>JAOWAN010000005.1:20320607-20391956 GCA_028566635.1 Lobelia cardinalis
GTAGAGAGAGAAAACTTGTGTTTAAAAAACTTGTGTTTTTGTTTTGTTTTTCAAACAATGTTTAAAAAACTGGACGGGTGAACACACCCTTTATCTTTTTTTCTGCATTGACCTATTACCAGTAGCACACTAGTCTATGTTAAGGTTTGATATACGTCATCTATCAACTTCTAGTTTTTAGAAAGTCAAACATACCAACCAAAAATAATTGAAAGCAGCAGAGCTAATAGAAAACTTTAGAGCAGAATTTGACTACATGAAGATCATTATCAATCTGTCCATATTAGCATGCTTACATTCACATACTTGCAAGCAACAAACTTAGTGGCACAATTTGCGAGGCTTAAATTTGTTTAGGCAGTTTTCTTAATATATACAAAGAATGGGTTCTTGTTGTACATAGATTACTTTTCTCGATGAATAGTATCTCGTGCGTGTTGCATTGTAAGGGACTTAGCGATTGGCTACTAATAGAGGCCGATATGCCCACCACGGCATTTGGAGTTGGAAAAAAACTCCTTTTCTTTTCATGTTGCTGGCTTTCATAATTTGATTACTTTTTCTGTGGGAAGAGAAGAACCTTTTATTCGTAAGAAAGATACTACTGTGGCCCAATGGAACAGGTGCTGGGGTTCATGGAATGGGAGGTTCTGGCTTTGATCACCGGGAAAATCAATTTGTAGAGTAGATTCATATTCAGATTTTATGTTTAGACTCTCTCGGTAATCCTGTCAGGAAAGAAGTCTTTCTTCCTCCTTTGAAGGCGAATCTTCTTCTGGCGCTTGATTCCGTGATTTCGAAAGGCCAGACTTTTATTCTGAGGGAGCCTAGGGATGCATCAGTTTTGCAACCCGTGTTTTCTGAGTGCAACCATGATGCTCTAGTCGTCAAGGGCTATGCTGGAATAAACAGCTGTCGATCTCAGTTTCTGAAGGTCTTAATCTTCATTATTATTATTTTAACTTTTTTGATAAAAAATTATTAGAAAGAAAGAAAGATATACGCTCGGAACCAAACCAAACCAAAACAAAATTCGAAGCAAGAAGCTATCTAGCTAGATAAAAGAGCAACAAAATGCAAAACAGCAAAAAAGACCAAAACCGAGAAAATAAAAAGGAGCTGCGGTCCAACTCCTAGCCAAATCTGCAACAGGCAGTCCTTGGAAGGCCCCCAAGCTCCTTTCCAAAGTGGGGCCTGAAATGAAATCCTCTCCCACACGAGCGAATTTGGCAACACGAACCCCTAAAAATAAGGGCATTCCGCTCCATCCAGATGTTCTAGAGCAAGCTAAAAACAGCACACCTCCAAATAACACCTTCTGATTCCCAAAGTCTTATGCTTCATTATGTATGTCTCTGATGCAAAAAGATGAGTTTAAAAATCTTTCAAGTATTAGGCTACGGATTGCTGTTCGGGATCTTAATAGATAGATTGTGCAATACTGGAGAGCTGTTGAAGAGGAGAAATCCCAGTAAAAGTAGATGAGCAAATTCCAAATCATATATTGTCTGTTAAGTTAAGCTCATTAGTTAAGCTCATCCTATTTACTCTTAGAACAGACTGGGGCAAGGTAATGAAATCTGTTTCAAGTCACGTATTGGATTCAAGCTTCTCACGTGTTCTGTTTTATGCTAAATTTGGTGACATTTTTTCAGGGCAGATGATGTTGAGTTGTGGGTAGAGACTGATGTTGGTTGATCTAATTTTAGTTTCCACTTCTCATCCGTTTCCGTTTCATTTTGGTGGGACTGCAGTGCCCTCTTTTTAGTTTGTTAGTTCATTTCTTCCACCAACACATCTTCTTCTTGTACTTAAAACGAAAGACTATATTACAGCCCTTGGTGTGGCTTTTATACGTAGTCGTTGAGCCTACATGCACTGCTCCTCTCTCTCTCTCTCTCTCTCTCTCTCTCTCTCTCTCTCTCTCTCTCTTGTATTTCCTCTTTAAGAAACCATCTCTTATATACCCTCTGTTTGAACTTTGAAGTTGAATTTTCTGAAAAGATTGTATACGGAAACGCTTGAGAATGATATGGGGCTACTTCTGTGTTCCTCAAAGGCTCAATATGCTAGTGCAGAGTTTTTTTGGAGGGCTATGTTTCATGCTGCTATGTTCATTTGCTTATGATCTGTAGTCTTTCTTGCTAATGTTGAAGCTTGTTATCAATCACCAGATGAGTGGTTGGGTTATGCATCTAACTGAGCTATTCTCTCTGATGCCATAAAGGTACCAAATAGGCCTACGTTATACTGGTGGTGCTCGTATGCTGTTAATGCTGTCACTAAAATTCGGCATTATTCCCATTACGGTGCCAGTAGGTGTTCGAGACTTTGACATTGATGGAGAACTTTGGGTCAAATTGAGATTGATTCCTACAGCGCCTTGGGTTGGAGCTGTTTCATGGGCTTTTGTTTCGCTTCCAAAGATAAAATTCGAGTTGTCGCCATTTCGTTTGTTCAATATAATGGGTAAGTCAAGTTTTGATAACACTGAGGATTATTGTTTATGTGCTTAACATCCCTAGGATACTCTCTGATAGTATGTAACAGTAATGAGGAAATATGTTAGTAATGAATGGGAGGCGAATAAAGATGGACCTATGATTGAAAAATCTACAATCACAAACAAAAATCTACTTTTAAGAAACAATAAATTGGTATTCCCTTTTTGTTTATAAATTCATCACTCATTTAGATTTTTTATATGAGCATTGTTTTAAGACTGTGAATATGCCTTTAAGAGGCACTTCAAATTTTTTTGTCACGGTGATAATGTTTTCTCCTTGTATTTGCTGTTAGAAAGTTCAACTGATCAACCATGCACCATAACAGAAAGCATGTGTCTTGCCTCGTGTACAATACGCCAATGTACAATGCCTCTTCAACTGCTGTATCTTTGGTTTGCAGCTCATTCGTCATTGTTTCTCCTGCGGTGTATGTGTGGGGGTTTTGGGAATTCGGGGTTGGGGTGCTAGAGAAAGACCTTG
Source organism: Lobelia cardinalis (assembly GCA_028566635.1). Classification (NCBI taxonomy): domain Eukaryota; kingdom Viridiplantae; phylum Streptophyta; class Magnoliopsida; order Asterales; family Campanulaceae; genus Lobelia; species Lobelia cardinalis. The sequence continues at coordinate 20,323,595 of JAOWAN010000005.1, forward strand.
ATAGTTATGCTTCATAGACTGGCCCATCACTGCCATTTTTAATCAGGCACACAGGTGAATAAATAGTGTAGGACACGTTCATCTTTCCCCCCTTAATATGAAGCGGAGTGTAGCTTGACGTGACTGGTAGTTTGGTGCTGCACTACTCTACTTAACTTATCATTGTCCAAAATCCTTGATTTATATAGGGATCAGCTTTATGAATACTTCTTTCGCACCCTGCAGTGCAGTCCAAATCAAGGTTATTTGTGGTTCTGAGGCATACACATATTCATCAGCGCAAAATGTAAGAATGGCTGCACGTGATGGGTACTTGGTAGTTCTGACCTAATTTACTAACCTTTCTTTTCTTTAGAGACAACACTAAAGGTCTTGCTATATCTACCAAGTGACTTCATTAGCAACATTGGTGCTATCCCTTAAATCTTGATTCAACTTAACCAAGTACATATTCATCAGTGCAGAATGTAAGAATGGCTGCGCATGATGGGTACTTGGTAGTTCTGACCTAATTTACTAACCATTCTTTTCTTTAGAGACAACACTAAAGGTCTTGCTATATCTACCAAGTAACTTCATTAGCAACACTGGTGCTATCCCTTAAATCTTGATTCAACTTAACCAAGTATATAGAATTTCTTGTTAGCTAATACGAGTCTGTTATCAGGACAGACCTGCAATCTAAGCAAGCCACAAGAGCGGATGAAGCAAAGCACTTCCATCAGTTGAGAGACAGAATGGACATGAATGAATACACAGAGCGTAGTTATTAATGGCCAAAGGAGCACTACCGGAGGGTAAAATACCTCGGCAGCCTCAGGCGCATGGCGAGGCTTCATGCTAGTGAAGCGCATACTATAAAACAATTGAAATCCAGTATTGAATAAGCATTCTTTAAGGATTGGTATAAAGAATTCATTCCTCATTTATACTTCCCAATCTGGATCTTTTCTTGAAAGTTTTGGTTTCAGTTGCACATCAATTCCTAAGGAGAATGTTTAAAGGAAGAAATAAATTTTGTGCTCACACTTCACTTTTACATTAAGGTAATTTTTGTAACGAAAGAAAATAGAAGAAGTAAGAAAATGAAAGTCTAATTATCATCTGTTTATTTAAAGTCATATTCTTTTTTGCAATATAAGGATGAGTATGTAGTTTCAAAGAAAAATAAGAGAAACAATGGAAGAAAAGAGAAGAAGAAGAAAGAAAAAGAACCAGAAAATAAAAGCTTTAGAAAAACAAGCAGATTGCAGGGGAGCTCGAGGAGAAAAGGAAAAAGAAAAGAGAAAAGCAGAAAGACCAGCGGAGTTTAAGAAGAAAGAGAATGAGAAGAGAAGGGTACTCACCAGTCTCCACATTTGAGGCACTAAAGTGCACCTCAGATGAACCGCGAAGCCTAGGGACGCCTGAGCATGGCGAGGCCCAAGAATGAGCCTTAAGGCACATTTTTAACCACTATGCACCGAGCTAGTACTTAATAGAAATCCTTTACTTGCTTGAACTGTAGGAGAGTAATGGCATAAACGATCAAAGTAAAACGAGCTACTGGTATCACGAGGAAGGGCGCTGTATTGTCAACTTGCGTTGCAAATGAGTTCTTAATTCTTGGAGGTGAGCCTCTACTCATCCTTTAGAAGTTGATGCTTCAGCAGGGGCCTTAAGTTTATAATTTTATTGATCTTTCCATGTGTTACTTTCACATTGCTGATTCGCTAGAACATTAGAAGTTATTGCTTGTTTGGGGGTCTTCCTCTTCTGTCTTTTTCGATCATTATGGCCAGGCGTTGGACAAGTTGGTCTATTACAAAGTTGGAAGGCTATGACTTTAAGGATTTGTAGTTACTTTTTGGCCTTAGAAACCCAATCTATCAAGAGTTTGCTAATGGCTGATTGGACATATAAAATGTGCTAAATGTGACTATTTGAACTCCTAGTTTGACAAATTAAAGGCCATTCAAGAAATTTTGCTCAAATGCTAGATAGAAGCTCTTCCTCTGGGTTGCCACACACTCTTAAAGCAGCGGTTATGCCTGGACAGCACAGCCTGCTTTTAGGATGTGTTCCCTTTCTGTTGTTTGTTAGATTTGAACATCCTTTATTGGATATAAGGGCACATGGAAGGAAGATCAAGTTCATGTCCCTTGGACTGTAGTTACTTGATTAACAACTGTATATATGAATTTTGCTTTACAAGTTGGAAAAAGCTAACAAATGCCCCTAAGGCACTTACGAGGAGCGTATACTTGGAATTGTGTTGCATTTTGAATAGTACCAATTCATTTCCTGTGCATTGGTGCAAGTTCCCAATGTAAATCCTTTCCAAACTTGATCTTTAGTGAGTTTTTTGGAGCAAATGTTCAAATGACCCTTGTAAATTTTATTAAGGAGCATGTATGGGGGCTTATGTGCCAGACAAGGACTCGGAATATCCAGTATATCATTGTGTTATTTGAAAACTCTAGCTGGGTAATATTTGGATGTTGTATGATCTGTTTGTATGGAATGGATACGTTTCATCGAGAAAACATGAAAGAGATCAACCCAAGGTTCCTTAGGTGATAATCTCTGTGCCTCAATGATTGCATTGCGATATGCGTTTTGCATGGATCTCCTGAAGTTCTTATGTACATGCAAAACTAGTCATATGTTTTGAGCTGCAACTGCATTACTAAATTCTGTTGGAGTTGTTGCCTCAAAGGAGAGCAGCACAATTGGTTGTTGGTATATTGTTAATAGCATTGAGTTCAACCGTAGCAGCTACTAAGAAAAATGATTTGGAATCAATGTTCCCTTACGTAAGCAATCATCTCAGTAATTTTTGCATCCATCCTATAGGGTTGAGTAGTACTTGCGTATCTGTAGATATTGCATTCTTTGATTCTCATCATTTCAAATTTCATGTTTGTATATTATTTTCCCTATTTATGGAGTTACGATAACTGATGTTTATTTACCATGCCTTTCTCTTTCATGCATGATTTGGGCAATTTGACGCAATGACAGCAATTCCTGTTCTCTCAATGTAAGTGGATATGTCTCTATCATCTTGATTTCAGGAACTCGTGAATGGTTTTCCCTTTGTTTCTGGCTTGATTTATTTCATTAACTTTCCTTAAGGTTTCTTTTTCTTTGCAATGAAAACTGTACTACACTTATTTGTTAGGTTTTAGATTGAAGAAATTTACTAGATTGACATCATCACCTGTTGTATGTAAACCTTTGCATTCTTTATGATCATTCTGGTGATGAGATCATGAAAAAAATAAATGGTAATCAGCATTATGTTGTGTTGACTCATCCTTAATAATAGGCATGCAGTTCCAGCTAGTTATGCATCTCTGATACTCTTCATTGAATAAATATGGGAAAGAGTGAAAGACGCTCCTATAATAGAGAAATTGAAAGATAATCGCTCAAGATGGGTAGGGCACATACAACTTAGGCCTCTTACTGCACCCATTGGGAAGTGATGATATCAACCTCAATCAAGCTAAAGTTAGGGGCAGAATGGCTTATTTGATGACCTTGCATTGGACTATATATAACGGTGGAAAATGATTCATGTAGCCGATCCCGAGTTATTGGGACTAAGGCTTGTTGAGTTGTAGTATCTGTTATTCTTGTTGTGCTTGTTACTTAAATAAAATTCAGACACAATTTCTCCTTTCATTGTGAGGAAAGGCATCCCGACGTTTCTTATAGTTTTGATTCTTTGCCGTTTGTCCAATTTTTTGTACCATGGCGTGGAAATTGACCAAATGCCCCCATTTGTTATATGTCCTTTTCTCTTCCTTTGCTTGGCCACTCAACTAACAAATTTATTCCCACCTAAGCACTTCTACTCTTGAATCACTCCCTTCACCAATACGGATTCATTCCATAGTCATTACCACCTACTCTTTCCTCCAAATTGTTCCGTAAGTTAAAGATGATGCTAGGTCTTATAGATGATTAGAGAGTTTAACAAAAATTGCTGAGTCGTGAATACAGAAGGGTTTGAATGTGAACTGAAAGTCAGAGATTGAATTAATTGAAGATAGTGTTCACAAATTCGAGTTAATTGTCAATAAACTGTGCACATACGGCGTCATATTACTAATAATAAATTTTGTTTGTAGATTTATATTTACTGTTGAGTTGAATGATAATGTTAGTTAGGGTTTGAATATATTGAGGTTTTTTATATGTGCGAGATAATCCGCTTTAATGTTTTTGTGTGTTACATGTATGTGAAATATATGTTGGTAAATCACTTCATTAGATGCTATGGATTATTATATGTCTTTGTTCAAGCTACCTACGGGGGTGACATCGCACTGAAGGGCCGTTTTTTTTGGCGTGGGACCGGAAAGGGGAGTAGGGATCATTTGGTGGCTTGGAATATGGTTTGCAGAGGATGGATTTTTGGGGCTTGGGAACTTGGTTATCAAAAATATTTCCTTGATTGGTTAGTGGTTTTGGCGTTTTCCTTTGGAGCCCTCTGGGGCATAGAGTTATTAGGAGCATGTTTGGTGTTAACTAGAATGGGTGGGATGCATGTATGAGTCTTTCTATTACGTATGCTAGTTCCTGGAAGTTAATCTCTAGCATTTTTCATCTCTTCTATCCTCATGTTCGTTATGAGGTTGGGCTTGGGAATCTAGTTAGGTTTTGGGAGGATCCTTGGATACGGAACTTTTGCCTTAAGTTCTCTTTTACTCGTTTGTTTCGGCTTTCTAGTATTGTCCCATTACTGCTTTTCTTCTTAGGGAGAGGGGTCAGTTTAGTTGAAATTTTCATTTTGCGAGAAATCTCAATGATAGAGAATCCATGTCGGATGCAGAATTATTGCATGAGCTGACGTCTTTTCGTCCTTCGGATCTTCAATCCGAACGTCGAATTTGGGCACACAAATAGTCTGGGTCCTTTTCTGTTAAATCTTTCACCAAAATTCTTCGTCCACATATACAACATGACTTTCCTCTCTATAATTTCATTTGGAAGTCCAAGGTTCTGCTCAAGTACAAAGTCTTTGCTTAATAGACGGTCGAATACAAATGATTGTCCACAAAGGCGACATCCAAAGACATATATCTCTCCAGATGTGTGTGTTATATGTATCGGAGCTAGCGAGTTTCACGAGCATTTGTTTATGTATTGCCTTATGGCTTGGAGTCTGTCGTGCAGGCTGTTTGGGGTCCGAGGCGAGATTTGCATCAGGATTTTTGTATGATTAGACAATTGGGCTTTGGCTGATCGAGGAATGCTTCTCTGCTGTAGGGATGTGCCGTGTTCAGCCTATTGTGGAACATTTGGATTGAGTGGAATTCTTGGATTTTCAGAAACCGAGAATTATCGCGCTCGCTTTTGTGGGAGAAGATCACGGTGCAAGCTTCTCTTTGAGCTAGGAGTTTTGGTGCTTTCCAAAGTTTGTCTTTGGAAGATTTGTCTAGAGATTGGAAAGCTGCTATGCAGTAATTTGTGTGTTTTGGCTTTGTTGGCTTTTTGGCGGACTTCTTGTCCTCTTTCTTTGTAATCTCTTTCTATGTCAATGATATTCTTCTTTCATCAAAAAAAGAAAAAAATACCAAAACCCACTGCAACAAGGTTAACCATATAAGTGACATTTGATCACCGACGTGCATCAAGTAAATCAATTTGATTCTAGGATTTACACAATTAGCAGAAAACCCGAATTTTCTTGTCAGAGGCCAAGATCTCAAAATAACAGCAAGATTGAGGATAGAATAGCTTGTAAAAGCAAAATCATACAATTTCAAGTCCAAACCCTTTCATGTCCTATCAATCTCCATTTCTCTAATTATAAACAGAGATAGTGAGATTTATTATCAGTACCGATTTCAAGGTGTTGGCCATGGAGGGTGAGATTGAAGGCTGTGGACATGGGTATGAAAAAGACGAGTTATAATGTGGGTAGAGTTGGAATTAAAAAATTACAACGGCCAATGGGGATATTTGTCCTAAATCCTATTCAGATTTTCTTTGAACTGTTCAACTTCTTTTTTAGCTTATTCGATCCGATGTTTTTTTCCCAGTCCAGCTCTTAAGAGTCCAAAGAGAACAAATATGCAGTTTACTTTTAGGTCCGATTCGGTCAGAGATTTGGCCCTTGTCATGGTTGATTCAGTGCGAAAAAGGAAAAACAAACAGACCACAGAATCCTAGTAATTTAGGAGTGCTTTTCTTATTGTTATTTTATTACTTTCCTCTAGTCTTAGTGGGTTTAGTATTTACTTTTCTCTTATATATATCTATGTAATCCACCCCCAGTTTTAGAGTTGATTAATAATATTTGAGTTTGGCTTTTGCCTTCGTGGTCGTGGCATCCGGGCATGGTTGATTCCTTGTGTGGGTAAGCCTTTCTTCTCCTTATTTCTCTTGTTGAGTTCTATACTGTTTCTATACGCTTCGCCATTAATCAGGACTAGGAGGAAAATGCAAATAAGAGCTCGAGTTTAAAAGAGCAATAACTTCAATGGCCTCCTGATCATTTAGGCGAGTTAAGAAATGAAAATGCAGTGAGAGCCCCGCCACCCCTTCCTTCCTTCCCATTAATCAAATAAACTGATCAGAGGCTAAATAAACTACACGTGGGAAACATCGCAAAGTTGACATCCCCACCCAAACATCTTTTCAGAAATGATGAATAAAGTTCCACAGGCTTCGGGGGAAACAAGACCCCAAAATTGGCATCTCACAAATTTGGCTCATTAAATGGCTTTGTTCACATATTCTTGTTCTTTGGCCAAAGTATCATCACCTATGATATTTTCATAGTAGGCACAATCAACTCTTGGCACGTAAAAATAAGCAATCCACCCTCTTTCATTCTCTGCATGTGCGAGTTTTCGCAATTGTAAACTTCATCGCTGATCGAGAATGGTAATTTTTTTTTTTTTTTTTGGATATAAGGCCTTACCTACATTAAGACCCAATATCTGAAACAAATGAAGTTCTAACATAAGGAATACCAGACGTATCAAGCTTATATGATCCCTTACAAGCATGAGGGAACTCACCAAAGGAGTACAATCTGAATTACTCAAAGAATCACCTGCATGATAAGCCAAACCATCAGCAACCTCATTACCTTCACGCATAATTATGAGAAACTCGAACATTCATATGACCCATCAAAGCATTGGTTCGAAGAATTAAAGACCAAACGGCCCAAGGAATTTTGTATACACCATCAAGGATCTTCACAAGGACTTGAAAATTAACTTCAAGCTAAATAGAAGATAAACCAAAATCATAAGCCAGGGAAAGACCATCATAAGCAACTTTAACTTCAGCTCACATATTAGAAGCATTGCCATAGTGGTTAGCAAAATTATAGATGATATCACCCTTGGAGTCTCTAATCATACCACCTCCTGCAGTTATACTGGTTTACCGCTAGAAGCACTATCAGCATTAAGATTAAATCCACCTGGGGGACATTCCCAGCACACTAGTCTCACTGATTTCTAAATGTGAGGAGCAACCTTCAGCTTAAAGAAATCAAAATCGAAAGGATTAGAATCAAAGATCGAGCATGTAATTTCATATATGCTGGTCTCCATCTTATGAATTCTAATGCTTTTTCTTTCAAATAAACAAAATGTTTTATGCAACCTTTACCAAGTTGTGTGGTCTTCCTTGAGGTTTCTTAAGGCTAGGGTGATTCAGGTTTGGAAATCCAGCTCTGCGGGGCTGAATCACATGCAAGAATGCACTAAAATATGAAATTAATGATGTGTGTCACCTTGATCTATCAGCCTGCAGAATATGTGAAGAAGGGGAAAAGCTACCCTTGTAAGATATTGGTGGCGATTATAGAGAATATCCCACATTGACTAGATAATTAGGCCTGGACTAGTATGTAGACTTGAGGGGCTACTCCACTTAACACCAATTGGTTTCAAGTTGGAACCTCCAATATGGTCTGTTATCAGTCTGCTCCACGCTCACCCTCAGGCCTCTCCTAACTTCTTACTCAATTCTAAATTCTAACATGGTAGCAGGTCGATTTAGCGCCTCTCTCTACTCTTTGCTAATTCTAAATTCTAACAGCGATTTATGAAATTTCATGATCTTGTTCTCTCACTAAATCACCTGCGATCAGTAAATGAAGATTACATCAATATATGAAGTGTTAACCAAACCCCAGCTCAACTACGAATACATTTTTTGTAAGATTAACCTTTTTTTGTTGTTGTAAGATTTACCTTGATTCGTGTTATTAAGATAAATTTATTCTTAGCCCTCATTGAAGGTTCTATGTGTAATAAAGTATCGCCAGTTGATCGATGCTTCATTTTTCTCTAGTTTATATTTCTCTTGAGGTTTTTGCATTGTTCAATCCGTTTGAATGAACTTTGAAATCCATAAGCAGCTACAATTGTACTCTTAGACACTCCCTCCATTCCAATATAAGTGTCTTGTTTGAATTGTGTTTTAGGAGAGTATTTGACCTTACAAATAAAGTAATAGCGGGTCCTCGTCCTAGAAAAACTTGTGGTCACCATCCTTTCTTGTAGCCCCGTAAAGGGAAAATTATCAAAAGGGACACTTGTTTAGGAACACCCCAAAAAGGAATAATGGACACTTATTTGGATTGGTTCCTTTTGCAGAACATGTGCTTCTAGTGCAAGTTTTTATGTTAACATTTTAGATTTAATATTTGACTTTACATGTCAGGTTTTTGACGAAACTCCTGACGGAGGATTTGCCTCGACTATTTGTTCGGCCGAAGAAGATTGTCTTGGATTTTCAAAAGGGGAAAGCAGTTGGTCCTGTTACAAATGATTTTAAGTCGGGAGAATTGCAAGGAAACAAGGATTTTGTTGGAGAATTATCAGTCACTCTTGTAGATGCTCGGAAGTTGTCTTACCTTTTATATGGTGAGGATTGTTCTTTGTGTAGCTTGCATCCCTAATTGCAATGAATTTCGTTATTCAGTAGGAACTAATGAAGTTTTATTATATAGCCTGCTGTGCTGCTCAAAATTTTCGTTAGGTAATTAAACATATCTAAAGAGCAGAATTAAAGAAAGATTAATGCACTCGCGTGATGATTAATCCACGTAGAAGTTAAGTCTTCACTGGATATCTTGGAAATTTCTGTTGAATTTTACTGATAACAGCTATCTTCTTGTTTAGTTTGTCTTGCTTTCTTTACTGATTGGTTCCCTTATTTCTATCCAGGGAAAACTGATCCATATGTCATTCTAAGGCTGGGAGATAAAGTAATAAGTAGTAAAAAGAACAGTCAAACAACTGTGATTGGGCCTCCTGGTCAGCCAATCTGGAATCAGGTGAGGTTTCTTACTGTATCTTCTCGTTGGTAGTCCTTCATCAGTTTCTAAAATTGGGTAACTTGCAGATGATGTTTTTCACTTGAAAATTTTGACTGCTTCTGATTTGCATTTTTGCTATTTGACAGGATTTCTATATGCTAGTTACAAACCCTAGGAAACAGAAATTGTACATCCAAGTAAAGGACTCCCTTGGGTTCACAGATTTGACAGTTGGCACAGGAGAGGTAACATCTAACTACGCAAAATCTAAACATAAATCTTTGCTAGGTTGGGATAATTGTGTATTTTAAGAGCTCACCCATTCGACATTTTAAGTATTTGTCTACTTAAACATTGTAGGAGATTTTTGAAATATCCGGAATCCAGGACATAGAAGCTAGGGAAAACGGATGTCTAAAGCATGTTATAGGTTGGAAAATGTGGTTCTGGACTTTACTATGTACTGTCTGGCTACTCCAGCATTATTTATGCCTCTATTGGGTCATTATGTGGGCGAACCAATAAGCATGCAACTACCTTTAGATGATTGCAAATTTTGTTTATGTTCGTCTTCACTTTGTTTGATTATCCCTCAGATTCATGCAAAAAGTTGGTTTTTGAGTTTTTGTGAACTTTGTAAAACATAGACCAAGGATTTATTTAAATATACTCACTTTACAAAAAAAATATTAAATTGCACTTCATATCTTTTTCACTGTAGTTGTCAGTAAATGGACTTTATCACCTATAAGGCTATAATGTACAAAAAGCATAGTTGGCATAATCATAGGACATGCGATATGTATCACGGTACAATGCGCGATATGTATAGCGATACGATACGCGGTACACCCTTTCAGAGATACACATTGTATAGGAGTATCAATTTTGGCCCTTGAATCGCAAGTATCACACATGTCATATATCGTATCGCAAATATCCCATATCGTTCGATACACTGGCGATACATACGGGCGGGGGTTTGGTTCTGGTTTCGCCGGATCTGAATTAGAAAAGAACCCCTTTTCTGTTGAATTCTGTAGGGAATAAAAGTGGTGAAAGTTTACAAAAACCTACCTCTTGTCTCCTCCGTGCAATTGGAAGCACCGTTGGGAATTAGGGGGCTCGATTTTGGCCGGCTCAGTGGTTGGCGCTTCCCAGGTCAAATTTCGTTTCTGCTGGTCTAATACTCTTTCTTGTCTCCTCTTTTGTCTTTAACTCTTTACTGTATTCTTCTTGTGGTCCACTGGATAGGAACTGATTTGATAAATGCTGATAACTCTCGGAGAGAGTATTAGAACGGAAAGATCCATTAGAACTATTGGTTCTTCTAAACCATCTCCGGCGATGATTCAACCCTTCGAAGCGCTTTTCTTGCGTCTCCTCGAAAATCCAGCTTTTTCTCATAGATTTGATTTCTGAAGTAAGAAACCACTTTAATACCCTTTTCAAAGTTTTAAGCATAGGTAGGCAACAATAATTATTTAATGTTTCTCTTGGTCCTACTTTTTCAGACTTTTAATTCTTTTCAAATACTTTAAAGCGCTCTAACAGTGCAATGTCAAAGCAATTCTGATTTATTTGTTATTTGAAAACCTTAATTTTTACTTTTAGTTTTAATTAAGAATTTAAGGTTTGATAATATGTAATAATTTACTTTCATTACTGCTTACGTCATATTTAATAATTATGGATCTGTCTTTGAAAATTTGAATAATTTACTTTAATTTTAAATGTTTGATATTTAGGCAGTTGATAAATTTACATTTACATCAAAATTAATTCACTGTACATTATTTCAACTTATTTGCATATTATTTAGAGTTTTAGAACTTTTTTGTCTTTGTTTTCCGTATCTTATGATTCGATACACGATATGATACGTGATATGATATTTGGGGTCTCTGATTCACGATACGATACACGATTTGACAACTATGACAAAAAGTATGTCAAAATGTGTTTTGATTTAGTCACATGTTGACTTTTAAGAAAGGAAAAGGGACTCTTTGATTGAATTGGAGGAAGTAGAAGATATCTTTAAGTAGTTGGTGAATGTATGTGACTCTTTCCCCTTTCAACTTAACTGGGGAAATGCTTGTGGATCATTCAAGTGGATTTCTAAATCTAATACGTTGTCTCAGTACCTGTGGATGATGTCAGAGCATCTGATTTCATATCCCAATTTCTACTTTGTAGTGATTTTTTCTGAAAGCTGCATGTATATCCGTTCCATATTTGCCATCAGCTCCGCATCACTGGTCATTACGAAGGAGAATGGATGGTTTTGAAACTTGCTCAGGCTTAGTTCTGGAGGTCATTGCTCCTTTTTAGTTTGTTAACAAGAACCTGCTGCAAGACTTTGTGTGGGCACCAGGAACCTGTCGTGGCATAATTATGTGGGAATTAGTGCAGAAAATTATCATCCTGGTACGGTTTATGTTTTGATGCATGACCACCACTCACTAATGGTTAGGCCTTTTGTTTCTGTTAAACGTCCGGGGTTCTATCTCAAAAATCAATTGGCAATGAGAGGATTGCCCCAAGATACTTATATTTGTTTGCAAGGCTAATGTGTGGACTATTTGGTCATTTGATCGAGTGACACGGAGCTAGATCATCGTGGGCTATTGGGCTAGCATGTGCAGATAGCCTCGTCTAATACCATATTAGAATGAGAATTGGGTAAGAAGTAGAGAGAGGTTCTAGGATGAGCATGGGCTTGAACCGAACCGGTACTAGACTATATCGGAGGTTCTAACTTAAAACATTTGGTGTGAAGTGGAGTAGCTCCTCAAGTGTATATACCAGTCCAAGTCTTGGCCCTGGGTATAAGAGAAGATTAAGGATCGAGTATGTGGACCTTGAAGAAGAGAGGAGGAGATAGTGGATCTTGAAGGAGAGAGGGGATAAGAGGGTCCAAGTGGAAGTAGTGGAGTCGGCAGGCCTAAATCAACTTTCTATGATACCATATTAAAGTCTGGGGTTCCAATTAGTTTTGAGATGGAACCCCAAACCTTAATATGGTATTAGAGCGGGTCGAATCGATCAAGACCTTGGCTAAACTCGCCGTCGTTTCTGTTTCTGTCTTTCAATTTCTTATCTGATCAACCGTGTTGTTTCCCTAAACATGGTCCAACTTGAAGTTAAAACTGATGCAGAACGTGGCGCGGAAAAACAGTATGATAACAGGCTCTGATTAGGGTTTATGTGATGGAAAGAAATTAGGGTTTTAGATTTGTCAGAACAGGATTTAAGAGGTGTGTGAAAGGCTGAATTAAGGGAAAACTGAAATAAAACCAAAGGGAAAGCCTGGCTTCAAACTGAGGCAACTGTAGGCGTCGCGCCTAGGTTTCTTGAGAGTCACACCCAAGAGAGAATTGAATACAATTCAGAAATTGAGCAAGTATTTGCTGGAAGATTCTTATGCATTAATCTCTGTCTATAATCTGAAACTGAAGCTATTTAACCTTTATATAAGCTTAATCTAATTCCTAATTCCAAAAGGATTTGGATTCCTGATTGGAAACTAGTTAAAGATTCTTAAAACAAGAATTCTTCAAGGATTAGGACTCAACTAAAGATTCCTAATTAAATAAACTCCTAACTTAATACGGAAACCTAATTCCAGCAATATAGGAATTACTGAAATACCCTTTACTCATTCAAGCTCATGGAACTAACAAACTGGAATTCGAACAAATTAGGATGCTCATTGTGCTCTTGTATCTACTTTCCTCTGACCCTTTTACATACTGCATCATTCTCCCCTGGTTGGAGAAAACTTGGCCTCGACTTTTGAAGTGTTGAAGTATTAAGAGACTGTCAAGCTTTGAACTAGCAACAAAGTGAGCCTGCCTAGAACTTGGAGTTGACTTGACCACTTTATCGTAACTAGAGGGTCTGAATCAAAGCGCTGGAAGTCAACATTCTCTACTGATTCATTAAGCATTTCATGAACTGCAGCTATGTCTAGAAAATCTGCATAGATCTTCCCCAATTTTTTGATATCTCTTCCATGTTTTGGATTGCAAATATTTTCCTGTAGCCTGTTTCTTTGATTTCCTCCTTTGGTTCAACTTCAATATCTGAAACTGCGTTTTCACTTATACTGACACTGTCCGAAGCAATTTCGACATATTCTGATAAATTCAACCCTGGCCTCCCTTGAAACAGTTTCTGAAACTGGCTGGGAGGAAACAACTTCTGCAACTGTTTGAAAGTTTCCACTTATAATGATTTATTTGTTAGTTTAGTCGGTGCCATATCAGAAGACCCGGACAATATTTCAGTCACCTCTAAAGGCTCATCAAAAACCGGAGTCACAGTAGATTTGTCCTCTGTAATAGTTGTTGAAACCTGAACAACTTTGGGACCTTTTGCGCCTTCTTCTTCTGACCCATCTTTTCTCGATTCTAGTCCATCAAGATCTGGTTCTTTTTTTCCTTGCAATGTTGGCAGTAAAGGTGTAGTAAGGGTAGACATGAAAGGTAGTAATGATCTTTTCGAGTGGTTGCATAGCAGCTGAACTGTTAACAATATCAGGCTCTGTAGTTGCAACTGTGCCCTCCCCATCGTCACTCTTAGTGCTAGCTATTGCATCCTTAAACTCTTTAGACACTGATGTCACAAAATTTGAGTGTGAACTTTCTGTTTTAACTGTGTGTCTAGGCGTGGGGGCTGCATGCTTATTTATTTCATCATTAGTCATGGGCCGTGGCGTTCTCTCCTTATTTTCAAACAAAAAGCTCCAACTATTTGTGAATCCACACTAGTTCACTTTTTGGTCGTATAGCCAAGGCCGTCCGAGACTAATGTGAGCAACTTTCATAAGAACCATATCACAAAGTACTGAATCTTGGTAACCGTTACAAGAAAAAGACACAAGGCTGCGATGCATTATCGGTATAGGAGAATTATCAAGCCGTGTGACTTTATAAGGATGAGGCTGTGGTTCCATCAGTAGCTTGAGGCGTTCAACTGTGGATGTCGAGACAATGTTTATGCAACTTCCACCATCAACAATAAGCTTCCTTGCTTGATCCCCACAACAAACATGCATTTGAAAAACTGAAGTGCGTTGCCAATCTTGTTCCATTGTTGAGGCTACTTGGACACGCTAATGACTGCGGAGAGGGAAGTATCACAAAGTTCCTCCAAGTCATCAACCATATATTCCCCATAGTCAAAAGTTGAAACACCAACAGTAGTTGCACCATGTGGTTGTTCATGTTCTTCATACTCTTCAACAAAATTTATAACACAGAACGCTATAGTAAAAAAGAATCTAAGGCTTCTCACTTCGTAGGATCCTTTGCTCTAATACCAATTGATGCAGAACGCAGTGGAAAAATAGTATGATAACAAGCTGTGATTAGGGTTTATGGGATGGAAAGAAAAGATTAGGGTTTTAGGTTTGTAAGAACAGGATTTAAGAGGCTTGTGAAAGGCTGAATTAAGGGAAAACCTGGCTTCCCACAGGGGCAACCTAGGCATCGCACCTAGGCTTCTTGAGGGTCACACCCAAGAGGGAAATGAATCACTCAATTCAGAAATTGAGCAAGTATTCGCTGGATGATTCTTATGCATTAATATGTCTATTTCTCTGAAAACTGAAGCTATTACAACCTTTCTATATTCCAAAAGGATTTGGATTCCATATTGGAAACTAATTAAAGATACTTAAACAAGAATCCTTCAAGGATTAGGACTCAACTAAAGATACTAATTAAATAAATTCCTAACTAAATATGGAAACCTAATCCCAACAATATACGAAATTACTGAAATACCCTTTGCTCCTACTAGCTAATGGAACTAGCAAGCTGGAATCCGAACAAATTAGGATGCTCATTGTGATCTTGCATCTACTTTTCCTCGACCCTGTTACATACTGCATCAAAAATTGATATTCATGATTTGCTGTCATATTAAAGGTTCTTTTTTTTTTTTTTGGCAATCATTACAATACTGCCTCGATTTTCGGCAAGTCACACTATTTTACTCTGTCGTTTAGTGATTCTAATCCCTGTTGGTATCAACAATTGAGACCAGGTTTATATTTCTACTCTTTCTTTGCTTCTAAGGCCTTATCTCAGCTGCTACTCACAGTACCATCCTCAATCTAGTTTCTTGCAGTAGTCTAGTTTACACCCCATCTTTTACTGTTCCAGATTATTTCTTTCCTCTTGTTCCTTCTCTCTTATTAGATGGAAGACTTTTGGTTCGACCCTGTCTCACATTTTGACTCCTTTGTTCATCCAGTGAATATGGTACGACCCCTGTCTCACATTTGCCAAATCTGGACACACTGCCATTGTGCCATAGTTTGTTCTCATTGTTGGAGTGAATATAGTGAAACATTAGATAGCAGTATGTCTTCTCCCCATTCCTGACCTCTAATTGATTTTATCTAGAATGTAGTGATCAATTAGATGCCACTAATTCTTCTTCCTCTTCCATAGTGGAAAAGAACCATTAATAGGTGGCACTAATGGTCCTTCTCATACTCTCTATCGTCTTGCTTCTGAATGATTTAAACCCTCTGATGCCTGTATGGCATCTTCCTCTTACTTCCTAGTTGGTATTTTCAAGACTTGTGTGGCCAAATATGTGGTCTAAAGAAACTTCCAACTCAATCAATGATTAGCTACATTTTGGTGGTGCAGTCGTTTTCTTTTAACTATCCTAGGCACACTCTCCTATGCCCGAGGATAAATTTATGGGGTGCATAGTCGATGGACTCAATTATGCATATAATGATTTAATTTATTATGTGCAACTCAATCGAAAAAATATATCAGTGGGAAACATATTTGACTTGCTTATTTGTGAAGAGCAATTCTTGTTTTCTATCTCCTCACCAGAAAATTAAATCACTTTGAGGGCTGTAAATGAGCCGGGTCAGCTCGTGGGCTTGACTTGGTTCGACCTGTGTAAGCTCGAATCGACTCTACTCGACTCGCACTCCTTTCATGAGCCGAGCCGACAACAGGCTCGTCATATTTTGCGAGTCCGACTTGACTCGGCTCGACTCGCGAGCCGGCTCGTTAAGGGCTCGATTCATTAAAGCCAACCTTGAATCACCATTAATAGGTCAAAATTTCAATCCAGGATATCCAGACCCAGCAACAGGGAACATAATAAATTAAAAAAGCTAGGCGTATAGGCCCAAACCAACACATAATAACTTAAAATGCTCAATTACCTTGATTGAAAGTTTCAAACAGAAAACAAAACCTGAAAAACACATAATATTCTAATAGGGAACATATAAATCATAACAAATCATTAAAATGGTACATTTCTCCGATGGTCCGGACTCGCCAAGGCTCGTGAAGGTTTATCAAGGCCCGCCAAGACCCGTTAAAGATACTAATGCCTTGGCTCGCGAAGGTCCGCGAGTGTCTCACGATCCAGTAATGAGTCGAGGCGAGCCCACCTGTTTGAGGTTCGGCTCGAGCCTGTGAAGGCTCGACTTGTGGAAAAATTTGACGAGTTCGACTCGAGCTCGCAAAAATCCGACTTGGCTTGGCTCATTTACAGGCCTAGCTCTGAGTGTCTCCTCTACTAATGATTTCTCTGCTCTGCTGCTATAGCTTACTTGAAAATTGCCACGGAAAATTCGTGACATGATGTTTTTGCCTCTTCTTTCTCTGCTAAAACTTTCTTAACTGTTAAAATGTGCGGCGCACACTCTAATTTTATGTTACAGGCTATGGCTCACAGTCCAACTTGCTTTGTTTCCATTCGAGACTATTTTGCGCCTGTTTCCAAGTTCAAGACCATATGATGGGTCACTTGAAGCCTCAAATATGTTATGACAAGTTTTCTGTTAAAATCCCCATTACGAATTTATAATTCTTTTCAACTGTAATTGGCGAAGTTGGGTCTTTTTCAATGGTCGTGGCCATATGATTTCCTAATGTTACGTTCGAAGGATATTTTTAGAAATTCAACCACATTTTTCGGGTCCTTTGTTCTAAGCTGCATATGCGTGACACTCCAGTTGGCTGAAGGGAGGGTATTGGATGATAAATGATTGATACATTGATTACCTCCTGATTACACATGTTTTTAATCAGCTTATATGTAGAGTAGAATTGTTTGATTTATTTCCATTTATGAATACTATCAATCTGTTCAAGTCTAGTAGAAATATGTTTACGGAAAATTACTCCCACCATGAAAGCAGCATATGGGTAAATCTTCCATGTATATCGTTATTTTCTTTCCTTTATACTTTGTAATTCTCGGCACTATTTAATAAGCATTGTAGCAGACCCAAAGGTTAGTTGGGTGGTTTTCTTTCATCTCTTTCTTAATTCTTTCAGTTTCCATCCACAGTACCGAAAATAAAGGTTAGATAAGTGAATGCAGAGTATATAGCTTCCATCAACATAAGGAATGGTGACTCGGATTTTAAACTCGAAAAGGAAAAATATAAGAAAATATGATAAATTATAGCTGAACTGCATGATTCTAGGAGATTGTTAGGCCTCATATCCCTTCTTTTGGAACCTGTACAATTGGGGACCTAATAATGTGATCACTCTTCTTTATTTTCCCTCTTCTTTCCATCCCTCCCCTGATGATGTTTGGGTGATTCTCTTGTTTTGTTTCCAGGCCCCTGTTCTTGGTTAGCTTATTTCATTTCAGACCATATTTCACTCCCAAGTTCTTAGGAACTCATCGCGGCTGCTGCATTGCAGGTTCATAGACCTTATATATTCTTGATTCCTGACATCTATTTGACTTACTCTGGTAGTGACTCTGGCTCATTTAAAAGTAGTAAGCAATCTATGCTGATTCCTTTGGATGGATTAGAGGGTACTGATTTCTTAGATAAGCAGGCTCCTAATGGTCGTTGTGGTATTGATGATGCCAAAAATGTCATCAAACCGTCTTAACTGACGCCGGTCCGTGATGATAGTTCGATATCTGGCTATGTATTAGTTCTTGAGATTAAACACATAGAAGCACATATGAGCAAGAGCGGGGTGGTATTCCTGGCTCACACTCTCCAGTGTGAGAATTAGCAAGTGCATGGAGAGCTTTTAATGTGTAAAAGAAGTCTCCTTGAGAGTGATACCTCCCTTATTTTTAGTGGGTTGGTAATGTAGCTAAAGTGATTCAAATGATCCAATGAGCGTGTGCCACGTGCAGTGATTATTCACGGTCGAGTCAGCTTCTAGGACCCGAGACCAAATTATTCTTATCAGCTGTCTTTGGGCTTCCCTCTGCTGCTTGGCTTTGGGGTCTGTTACAGGTCTTTCTACAGTATTTTTACTTATTATGTTGGAGGTGGGATTGCCTCATTGTTTGTTAGATTCGGAATGCTTTCATAACTGATTAAATTTTGGAATATTGAACTTAGTTGCCGTTGGTAGTTTAACTTGAAGATACATGTTGACTTCCTAAGCGCTCCTCTCTCAAATTGTCTGCAGAGGGAATAATCACTTATGGAATCACTATTTATGGGTTTAGGGAGGCGGTGCGGAGTAAATGAAGAGAAAGAAAACACAAAAATAGTACATTTACCAATGTCACCAGTAAGAACGCTGCTGGAGAAGCGGTTGGAAAATGCCATCGAGAGCTTCTCTCTCTCTCTGTCTCAAAAAAAAAAAGGGAAAAGAAAAAACGGAGCTGAAGATTATGAGGGAGGGGGCTAGGTCACTAGTTAGGGGTTTATATACTTGAGGGTGATTTGGGAAAGAGAAAGTAATCTTGGTTTTCTCTTCTCCAGGCTTGAATTGCAGCAGGGTGGATGAGGTATTTTTTAGTCCTGGTAAAGGGATTTATCTATATATTCACTTTGCTGAAGCAATATGCACAAAATCTTACCACGAGCAAAACATAAACTAAAATGGTGTTGGGAGAGGGTACCTTATTCTTCTTCTTTAATAGAAATCATTAATTTTATTCTAAAATGGTGTTGGGAGAGGGTATCTTATTCTTCTTCTTTAATAGAAATCATTAAATTTTTTTAACCAATAGAAGGGATAAACATACGGAATGAAGATGGACACGATGTCTGGCTTGTAAAATTGATAGCATTTGCTTGTACATTGATTCTTAACAAACTCAACACTTACAACTTCTTGCAAGTGCGAAGATCTTATAAGAAGATATCACGGGATTGGTGTGTTATATGCAAGTGGCCTTGTAGTCTGATGACCACTTATTCCATCACTATTGGGGTGCCCAGCTCTTTGGAGCAACCCTTTTCTTGTTTTGCAGGAAGCTTGGGTATGCCCCAAGTCCATCGAGGTTTTCCTTTAGATAAATGTGAGATTTTGGCAGGGGAAGTCATGTTAGTTTGTTGTGGTGTGGTGGTCTGGGCAGATTGAGAGGAAACCGGACTTGTTACAGGATCGTTTTGGGTTTTCTACCAGGTGTGCGTTTCGAGGGTTACCCATTTCAGATATACGAGGGACTGGGCTACCTAGATTTCTTATTTTTCTCATTTCGTTTTCAGATGGGCTCGTTGTCCATCCTTTGTAGCCTTTTAAGTTATAATGCCATAATCTTCCTTGGTTTTTAAAAAGAAGTAAAAAATAGTTAGAAAGCCAGAAACACAACATGAAAGCATTTCAGCGCAACTGCAATAATGATTAGTTTTGGCTTTAAATTAGCAATCTCAGAGTAGATGTGATTGTAACGGCGTTTCGATTAGTTTAATAGAATTAGATAATGATCTCCCTTGTGTTCACTCTATTTTTTTTTTTTTTGAGTTAATTAGTTTAATAGAATTTTTTTTTGAGTTAAAATTCAAGTAGCTTCACTAGGATTTCATCAGTTGCCACTCTCAGACTGCTATCTGGTAATAAAGCATTCCATCAGAGTTCGTCCACCCCCACTTGAAAAGGACACATTACACAAATTAATAGAAGCGTTTAAAGTATGCTAGTTTCCTTAAATACCCATCATGGGACCCATGTTTGCCTTCGCAAAAAGGGAGGTAATGTCAAATGTGATGGCCCAAAGGGAAATCTCCCTCTTCAATGGGGGCCTATAACTTTGTTTTCATGTCCTCTACCAAACTGGCATGCTTTGATGAGAATAATATGTCCAGGTGGATCTTGGATCTCTGAAAGATACTGTACCAACAGACAGAATTGTTGTCCTCCAAGGAGGTTGGGGACTTTTTGGAAAGGGATCTGCAGGAGAAATCCTACTTCGGCTAACATATAAAGCGTATGTTGAGGATGAAGAAGATGAGAGGGGTGAGGTTGGAACCACGGATGCCTATGTGTCGGATGATGATCTGTCCGGTTTAGATGCTACTTTTGAGCAGCACCCAAGGGATTCCTCAAGTGGAACGGATAAAGAAACATTTATGGATGTTCTAACAGCTTTGCTCGCCAGCGAGGAATTTCAAGGAATAGTGACTTCTGAAACAGGATATCCCAAATCTTCAAGTGATGTCTCCAGTACAGCATCTGCAGTGAGATCACGCGGTACTAATGCTGACTCCTTACCGAAGATTTCTAGCAGTGGCTCTGAAGGTGTCCAAGGTAGTATATTTGAAGGGGTGTCTCAATATAGCTAACACGTGTGGTTTCCTCTTCTTCTTCCTTTTTTTTTTTGTTAATTTATATTATTTCAGGTTTGTTTTATGAAGTGCTGAAAGCTTCTTTTATTTGCAGGATCAGCCCTTTTGTGGCTTGCTGTGATCACAAGTGTCTCAGTGCTTATTGCTATTAACATAGGGGGATCCAGTATTTTTAATCCATGATAGTGTTGAAGTAGCTTGTGGATAACCATGGGATAATGCTCAAGTTAATCAAGTAAATCCACAAATTCCTTCTCAGTTACTCTCTCCATCCCAAAATAGTGTCAATTGTTCTGTGGAAATTACGTAAGTGGACAAATAAGCAATATTAGCTGAACCTGTACATGATCTATACCCTCATAGCATTGCAAGTGGGTGGCAAAGGTGCATGTAGTAACTTCATTAGCAAAATTGAACTCATCTTCGGACAATTTTCTCAAAAAATTGCACTTCTTTTGGGATGGCGTATATAATATTTAATTATCTTGCACTTGCCTGCTGAGAAACAGTTTTTTTTTTTTTCCTTTCATAGTTTGTTGCAATCTCTTTATTCATACTCCCTCCGTATTCTCAAAAGTTGAGTGCTTTTTGAAAAAACAGGACACTTAAAAGGTGACTGAGTAGACACATTGCATCATTTAAGGAGATATATATTCTGGTCCAGATTGTTTTGTCCTGTATCTGCATTTTGGATTTCTCCAAAAAGTTCTCTTACACCTCAATCTCTATCTGCTGTTGCGGTTTCATTTCTACCTGGATTTCTATACTTGCTTGTATATTTCACTTGTAAAAGAGTTCTATATATTTGCTTTTTGAATATTGAATGCAATACAATCTCTTGAGAAACCAGAAGTAATCATAACTTGTCAGGTATTTCACAAGAAAGTAATATCATGTGACAAACTAGATCCTATACAGATACTAGCTAGATAAATTTCGTTATTATTAAAGAAAAGACTGATAATTTGGATAATTTGGATATATGACTCCTTCGACAATAGCTTATGCTCTGGTATCCCGTATTCCACGCCATCAACACCTTGAAGTGCTGGTAACGGGTCTGATATTATACTGTTGCATCTGATTCATCTCAATCAGTAAATAGCTTGGGCAACTAGATATAGTTTGAGCCTCTGATTCTCGTCTAGAATGTATATTGTAAGGGGGATCCACCTTGTTCGACATTTTCCGTACAGTATTGTGATTTGTGAACATGTGTAGTGCCTGTCTATGCTGTTATTTAACACCTGCGACTTGTTAGCTGACTCGATGGACCTTTTGTTGGCAGGGTAGGGAGGCAGCTCTTGCTTTTCAGCAAATCCGGCGGATTCGAAAATTTTGCTTGTATTTAGGCAGAGGAATGTACTTTTCCGGGCAAGAAACGTTTAAGGGACAAGGTCCCCTCGAGCATAAATGTGATTTTCCTTGGTTTGTATACACATGTTAATATATAATGTTAGATATACAGGTGTCATATATATATAGGTCTCGTATATACTAGATCGTACCAATTTGTCTCGCTTTTAGGGATGACCGTACGGTAGGAGCATCCACCAACTTACCCATGAAGGGGTGTGAGGTGGAGGAAGTTGTTCATACATTTCATGTTTTCATTCTTTTTACTGAAGAGGAGTTATGCAGAACTGAAATCAGCACCAAGAAATGCTACAAATACCAAACCACAGACCTCACAGCGGCATCTTAATGGTTGTACTTATCACTGTACAGCAAAATATGTATCTCTGTATTGTTAGTAGATTTTACGGCTTGTAAGCTCATGAGGAATTATGTTTCTTCCTATTTACTAAAAACTTTATGAGATACACATTTTTCTTGAATGTCTATAAGGTCCACTCTTTATATCGGATGATCTGAAAAAAAAAAAAAAATTCATAAATTTTTAGAGAAATTGTAGGATAGGATGGCTCATATTTACAAAGTTGCTGTGTTTATTGATACACAAACTTAGAAAATCTATTTGAATTTTTTTAAATAAATGAAATGTTAGAGAGTTATTATAGTGGTGATTTTGGTAAAATTAGTAGCTACAAACTTTTTCTTTCTGAAAAAAGAATAGTCAAAGTTTAGATACTTATTTTGGAGCATTCAAAAAATAAGAATAGTATGAAAGGTCCCCTTTTTATTGGATAAAGATAATAACAAAACTCAATGAACAATAATAAGAGATTAAGCTAATGTGAAAGAGTAAGTGCAACAAAAATTAGAGATTGGCTTAATGTTAGATCATGAATGCAATTTTCAGTGAGTTTCTATTGTTCATGAGTTGACTTGATATGATAATGTTTGATTTTTATGCTTGAATCACACGTCTGATTTTACATAATTTTTGATTTTTGATAGATTTTATTATTTTTTCTCTCTCTTTCATATTTTCACTTTAATTTTAGAAAGGAACAGGAATGACTACATTGCCCTTATATATGGGTCACACCCATATTCCCCAGCCGCACCCCACACACTCACACCGGTTGGTATATCGAGCGCCTAAGCGCTCGATGTTAGGAGCGTCCATTTTTTCTCTAAATATACATAAAGACTAAAAATTAT
The DNA here is from genome assembly GCA_028566635.1 of Lobelia cardinalis. NCBI lineage: Eukaryota > Viridiplantae > Streptophyta > Magnoliopsida > Asterales > Campanulaceae > Lobelia > Lobelia cardinalis. Next base: position 20,346,997 of record JAOWAN010000005.1, read on the forward strand.
GTACGTAACATTATAAAATGCACATAAGTTATATCATTACCATTTTCAGAATTATCATGTATATTTTATATTTATATTATATATATTATTTATAATCTTTATGTAAATTTAGAAAAAAATTAGGCGCACCAATAGCTTAGCACACGTTATAATTTCCACACTCACACTTCATCTCTGCAACTTTCTACCCCCAACCCGTATCTCTCTCTCACCTCTCGAACAAAGCCGAGGATCAAGTTAGGGGATCGTCGATGGTCTAGACCCAGATGTGCAACGCCTCGGACCACCACTCGTAGGTCGGGATACTCGAGTCAGGGGGATCGTCGATGCTCCATTGACGAGCCGTAACTCTTTCTCATCTAGACCAAAGATCGGTTTGCCGCCGACGCCACAACCTCAACCTCACCACTTTCAGCTCGTTCAGACCTCCGAAGAACCCGGCAGGCGCAGCCCCACCCACCACCGCCAACAGCCCAGCAGCAACGATGGCGCTTCCATTGAAGTCGTCTGTCGATCCATAGGCAATCCCAAACCCTAGCATCGTCCTCAAATTCGACAAACACACGCACTTCGGATCTACAACTGAGCATGATAAATGAAGCCCAACCCATCATAATAGATCAGATGTCATACAGCAGCTTGAAATCCAAAGAATGGCGAGTGTTAGGTGTTGGCTTAGAGACTTTGGTTTCTCTTTGTCCATGATTATGAAGGCTTGATGATTGGTAGAAAAACATGGCTAGCACAGTTTTGGTGAGTACTACCGTTCGAGAATAACTTACTGGCATATTGCAAGATTCAGGGATGGCATATTTATTCTCTGATTTAGGAAACTTTCTTGATCAAGTTCTTCTTGGTGTGAAGAAGCATGAAGATGGTACTTGATCTGATCAATGTAGAACTTGGAGGATTAAGACTATAATGATGAGTTAGATGTTGATCTTCAAGACTTCAACTGCTATCTTTAATGAGCTTAATTGAACCAACTATTGGACAGTTCATAGTCTTATATAGTCTCTTTTGTGTAAGAATATGTATATTCTTTGAAGAATCAATCATTGTGGCTTTAAGATCTGATTTCCAATCTATGCAGGTTTTGCCATCTTGAATGCTGCAGTGTTGATCATGATTGATGTCCTTGAGTGCTCTCTCTTCATATTGAAGAGTTCTTGATTGATGCAGTCAGTTGAGTAAACTGATATGCAGGTCTTCATATGAAAACTTACAAAGGGTTTTTCCAAAAAATCAAAAAACTCTAAAACCCCAAAAACAAAATTCCTAAACTCAAGAGTAGTATAGCGCTCAGAAATGGTGAAATGCTTGAATAAACACAAAAATACGGAGAACTTATAGTTATCAAAATTGAAATTGAAGAAACACTGGTTTATGCTGGAAAACTCGCTGTGAAAAGCAATGGCGATGAATAGATTCTCCCAGGGACGAAGCACGGACTAAACGGAAGAAATGAACAGGTTTTCCTAGGCGGAATTCCTCGATGAACTCAAAAATCTGATCAAACAGTCAAAAAAGGTGACTGAAAATGGAAGAAATCGCCAGAAATGGAAAGCACAATGAACAGATATACATTGGAATTGAAGAAGAAGAAGATAAGAGTGGGTAGAAAGTGAAAAAGAATTGACCTTGCCTTTTTATACTCCAGAACATGGGTAAAAATGTAAAAAGTCGAGCAGAAGATGGTACGACTGGATGAATTTGGACAGTTGATCAGGGTAGATGCGTTCTAAATCCCGTAAATTGTGCCTTATAATTGGACATGAATACCGTGAATACCGAGAAAGATTATGAATCGAGCAGAATTATACAGGCGAGTATGATTTCCACCCCTTGAAAAGATTTTTTTATAGACCTCAATACGAGCATAAATACTCTTATGGGAGGCCAGAGGACTACTGAAGATATCAAATAGCTTGTGCTCGCCATGAGAGCAGATATCGCGCTCGGCCGAGCAGAGCCGAGCTAAGATCAAATCAGTAGCATTGTGTACATAACACGAGAAGGATACTTGGACAAGATTTACCATGAGCCGAGCAAAGATCATGCTCGACGGGCAGACAATCCACCCGCTAGCGAGCACTTTGACCAGACGAGCAAGAGCCAGCAAAGATGATGCTCGTTAATCCATATCCTAGAACGAATATCTATTGTGTATCTAACATTACATGCATTTAGATTTGTTGAAATTCTATTCATGATATGACTCTGATTCGTGTTACTTATTGTGCATTCTCCTAGTTAAATAAAGAGACGAGTTCTAGCAAATAGAAAATTATTGAGCATCCAAGAATCGTAGTCCTACAAGGATTTTGCTCACCAGATCACTATTTAAAGATTCTTACTGCCTAGGCACACACTCTATTGCTCCCAAACCCTCTCCAGAACTATCTTGATTCTCCATTAATCTTGAGACTTTTCAGTCTTGCGTCAGAACTGTTTGGCAAGTACACCCCCTTGCCTCAGTGACGTTTACTCATCGTTTTCAGGTTTGGTTGTTGTCCTGTTGTTGCCGTTGTGCTACTCACTACCGGAAGTTGCTCACCAGAATTTTTGTGTAACATCAATAGGATATTTTGAGTTGAATTACAAATGAGGCTAAATCTATGTATGATGATTATGAACAACAGACTTGCCTGGAGATCCTTACAACTCTAGCTTACAAATCTAATGACATCTGAACGAGTGTTTGAAACTATTATCTACTCTACATGACACTCTAGTGTAATTAGACATTGAGCTTTACAATAGAATGAAATAAGCTCTCCTAAAGTCTAACCTAGCACCATGAGATTACAGATCTAAGTAAGAATTACAAGTTTGGATCTGAGAATCTTCCAATGAGAAAGAACAGGTTCTGAAGTGTATCGCGTGAAGTGTATATCTCTCTTTGAATGTCTTGAATGCATAATCTTCAAATGTTGATTCTTTGAAGGCTTTTAAAGTGGAGAATATATTTTTGTTAATTGAAAATCCCAATTAGAGAGACAAATAGTAGATGTTTGGCATAAAATGCAAAGAGCTGTTGAGCTGACTTTTCTGACAAGAGAGGAAAGTATGGCTGCACTGCTTTTTTGCTGGTTCTTGTATTGTTGAAAGCATGTATGCTGCAGGTGTGTGTCAGTATAATGCAGCATGATACGATAAGAGCAAGAGGACCACGTATAAGTCATGATGGGGAACCCTTAATCACTGAATAAAGGCATTTAACTTTTGTCCATTGATCTCAATGATGTTCAGTAATATCTAGCACATATATGAAAAGAAGTTCAAAAACTGACAGGGATGAAAGCTAACATATGTACCAAATTAAAATTGACACTTATTTAAGGTCAAATGAGGTACATGCATTCATATGGACTATATATATATATTTTTTTTTGTTCTACAAATACCTAGTCATTCAGTGTTTAAAAAAAATTAATTAAAAAGACAGCACAGGAGAAAATGAGAACAGAGTCATGTTTGGTTCATAATAATTGGGGTTATATGTAAAATAATTAAGACCAAACCACAGTCGTAATGCTCTTACTCCATTGTGACAATTCTCAAACTTCCTTTCTAAGGTTGTACCAGGCCGTGGCATCATTCCCAGACTGGTCCATGTTGACAATACATGGTCTTTAGGTTGAGAGGTGGGCCGACGAAGGTCGATTTTTGGTTGATAACTTTTAGGGAGGAGGCAACTTTTGGGCACTTCTCTTACTCATGTATTTAGGGAGAACAATGGAGTTGCTGATGGCTTGGCAGCTTGGGCTCATGAACATAGGCAGCAGTTGAAGATTGATGCGGTTAATACTCTTCCAAGACCTGTAAGAGTGAGACTTTCTCAAGATCAACAAAGACTTCTGTTAGTGTAATCCAGGAATGTTACCCGTGATGTTACCTCAGGATATTTATATTACCCTGGATGTTACCCCGACAGTCCGTATTAAAAAATATAATTTCATATTTCTTTCCTACAATCTTTGTGCATTAACGTATTAATAATTGTTGGTCAGTGTTTGCATAGTATTTAATCTGTTTTACAGGTTTTAAAAAAAGGTGGTTTGAAGTCCTAAATTATAGGGAGAAGTTGCATGAAGGATTAAGAGTTGTGGATAAGGTTTGCTTAGTGTTTGTTGGTGGTTTTGAAGAGAAAAACATGGGTGACCTTGTCAAACCCACTCTCTTGCTGAATATTCTCGGATGTACAAGACCTAGGAAGCTTGAAGTACAACATAGTGGAACATGGGCTTGGACACGAAGAGAATAACTTGGAGAGTGGCCATTAAAAGAAGGAAGTGCTCTATTCAAACACCTTCTCCACTCCTCCACTCACCCACTCCGCAAACCCACTTCTTTCAGCCATGATTGAAGGTTCTTCAAGGAAAGTGAAGGCTATTTAAAGCTGGGATGGAGTAAAATGAAGACAAGCCAATTACTTACTTGATACACATCCTAGGCTAGATTAGAACAAAGTACTTTTGTTCCTTTATATTCTTCCTCCCAAGTTCATCATCTTTCTTGACTCTTGGATTGTCTGTGTTCATTCACACGCAATTGCATAGAGCTTGGAAGTGATTTTGGCTAGGATAGAATTTATACTTTGTTCTTCAATTTGTTCCATAGAGCTTACATTGTATTAGCATTAGGGAACTTTCATACTTTGTAATTTCATCATTTTAATTATAAAGTATTTTGCCTAAGGGCACACTCAAGTTATATTAATATATAACTTGAGAAAAACAACTTCTGGTCTTTTAATTTCCGCTGCAAACTCATTCTACAAAGTTGTTTTTCTATCTGTTGTGTGCTGTTCGTCAGACTAGTGTTACCTGAAGTGTTCCTAACATTTGAGGTAACATTATCTTTCTGTTTTCACAAGCCATTGACAATTTCAACTTCCTTATTTTAGATCGAATGTCTAGGATCTTTTATATGGTTTTGTATTTCATTTCAGAAGTTACGCTATATCAAGGTAGTACCTTGATAGTCCCCCTCAGACTGTAATAACTCTTATTGGTTATTAATAAATTCCCCGGCCACTAGCTCAGAAACTAGTGGAAGAGACCTGGTTTTATAAAAAAAAAATATGAGGGAGCTTCTACGGGACAGTTGTTTTCAAGCCTTAGTACATGCCAAAGCTGTCATGTGATAGTCATGTTCATTGCAAAGACCATTTATTCTCCAAATAGTGCACACGGGAAGCATTAACGTCTCCATCCACAAACATAACCACCATTACTCTTGGACCCAAATTGGAACAATATTGAAACTATGAACAATGAAGTACAAAAATCGGTCATGTAAGCTAATAGTACTTGTACTTGCAAAAGAAGTAATAATACAAGCCAAATAAATAAGTCCAGATACGTAAACACATTAATATACAAGTTACTAGCTTTATAAGCATATTTGGAGGGTTTGTAGTTTCTTCATTCAGAAGACAAGCAGATCATACTCCAACAACGCAGAATACGACCAAGGTGGCTGAAAGATCTAAGAATTCAAATGGAATCCCATAATGATGTGGTAGTAGCGGATTCATTTCACTTGCTCTCGGAAAGTAACACAAAGAGCTCCTCATCAGCTATTGCTCCAATTTCCATTGCTCTTTCCAGAGCACCTAGCCCTCCACCATCTCTGATTGTTGTACGGGCACCTCTGAAACAACAAGGATATAATTATTAGCCAGATGACATGAACGAGGAAAATGACAGCACAACGGTATCTGGTGTCCATCAAGATTATAGGCACTACTGGTCTCCCTCTTCATATCAGAACATGATGTTCAACAACCTCAATAAGGTTCTTGTATCACCCATTTCTATACTGCCCAAACTCCCAATCTAATTTCAGTACTTACTGGTTCAAATTTCTCTCATGCCAGAATATATAATACGACTCAAATGATTCGCCAGAATAATTTTCTCCACGTAATTCAGACAATACTTCTTAACTGTACAGCCCTGTCCCAACTCTTTTAACTTTTGGTATGGAAAAGGCTGGCCATTTACATCCTAACGGCCAGTACATGTTGCCTTTACTGCACCACAGACAAAAAAGTGATGCAGCCATTTATTTTCTAATCCAAACGACATCAACATAGAGCTGCGCGGGTTTCTTTAGTAATGAGATAGTTGTTGGGGATTCCAGGGGTTTTATTTATTTTATTTGTTTGTGTGCGTTGTCATGTGGGTGTATAAAGTTATATAAAAGCATGGATCCCCTTAAGTATTATGATTTTCGTATTAATAATGCCCTTTTTCAAAAATTTAGGAGCTTTATAACTAGAGAGAAAACATTATTAAATTGGACTCTTTTTTTCTTCCTCTCTTTTCCCCCTTTTTTTTTTGACGTCACTCTTTTGCCTGTTTTTTTTTTTTTTTTTCTTTCTTCCTTTCCCTTGTCCTTTCTTTTATACATTTTATTCTTCACACATTTTTATTCTAGTTCACATTTTCTTCTCATGCATTACAAACTTTTTGGATTAATCTTCCCGTAAAATATGATTGGAAAAGTATAAATATTAATGAGAAAAAGAAAAAGGAAACAAATGAGACATAGGAAAACACGTTAATGGAAGATAAACAAAATGGGCGTCAAAGAGAGACAAGATGACTATAATTTAACTCTAATTCTAATAGGATTGGAAGAATTAAGAATATAAATATTGGTCACAAGAAAAAAAAAAAAACACCCATATAACACAAAACGTAAGTAACGGAACAAAAGGAACGATGATTAGACATGAACGAAACAAATACGCACATTATCTAAATTAATAGACTCTTAATAAGATTGGAGTAGAGTAAATATTGGAGGAAGACGAAAATGTGAATATATAGATATATATATATGTATACATATGCCGAAGAAATGGACAGACAATAGGACATCAACTAGTCCATTATATTTAGAAGAAGAGGTCCATTGGGGATAACTACAAAATATGCCACTGTACTATAAGTTTGTTGTCACATTTTCTATCGTGCTAGTTTTTGTTCAAATTTGCAATTGTGTTTTCTCGGCTTCAGATCTTGTCTTTGAGCTAAGGAACGTTATGTTTTTAACAAGAAAATTACTAACTTCGTCCCTGACCAATATATTTTTTGCAGAAGTCCCTAAAGCTTTCTTGTGTAAAATTACTTTTTCTTTTATTTAATACCTGATTAGCCTTTTTTTCTCCCTAGAAATTATAATATTCAAATTTAATATTCATAATTAGAATGATTATTAGGATAACATTTAATTATTTTCTCCTTTTAATTTAAACTTTCTTTCTAATGTATTTATACAGGCCATGTTATAATGAATTTCACAAATAATGCTTTTTTCTTTATGTTTATATTTTTTTCTTTTATTTATCTTATTTACAATTCTTATTAATTTATGTACTTATTTGAACCAAATTATGATATAATATATTTGAAATCATAAATTAGAAATAAATATTTATTATTAGTACTTCTACATATTAATCATACAAATTATACTAATTATACTCATTATAAAAAATCAATTTATAATTTATAAATTCAAGGGAGAAAGAAAGAAAATCATATCAAGTATTGAATTTAAGAAAAGAAAATTTAATTCACAAGAAAGCTTTAGGGACTTCTACGAAAATTTATTGGTCACGAACAACGTTAGTAATTCTCCTGTAAAGAACGTAATTCTCCTATTAAAAACTTAACTCCTGGTAACACAAAGGAAAGATTTGAAGTCATGAGAAACTTTACAACGAGAATTTTGATCAAAAAATAGTACGAAGTCAAAAATGATAACAAACCAGTACCATAATAGAATATTTTGTAGTTTTCCCAAGTCCATAATCATACAAATTTGACAACAATGACTCCAAATTAAGTAGAAATCATCTTTTTCTTTTTTTGGAAGAATGTGCAAAGAAATTAATTTCCTTTAAGTAATTTTTTAAAAAGAAAAATGGTCATAAATACCTAAATTAATAAAACTTGTGTATTATCTAAGAACAAGAAAATGGTTCATAAATAAAAGAAAAATAGTAGGGGTGCGAGGCTGGCACCCATAGAATTTTAATATAATTGTATCTAAAATAATTTTCCTGAAGTACTAGTTTAAAAAGTAACATTTTTTTAAATCATAAATTATTTTAGGGATAAAATTAATACACATTATTAACGATTAATGTAGAACTGTTTAATCAAGTTTGATAATACCATAATAATAACAAAATAACAGTGGTTAATTGAGTGAAATTTTAAAACTCATCATATGCTTACATAATTTAATTCTAATATTTTTTTGTATGTCGGAAAATTTGACACTTCTTACACGAAGCAAATTTATAAGTACTACAATCTTTTGCTAAAAATATTTTTACATCTACCCTAAACTGATCAGTGCCACTATTTGTTTATGACACGAGCAAATTGTCAAACATATTTAAGAAAGGGGAAGTATTGATTAAATAAGCAGCTGAACTCGATCATGGACGCTCCTATTCTTATAGGTATGTAACATGTTTTAGAGTATATATTACTAAATGAAAAGTGTGTTCCAATGAGTTCTTCATCAAATATTTTTAGATAGAACTATCTTCATATAATAACTTTATTAATATAATTTTAACTCAATATTGGACGGAAATCCAATGTTGCGCTCCAAATGATTGTCAAAACCAACACGTCGCCCTAAAACAAGATCCAGCAGCTAGAAACTACTTTGATCACGAAACTACAATTTTACCTCGCAAGGGATAGATTTCAGTTACATTTTAATGGTCATCAACCAAGTCAACAAGTCATACGGAGCTAAAAGAATTGCCAGCAGCAGTGATTACGATCTCTATTAGAAATAATTCTATTTGCATATGCATCCAATACTTTTACTTGAATTATTTGGCTCTAACCTTAAATACTAATGTGTTTTGCAAATAATGTTGACAAAGCGTGCAACTGATGCATGTGCATACTAGTATTTATATATAAAATATAGAAATGGTCAGAATTAAGGAAAATCACCTTCTAAGTAGAAACTTAGCCAGCTGGTTGTTTCCTCTGAAGATGCAATGATGAAGAGGAGTCCTTCCATGATAGTCGCACTTGTTTATGTCGGCACCAAATTGTAGTAATAGTTCAAGCATCAGAGCATTGCCAGAGTGACAAGCCAGATGCAACACAGAACAACCTTGAAGACAGTTTCCAGGCTTGGTGGAGCGTGCCTTTTTTTCACAGGCCACTGGATCATTGTTTTCAACGGCTTGAGAGCCTCCATGTGAATCATTATCATGAACATCATGATACAAACTGGTACCAGCCACCTCATCATAGACAGTGTTGACAATATTTGTGTCTACTGTCACAATAAGACGATATACTGCTCGTAAATCATTACTCTCAACGGCTTCCCAGATCCTGGTGGCAGAAGTGGAGATGCTCGATGAAGTTGTTTCTTTATTGACCAGCAGTTTCTCGACATACTGGATTACCACAACAAAGTAAAGATCTTAAATCCCTATCTTTAGTTTAAGTTGTAGCATTACAAAGGCTGATAGCATAGCATATTGTGGCTAATGACGACTCGGGCACTAACTAAACTTGTGGTAAAAGCAAGTGCCAGTGCTAGCATTACAACACTATGTCCAGAGTATAAAGGTTTGAGATCCCAAAAAGGAAGAAGAAGAAGAAGAAGAGCTGGTAAATGTACAAATAATATAACAGGCATGCCTGTCTTTGGCACATTAAAGAGGATTGAATATATATATATATATATATATCATCGCATAACAATATTGGCGTCCAGTTCCTCTTTGCTCTTCTCTCCTTGTACTATAACTACAAGGAGCCGTCTTATTGAAATAATGGGCATTGCCATAGTAATGTTTGAGAATCATAAATTGATTCCTCAAAGTCAACAGGCATTGTGTGTTGTTCATGAAAACTACTCATAGTAATGTTCAGGATTTCACACAGTTTCAGCACTACCAAAATACTGTTCCTGTATTTTTCATGAAGTTACTGTTCATCATAATGCATGTTACCTAATCTTAATTCTTGTAGGTTGTATGGATTTTTTGCTGTCATAATTTCAGTGATAGCTGAAGGAACCAACTCAAAATCTATGGTCCCAAACAAACACGATCAGCATGGTGGATTGTTGTATTATATATATGTGTAGTTCTTTTTTAAATAAATGATATAGATATTGCTCCAACTTCGTTAATTCATGCAATTCGGAGAGAAGTAAAGCAACGTACCAGAAATGAGTGTAGCCAAGAGGAGAACATTCTTCAAATGGTATTTGAACAGGTGGTGGTATTATCTGAGATAGAAATGGTAGATTGCTTTGTGCTTTTTCTAGTTATTATAGCCCAGGTACTAACCTGCAGGGAGAGCTCTTGGCTTTACAAGAAGGTCTTGATACTTGTAATAACTATGGATTGCATCAGTGGTTATGGAGTCGGACTCGCAGGTTGCCATCAAGGTTCTTAATCAACAATGTCCTCCGCCTTGGAAGTATGAGCATGTTTTAAGGGATTGTTTTAAGCTTTGAAATGAATATGATCTGCGTGTTCAGAGAGAAAAATAATGTTGCTGATCGTCTTGCGGATTGGGCCTATAGCCATAAGACTTCTTTAAGGGTTACGTCTTACAAACTTCTGCCAAAAGGAATTCAGAGAGCATTATATGAGGATGATGGAGGGTGGTTCAGATATAGGAAATAGTCTTCAGCTTTGCCTTCAGAAGTTTTGTCTGAGGTAAGGTCTAATTTCCCGCTCTTTTTTGTAAGGCTATGGCCTATGTTATTTCTTTTGAGGTTAGGCTGCAAGTGAATCACTTGCTTGTCTCCCTCCTTGTAATTCCTTTCTTGATTATTAATAAAACTCCCAGGTAACGGCCCTGGTTTTCCAAAAAACAAAAAGATGAGAACATTCAACTAGAAGTGTGGTTAAAGTAGAAACGAATCTGAAGCCATTAGCCAACACATTTTTAGGTGGCTCAATTAGAAAGTAAGGTAAGAGGATATTGCTTTGAACAGTTCAGAAACACAGAACAAGAACCCTTGGTGTGCGAGTTAAGAAGAATGCTACTTGACAGCAATGCAATAGGTGGGAGAAGACCAACATTATCATGGTTTACCCGAAAATATTGCGATCAAGGAATCACGTTGATGTAGCCAAAAGCAAGTTCATGGGACAAATGCTCGGTGAAGCTCAGGAAAAATTCTTCACTACCATTACGCTAAGGAAGCACATTTTTTATGGTCAATAATTAATGAAAAGGAACTATATAAATCAGATGAATGGACCAATCTCATAAACTTGGGAGAAGATAGAGACATCAGGCAAAATTACTGTTTGATGAAACGCATCAGAAGGTATGCCCAGTTCTCATAATACCAAATTCAAGTTTCCGTCTACAGCTCAACGAGTCAATGGGATGATAGGGAATCTAAAGTGAGAAAAAAAAAACAAAGAGTGATGACTATGTGAAATGAACCCACCCAAAAGAAGCAATCAAAGTATGAAGCATGAAACATGGCTGCTTATATCGATACACGATGTAAATGAAAGCCAAGACCTTATCAATGAAGAGTACAAAGGTGATTGACTTGAGTACACAAGTTGCATACCGCAGGTATGTGAACATACACAATGCAGTGAAAATACCTTCTGAAGAATGTATTTCTCCTTTTGGTGAATTGCATCTCTGTGAAACGGTTTAGCAATTGATAATTCAGTATTTGGTCCACTTGCACTGCATAATATTGACGCAAATGGTGTAAGAAAAAAGATAGAAAATCCATATATATAAAAGCTACCAGTTTATAAAAGGAGCTGGTTTAGCTTAACAAATAATCCCATTCAGTGATCTTCAAACTTGATATTAGTCGATTGATTCAGCAATAATCACATTGACTTTGACCTATATTCTATTAGTTGTATATCGGAGTGAGTATTGAACTTTACAGCACATACATAATATTTTCTCCGGTCCAAAATAAGTATCCATTTTTAAAGGAAAAAATAAGTGTCCATTTTCTAGTGAGGTTACTACATTCAAATTTGCCATTCATCACGTTTCATTATCTAGTGTCCACTAGCAATGCTATAATGGTAACACTAGGGTGATAATGTACATGTGTCACTATTATTTGCTTTTTGTGTGAACTTTCTTAACTTTTGCGAAAAATATAAAATGGACATTCATATTGAGATGGAGTTCCTAATTTCAACATTTCTACTTTCTACGATACAACAAACAAGTGGCATATGACTTGGTATCGGATGAATTACATATTGAAACCAAATAGTAGTCAATCAGAAAAGAGTGCTTAGGTTTAAATCTATGATTTTTTATATAATTTATAATTGAAAAATAAAATAGCATTAAAAGGAAGATATAGTAATGTGGATAATATATCCACCATTTTAGACAAGTGGCAAAAGAAAAGAAACACAAAATGCTAGACTCGAACTAAAGGCCCTAAGTTGCATGTCAATCTTGTCAGATTAGTCAAGGGGAAACCTCCAAGCACACCATCCAATCCTAGGCTCAAAGAGAGGCTACAGACACAACGTGCCCCTATAAAAGATAAAGAAACAAATTCTTTCCATTAAAGATTATCCGGATTCTTTCAGTCCAGTCCAAGTTTATACACCAAATGTGCAATAGCATATTTCCAAAGCATTCTCCTCTTTTTTTCCTTCTCCAAAGCCCTTCCATCCCTGGTTCACCAAGCTCTTCTCCAGATTAGGGCAAAAGTATTACCTAAAATACCAAACAAACGACTCCACAAAAATAATGCCACGTAACAATGAAGAAAGAGGTGCTGATATCACTAGCATGCATACAAAGGTTAGGGCATCCGCCTTTGCCACAAATGTTAGAGTTGAACTCATCTGAAGACAAGACCAAACAGGCTATCTGACCTTAAAATGACCCTCAGCCATTCCAGATGAATCAGCAAGAAGGAAAGCAAGGGATATTAGAGCAACATAAAGAAACAATATAGAGATTAACTGCTTTAAGCCATAATGGATGATCTATCTAGAGTAGTACTTTCATATTGTTGCATTTGGCCCTTGTTAGACGTGAAGATGTAAATGACTAGTTTACCAGGATAGTGCAAGCATGTTAATGTATATGATGCAGTTGTAATGTTTTTGGTGTATAAAGTGTCTCCACTTTGGCATATATGCACAGTTCATTCATTTACACAATATCCCTGGCATCCTTCTTTTGTTTCTGTGACATACTCCCTCCATTCCAAATTAGTTGACCTCTTGGAAACCAAAAAATTATTCCAAAATAGTTGATGTTTTGCCTATTTTTTTTACAAATTTCCTAAATTACCATTGCATTCAATTCCAAAATAAGAGTTGGTGAGAAGAATTTGAAAAGACATTCTTTGTAAACAAAGGGGTAAAATTGGAAAATTAAAGTATATTTAATACATTCCTTGGTTTGTGTAATCTTACCTTAAACCTCAACTAATTTGGAATGGAGGGAGTAGTATTGAAGCATCATTGACTCCTAGATTTTGTTTCTATTACTCTTTACCCTTTACTTTCCTTCCATATGCTAACAAGATAATCATTCCTGAATGTGAATGCTAAGATGGATGTGTGGTAAAACTACAAAAGATAAAATTCACAATGAACAACTACGGGCGACGGTGAAAGTCACCTCTTATAGTAGAGAAAATGACAAAGAATTGCTTAAGATGATTCAGACACAAACAACGTAGGCCGCTTAGTGGAGCTGTAAAGAAGCGAGATGATATCAACCTCAAATTCAAGCAAGGGGAAGGGGAGGACCAAAACTAACATGGACATCTCTTTTATAGAAAAGGATATGCACGATTGTGGCTTATGTGATGACCTTGCATTTGATTGTTTCAAATGGGGAAAAAGAATTCATGTAGCTGACCCAAGTGATTAGAAATAAGGGTGAGCTGAGTTGAGTTAGATGAAGATTTACTTCTAATTTACTACCTGCTAGACAACCTCAGTACTTGGAGATGAAAAGCAAGTGTCCAGGAAAGTGAAGTGTTAATAGAATATACAGCCAGCACACATGCTATATTTGAGTGATTTGTATAGGACAAGTCAAGTGAGAATGGAATTAATGATTCTTCTTCTATAAAAATCAGGTGCGACTCAATCTGCAATCCAAACCAAGGTCAGAATTAGATCGCCATTTTGGTAGTGAAGAAACTTATCGGGACCTTACTTTAACCAGTTATGATTGGGAATCAACCAGTTATGGTAGCTATATCTGGAATAATTTGGGCTTTCTTAGGAGCAAGACTTGTTATATTTTTGCAGGAACATCAGTAACTTATTAGTTTCAGTTTGCTGATTCTCTTCTTAGCCATTTTGTACCCTTTCTAAGTCAAATATATCTATTCAAACGAGAACCACATCTTATTTGTGAACTTGAGAACCTCCATGAACCATTTAAGAGACTCTCTCAACCACAAAAAGTCAACTGTGAACCATAAAAGATGTGAACAGTGTTAACCATGAAATATAGCTGTGAACCATGAAATATAACTGTGAACTATGAAATATAACTTTGAACCATGAAATAACTTTGAACCACGAAATACAGTAAAAAGACACTCTGAACCATAAAAAGTCAACTGTGAACCATGCAATATGTGAAAGTGGTTCACGGGTTCACAATTAAGAGGTGGTTAGCAGCCGAACACCTCCCTATATATATATGTATATATTATGCTACCTATATTAGAGGTGCAGCTTCTTAATCCCTTATGAACAGTCTCTTTATTTCTTCATATTTCTGTCCTTGGTTCTTTCACATGTGAATGAAATAACAGCGGAGGTGATTGAAATAATGAAATAACAGCTGAGGATATTGGCATAATGAACTTCAAAAATCAGAAAGCTACAAAGAAAATCTAAAGACAGTAACTAAGTGAAGTATAATAGTATATCATCAATGACATAAAGATATTCCTTCTTACATGTAGTCTAATGTAACTCACCTATTATTTTGAAGCCGATCTTCCCAAATTGAATTACAAAAAGAATTACCAAGACTTCGGAACAAATCCAATATAGTAGGTTCCCAAACCTTGACATCCAGTGTTATAGACCTCACCTGCAGTCATTTGAACAATCCATTATGAAATCTTAAAGCAAATACACATGATAGTTATTGTAATTTAACTTCTTTCCCTATACTTAGTTATGTAATGCATTTAAAAGTTAGGGTGAACTACAGTTAGAACCTGCTATTTGCCACTTTAACTCGATATTCTACAGCAGTTTCTGGTAGCACAAAACCCCGTGTTTCAAAATAATTAAAATACCTTGTCATCAGGCCTAATGTTATCCACAGTACCTATGTCTCCTACATAACAAACATATATGCAACCCTTCTGTCCTTCTGCCAATCATGGCAAGTCATCTGACCTGAAATTATGACATTTTATTTCTGGAATAATGTACAAGGCAGCACCAAAGTATTGGATTAGCTGGGAGAATATGTATATCCCTGTAGAAGAAGTGCTCTGCACTTCAGAGGCATCGAGGTTGTAGCATCCTCCTTTGCTACGAAGCTATGGTGGTCTCCTAGAAAAGGTTTTTCTGGAGACAAAATAATGTATAAGTGATCATGTCTCTAGAGTAGAACTTCCTTATTCCTCTTCTCATATTCGGCAAAGGATGCTAATTGCTAAGGATGACGTTCAACACATTTTTTGGCATGCCGATCAAGGTAAAATCAGTGCTTTTCATTATCCATGGTTAAATGCTGTCATTCCTGATTCTGAGTCCCCCACATGCAGGTGTTTGATCCTGAACAGGCCTAGAGAAGTTCATACAGGAACGGCTGATTCTTTTTCTTCGAAGCAGGAGGCTGCAGGAATGTCATGCTCTAATCAACTTAGGTTTGGTACGAAAAGGAATGATTTCATATTTCATGGCATCATCCTCTAGTTGTCATATTGCAATTCCATTGAAGATTTTATGTGGAATATCCTTGATAAGGGTATTCCTATAGGAGGGAAATCCATAGAGGGGCATACCGTTGGCATCCAACTGCTGCTGCTATGTTTCTCCCCAGGTTGAATCCATTGCTCATCTGCTTCTTCACAGTTCTTTAGCCTCTTTGGTCTGGAAGCATTTACCTAGGTTGCGTGGTCTTTCATTCTATTCTGGATCTCAACCAAATGCTTGGTTCTTGCTGGATCAAGGTACAATGCATGGGTTACAGGGTTGCTTTAGTCTGGTGATTCCAAGTTACATTTCCTGCGAACTCTGGAGGGGTAGGAATAAAGGCTTGTTTGAAGGCACTCCAATGCAAGTCTATATTCTACAGCAGGTCATGCATGACTGCATGAGGCAGGTTTCATTTGTTAGTCAGTCCTCCAATGTTCAGGCTCATCTTTAAAACGAGGATCAATACTTAGGTTCATTTGTTTAACTTTAAAACTTTGTTCACAGCCAAATATTCAGGCTATCTCATGAAAACTCCCTCCCTGAGTGTTGTGAACAGTAAATACGTAGCTTATTCATCGACTCTCAATGTTCTATCACATGAATAAACTAACAGTATCCACCCTTACTCGTCCAATCCCTTGTGTGAAATTTCCTACATCCAACCCTTTAAAAGTGTCAAAGGCATATAAACCTTACTGTCAATTACACATCCAACTATCTATTAGAAATTCACATTTGCCCATCAGATGACAGCTAAGCTGGAGGGGTTCTATTAGATAATAAATAGAAGAACTATGAGATCTATATCCAAGCATTGCAATTTTACTGATATAACTTAAAGGATTGAATGATACGCAAAATATCGTAAGGTACCAGTGATTCAGAAACAACCACACCTTTGATACGTGGACCCCTAGATTCCTGTGAACTCCAGAACATTCGATGCACATCAAAATGCCAAGATTAAGAGATGCCCAATCAGGTTCAGAAGCACTGCATTCTGCACATATATCATTTCCAGGAATTTCTCTAAGAATCTTTGCAACACAATCAACTTGATTGAGTTTCAGGTTATCAGGTGCACTATGATGGCAATCAAGTGATGAAACATTAAAATAGCCACCGACGGGATAACTTTTGTTGTGCATATCACTTCCACTTGAATGTGGCTGCCAAGATAAATTAAAACGTGTTAATAAGAAATCACTCTGTAGTGCATCCACAAAATACAAGGTTCCAATTGTTTCCGAGTAGAACCTGCTGCAGGTGGGAATTCAAAAGTGAAGCAATAACTCCAGTGATTTTGTTCATCCACTCAAGCCTATCTGCTTCATTTTCAGCCTGCCCAAACCAGGTTAAGAAAATTAAAATGACTGATGGTAAGTTGGTAACCCAATGTAAATTGATTTACAGTTTACAACAGTAACAAAGCCTTAGTCCCAATCACTTGGGGAAATTGACTTACAGATTAATAAATAAAAAATGCATATAAATCAGTTGCGATTAGATTGCTGAACTAATCTAGAGGAAAAGGCATCGGGCACATAAAAAAGGATTTGGTTGCTGGTCCACCGACAGTGTAATTGATTGAGTTACACAAGTGCCTTTCAGACCCCATTGTAGCATGAAAATATTTGAAAACCCAATTGATTTATGTCATAGGCGATATGAATGGATAATCTACTTAATTTTTGCCTTTAAAGTTCATGAATATAGTGCTTTAAAATGTCGTTTGCTGATCAACCAATCGAACGTCTTACGATAGATGTAATAAACACCTATTCATTTCAAAATCAAAATTCAAATTTCATGTCTACAAAATTAAGGATGCAGTTAATATGTATTGAAAAATCACTACAATTGTATTTTTGCAAAATTTCTTATCACACAATATGGCCGCTTGTGTAAAACGACTATTTATACCGACGGTTGACTAAAATTTTACTCAATTAAATATTTAGCAACAGAGAGGTCATAAACTGTGAATGATTAAACTCATTAAGATGTATAACTTAAAAAGTAATTAGTATTATGTCATCGTGTCCTAGAGATTGAACTTAAAGCAACCAACAAACAAAAGTAACCTTCAACAAAATTAAAGATTACTACTAGCAACCTAACAGTTGAACCCCAGGTTATGAAGCAAATTAGTTTTGCTTCAAAGAAGATGTGACTGCGAGAACTCCAAAAACTCATGCCTTGTAAGTCATACCAGAAACAAAAGGCCTAACAGAAAATAAACTAAAGACCCAACCAACTCATGTGAGAAGACGCATAATAACAAATGGAACATTATCACAAAATTTCCATGCTACTTTCAATAGGAGTATTGGAGAATAAGGGTGGTTAGAGAATAAAGGTTATTATGAAGGGTGCATGGTGGAAACATTGCAATATGTTCACATCTATGTTACATGGACCCTTCATTTTTGCCGAAGTACCCGTGTCCGACAAGACACGACATGGGTGTGGATGTGGGTATGGGTGTGGCTGATTTACACATTTTGTGCAAATTTTATAATTTTAGAGGATCCGACACTCGGAACCGCACCCGTGTCGGATCCTCCCAGCCGAGTCCAGGTAACATAGGTTCACATATATAAAAGCCCTACCCTAACCATTCAAGGGTTATGGCTTCTTCCCGAAAATTGTCTGTTCCACTTTCTATTTACTCAATTAACAAGGAGCAGGGCAGGTTAAAACTTCACTAATACACTTGGATTCGGACAGAAGATACCCGAATATATCCTGAAACATCCTAAAAACCATTGAAATGGAGACATGTGAATCCATTGGCTCGAACTCATGAAAATCATGTTACTTGACCTCCATAGAATTTCTGCACTGTCCCTTTCATCACCATATTTAAACAAGTATGCAACTTGAGGTCCATGGTTCACTTTGCAGTAAGATTAGCCCCATAGAAGCCACACTGCAGTGAGGGTTTTAAACACTAGGGTCATGTGCACCTGTGGCTGGTACATAAGAATTAGGAACCATGCTCTACGCCTACCTTTGGTATCAAAAGAAAGATTCATTTTAAGATTATCAAAACCAATAAAATTACATATATATATATATATATATATATTTGAATGTTGGCACTAAAAAAAGGCTGATTCAGTATTACAGGCTGCAATAATGGTCATTTTGCCTTAAAAAGAGAGCCGGTGGCTGTAGCTGGATGTGTACATAAGTAAAAATAATTCTAGGCAGATGCAAGGGCATAGGCAAGTTAATGGAAAATCATAGACAGATGCCTTGCCATGTGCTGCAATATGAGATAGCTAGGCTTCTCGAGCTAGTGTTAGCTACGGCCGCTAGGCAGCAAATCTATGAAAGGCCAAGGAAATGGAGAGTGTGGTTGGAGTACCCTGATTCCTTTAGTTTTTCTTTTGATAGACAAGTCGTCAGATAAATAAGTGCTACCAGACCCGAAACAACCCTATGGACAAAAGGCACCCTCGATTCACCAAGACGCACAACATGATCATGTTCATATATTTCCACAGCCCTTAATCTTCACCCAAATTAACCACTTAGGGTGTGTTCTCTCACCCGGTTTCTATGGTTTTGGAAATATGATTTCTGAAATCGTGTTCACTACCTAGGTTTTTATCCAATTTCTTCCCAATTTTTTCTTACACGCCTACTATTTTACCATTACCCCTATATCCTAAATTCTATATACACAAATTTCAAAATATCTCATTTAAAATATTTCTTTCTCTCTCTCTCCCTCCCTCCCTCTGTCTCTCTCCCGTCACGATCATACCCTCTCTCCTCAATCCCTTTCACACATACACTCTCTCTCTCTCTCCCCCTCCCTATTATCCCCTCGCTCTTTGTTCACCGCAAATCCGACGACCCCCACCTCCCTCCTCCCAAAAAACAAACACATCTCCTTTATCGCTCCGCTCTCTTCCATCAAATTCCCGTACCCAACTTTCTTCTCATTCAAGTTTTATCACAATTTTTCAGAAAATTCCCCCCTTGGTTTCTTCTGAAAAATCAAACACATAAGATGATGATGATGATGAGGTGGGTGCAAACAAGTGATGTGGTTGTTGCACACCTTTATTCTCCTGCAGCCATAATCCACCATTTTTATGTACTTCCCCACAATTTCTTTGCTTGTTTAACGGCCTCGTAGGTCTCAAATTCTAAGTCTTGAAGTGGGTTTTTATCAAACAGAGATAAATCTTAGCTTCTGCTGGTTGGTTTTTCGTGGATCGATTCGGCATTGTCTTTTGGGTTAGTATTGTGTTCGACAATGGTATTTTTTTTTTTTTTTGATGTAGTTAAGGTTGTTTAAAATCACAGAGATCCGACTTAGATTGTGTGTGAATTTTTTTTCGGGTCATATGAGTGTGCATTTTCTGAGCGGTCGATCTGTTTAATGAAATCACGATGTGGGTTTTTTAATTTCGGTGTCAATGGATTGTTTCAATCTGTTTGGTTAGAAGTCTCTTTCCCTGTCACTGTGTCATGTTATGGGGTATTACATTTTTTTTCAATGGGTTCCTTTTGTTGGAAGAGTTAAAAAGTCAATTTAATTTTTTTCCCTTTTGTTAGAATTAAAATAAAATACATGATGCAAGATACCCAACAAACCCGTACAGAAAAGATTCATTTTTTTTTTGTGCAAGCATATAGAGAAGTATGCAAATTTAGTGTGACAAGCAATTCACATGGCCACAACATTGCTTGCCGACATCGCCGAATGAGATGATTAGCAACTTGTTTAGCAACGAAGAATCCAGAAGGGGCACGCACTGACCATGGCGATGAACTTGCTGTTTGTGAAGATGCTTTAGTGTGTGTGAGAGAGAGAGAGAGTTGGGTAGGCAGCTTTTTAACTAGGACTAAGGTTGGCTTCAGGACAATCAAATCAGGGACAATTTTAGAATATTAATATTTTTATGAGGGTATTCCTGGGATAAAAAGTTCAAGATGAATAGTAAAAAATCACTCACTTTTTCATAAATATAAAATTTTCAAAACCGACAAAAAAAAACTATCGCAAACACACCCTTAATCTCCTTGGTCAACAAGATGGATTTATAGCATCTGCCAAAGAAGGCACCTACAAACATAAAGAAGATTCAGCACATATATTTATATTTTCTATCAAGTCCTTTGATCTTTCTGCACGGCAGTGGGTGGTCTCCAAGTTGGTGCGCATAAACAATAGTTGGTGCTATCAAGGCTTTAACAATCATGTACATAATCAAGTTGTGTAACACAAATAATCATCACCTGCAAGGTGTATGTTTTCGAAGGAGAAATTATTCTGAAGCATAGACGAAGGTCTGTATCCTCCGCATCTATCTTTATTGTCGACGTACGAAGATCAACAGTACAACACCCTAAGTTTTCATCGCCAAATGATGATTCTCTTTGGTTCCTGCCTCGGAATCTTCCAAACACACGATTATGGTTTTCCCCTGAAGTTGTGGAGTGAAATGATGGAGAACCCTGGGAGAAACAAGCAAAAGATAGGAGAGGTCAAAATTAGGAATAGGCTCAATTGACAATGTATCATCTGAATTAGTGCAAGACATACTATCATTAATAAGTTCCTGGACGAACTCAAGTTAGAAACGTAACTCTAAAATATAAAAAATCAGATCAGCATAGTATGTTTAAGCATTAATATAAAAAGAACTGAAACATCTCAAGAATAAACAAAGCACAGCTCCTCGCCATAAAATCAACAAACTAAAATATAAGAAAAGTCATTAGCCAACAGCAAACATGTAGCAGAAAAGTTTTCCGCTCAGCCATCCCCATAGGAAACCACTAAGACCCCTTGCCCTTCAGCTCAATCCTCCGGTCTCTACTGCTTTTGAATTAAGATGTCTAAGCACATCCATCACCATGGAAGATGGAGGAGACATATCACCTACATGTAAACCTCTAAAAGTGCCAATGAATCCTAGTGGAAGAGATTCACAAATATGGAATTGTTAAGAATAATGGGTCAATATTGTATAGCATTAGTGTTCTAGAGTGCTTAGTGTAATATGTAAATGTGGTAGAAATAGGGTTGTAATATTCTACTATTCAATGAACACAAAAATCTCCCGCAGCTCTCTATTCAGTCTTTATCTTTCTATTTGGGCCAGTTCTGACTTGGTATCAGAGCGCCAGGTAGAGAGAGACCCATAGAGATTTGAGACACCATTGTGATCCCCAAGGAAAACCGACTCAGCCATGAAAAAACGAAGGCCAACGGAGCCGTCACGCGCCGACAGACTCGCCGGAGCTCCAACGCCACGCGCCATCGTCGCCAGCGCATGCGTCATCTTCCCGGCGTTAAATTTTCTGTGAACTGAAAGTTCTGTTTTCTCTTCGTCCTTCTCTCTGATTTAAATCATAACAGTGCAAGTTTGTTTTGTAATTTTTTAAATTTCACTTGAAAAAGAGTAAGTTACATAAAAATATGCAAACACTGAACATGCATATTAGAACTGTCATTGTGTTGTACTCTCATTTCCAAAATTATAAAAACCCTGAGAATCTTTTGACATTTCTTTTTTTCTCTTTTTTTTCTTTTCAAAAAACCTTTACTGGTTTATTGTTTCTTGTTTACTTTTTAATGTTTACATTCTTTTGTTTTAATTCAATTAGACTTGTTTCATTTAATTATTTAACCAAACTCTAGGGGCAAAATTGTACTTTGGGCATGAAAGTATGTCATGTGCAAATGTGCTTTCAGTCAGATTTTCTAACCTGCGTTGGGAATTCTTTTGGGACAATTTTTAACATCGCGAGTACATCTGGGACAAAATACGTTTAGAGTTTCAAGTGGGATTTGGCGTATACCTTAGGGTGCCAAATATTTTTAATCCATTTCCAGCTATTTACTGAACATATTGCATAAGATCATCTTAGATGGCATGGTCAAGAAAGTTGGTATGACATCATATCTTGCATCATTAATCACAGAACAATAACATACCCAAGATATTACCTTATTTCTATAATAATACAAATCCCCACGACTGTCAAGTACAAAGAATCGCCTTTTCCAATCTGCTCTCAAACTTGAAGACCGCTTTAAGAGATATCCTTGTTTGATCGTCTGGACCTGGACAAAGAAAACAAGCTTGCACTTGGTTTTTGTGTTCTTTTTAACAGGAACGGTAAAGTAAGATTTATTATAATGTCTTGTAACATGAAGAATCACAAGTACAAATTCTACCAAATTCCAGAAATTCATCAAGACTCGAGAGAAGAAAATGCAGGGAAAATTCCGTAGCAAAAATCTATGCCAGGCAAATAACTAACCGTCCCATTTGTGGTGGACTGCATAATTGCTTCTATAATTTTGTTAGAGCTCATACCAACACCATTTTTACTGACATTAGTTGTTGAGGCACCCAAACTACTGGATACCCGCAACTGGTCTAGTTCAGCTTGCGTGCGAAACTCCTGAATTCTCTTTGCAAGTCTGTCTTGCTCAATGCTGGCCTGTTCTTTGGATTGTTGGGCATATGTCAGCACCTGATGTCAGGAGGCGGAAATGCTTAGATTATTCTTCTTCTGAAATGAACATCTAAGCAAAGAGATAAAGTATGTCCAAGTATAACAGTCTTCGATAAGTTGATGACAAAACCCACATTTCAGTGGTGTGATAATTACATATCCATCCCAATCTTAATATTGGACTCAGCAAAATCAAACATCTCAAAACACACAGATATATACACCAAAATCCATACTGGGATTGGGATTTCGCTCGATGCTTGAATCCTGATCTAAAATCACCTATGTGTTCACATGAGTTCAGCCTATAGAAACCCTAGTTGAAAGAAAAGATGTTAATGTATCCAGATCCTGATTTACCCCAGGTCAGATTTGAACATTATCAAGATTCCAACACGAATCTTCCAGTGAATGCTGGGAAACTACTCTAAAAGAGATAGCAGTTGAACCGGAAAACCATACCAATTTCTAAATCGACCAAAAATATCTTTACTTCTTGGGTACACATTACTGTAAGTTACTTAAATGCCTTCAGTTGAGGAAATATCAACAAAAATGTTAACTAAATCGAACATATAAATTTGATGTGGACTCTCGAGGTACAAAAGCTTGAACAAATGGTTGCAAATTTTGTTAACCCTGGGAAAATGATGCAGGAGTAGTGCAATATTTAATTATGATAATATTACTTTGGTTATTATTTACTTTGAGGTATTATGAGTATATTTCTCAAGATCTATAGTTGGGGGTTTAGATTTAGCTTGTTACACTACAAATTGATGTAACCTCTCTCTGTGCAACTGGTTGAATAATTAATTTCTGGTTTTACTTTTGGTTGGTATTTCCTTGGTTGTGAATGGTCGCATTATTCTTTCCATTCAGCTATAAGCGTGGATCTTAAAGATCTTCTGCACCTTCAAATTGTTCTTTAGGGAAGTCGTTGCATTACAAATAGTGTAGGATAAAGATGTAAAATGCGTAGCCAACTACATAAACTAACACGAAGCTCTCTTTAGGGTTTCACCGAGACTAATCACCATTCACCAAACATAGGTTGAAGCAATTCAGTTAGATGTTGGGCATAAACATGATAATATCACCTTTGTATTGGCCACTACAAAGGTTTCCTATAACAGCTTGCTTAATCAATCGGTTTACTGAGCAAGAATCCATTCTGAGATTGCATATGGTAACTGTCCTCGACAACCCACTAATCTTTCCCCTGTACCGTCATGACCTTCTGGATTCACTTCCTTTTATGATTTGCATGCTAGTTAGACAAAATTTAGCATTAAGTAACGACAATGTCAGCTTCCATTGATGCACAATTTAACAATGTGATTTCTTACCTTCAGGATTTGGCAAGCCCTTCGGAACCATATCCTATTATTCATATGTTTGGGGAAAATACTAGCTTATTGATGTATCATCAAGATTAGTAGACCAGTTTCAATACAAGAACTTTAATTACTAATGCATATCGAGACTTCCTCCGCGAAAGTAAAACAGCATCTCACGAAGCCAAATGGCTTTTTTGCCAGCTCCGATCCATGTTCCCCGTGTTCCAGCACTAGGAGGGATGATGAACTAGTTTGTTCGGATCCGAATGGTTGTTAGTTAATTGGCATGACCATCAAGCTTCGACCCCACTTGGATTCCTGGAGATGGGCTGACTTGTCTTAATCATGTCTCTTGAACCATTTGCTTGTTCTGACCTTAGTTGGAACAGTCAAAGACTAATTCTTCTCAGCCCGAGGGCATTGATTGCAATCAAGCACAAGCCATGTTCGTGAAGTGTTGATAAGAAAGGAAGATTTGGAGCAATGTTCGTTAATTTGTGAGGTATGTTCAATTTCTAGTGTTTCTAGGATATCATGATTAATTCCCTGGATATCGTACTAACTAATGCATTGGTTGAATGTTAGAAAGGAAGTTGGGCAGATGGATTGACAAGCATAAGTACTCAAACAGAGCTCGAATTATCCAAATTACCCTGCCAAGAAAGTACACCAAAACCAAAGAGGATGATTACCTGGTGAATAAAAGGTTCTAATTGACTCCACAAGTCATATCCCTGAAGAAACAACAGGATTAAGTTTAGAAGAAACGACTGCACGCACTTGTAAAGAGTTGACAGTCAAATAAGTTGAAATGTGCACCAGCTTAAAGTATCTCAGATGAGCATCCATAATTGCACTAAGAGATTCCAAAAACTCGTGCTTCTTTTTTGCTTCAATATTCATGAGGGAATTTACCTGAATTTCTTAACACCACCCAAGGAAAAAATCTTAAAACTTAAAGGAGGTATTGATATGGCGATAAGTATGAAAGAGATTCCACAAGTATTATACATACTAGATTGAATCGGCTTCTCTCAAATGCCGACTTTGAGTTGTGTAGATCCTGTCAAACATAAGAAGATAATTCCCCTATTCAACCAATTAGCATGACGTAAGCTAAAATGAACAGGCTCAAAACAAGGGGCTTGTTCGATGGCAAAAGGACCCTGGGTGATGAGCATGCTAAGTAGAAACTGTCTCCTGTAAATTATCGAGCAGTACAGTAATCACAGTTCATAGTAATTATCTGGGTTGAGTAAGGATTAAGGACTTCCTACCCGATTTTAAAGCAAGGACTCATGCTCAAGCTCAATCTTCATTTTTGTATTTATTCTACTAAAAGAAAATATGGAAGACGAAAATGTATTGAAGAGATAATAAAATACAAAGATGACAGGGATTCTACAGAAGAGCAAGAGGAGAGAGACCCAACATGATCAAAGAAAATGAAACCCAAAGCATATTTCAAAACAAAAAAGCTTCAAATCCCTACATAGTGCAAAACCAGATAAAACTCAAAAAGCGCCCAGAGGTGAAGGGCAAAAAGAAGCCAAATGAAGAACCTATCTCTGAGAAGCAGAATAGCAAGAAGATCTCCTAAAATCCAAGAACTTTCCTCCATAACTCAATGCACTTGTTAAGAGCCCATAATAGAAAGAATTTGCCCAACATTTTGGGAATAGTGATGAGAGCATTGACGGGCACTGAAAAATAAATTCTCATTGAGTGCCAAGAGGACACGGCATACAAAGAAAGCAATATCACAAACAGCATACCTCCTCTAGCTCAGCAACGACTTCATCCCGTGTACTCTTCTTCAAAGAAGCAAATTTTTCACGTGCCTGTGGATCATAAACATTCATCCTAATAAGATTCTAAGATTGTTACAGTGGCATTTTAGTTACAGGGACTTCATTTTGGGAGCATCAAAATCAGTGAACCTAGTGCGCAAACCCAAAAGCTTATATATTGTTATTTTGTCTTGAATCAAGTCCCTTCCATCTGTAATTCATGCTCAGCAGAATTTGCAATGTTAATTTTTACATAAGTTCAAAAATTGTAAAAGGTTTGAGTTAAGTTGCAACCACCTTCTCAAAATGGACAGAGTTGAAACCACCTCGGTTTGGAGGCGAAAAGATTTTGTCTGAATCATGATCATCTGTCCATGATTCATAGAAAGAGCTCGGATGGTGCCTGATATGTTATTACATTTTTCATCTGTCAAATGAGATATGTGATAGATGATCCCTAAACTATTAGTGCCGCTTAATTACTTGATATCTATGCAGTTTCTATAAACAATATCATAAGATATACATTATCTGAATTTTAATTCATTTCCTCTTCCTTACGCATACTGCAGCATCCTCCCCAACCTTTTGGCTCATTCACAAATTATGATGTCAAGGAGAATTAAAAGCCATGGACGAGGATATGTCATCCAATGAAGCCTGAATACATCATGATGTATGTCTCAGTAAAATATTAAGAACGAGGTGAGCTAACCAAAAAAAAAAAAAACAGCCCACACATGTCCACCTCCTCGAAAGGTCTCACCAAGCACTTAACACTCTCCCTTCTCAAAGAGCAATGCTCCAAACCCTCAATCATGGGCCTAATAACAATCTCACTGTATAACTTTCCATAGAAATATGAATCTCATCTATAACCTGCTCACAATGCCTAATTACCAGCTGACCATGCTAACCCACTTAATTATACCCTTCTCAAACCATTTCATATCCTTTTACGCCAACTTACGAGTAAAAGCCTGCTTCTTCCGGTCTATCTATCTCCTCTACTCCACAAAGAATCTCAAAATTTCTCAGTCTAATGCTGCAAAAGCCTTCTCGTGCCAAACTTCAAGGTGCTCCCTCACAAACCTCAACTTCCATAACAAAAGATAATCACCGCAATCCTCAACCTTACATTCCCTCAACCTATTCACGAAATTTTTCTGACTGCATATCGTCAAAGTAACGGTGTGGGGCCCATTTAAAAATGTTAACCTTTAAAGATATTAAGAAGAGATCCCCAAAAACCCTCTACAAGACACTAAAATCTTAACCAGACCATACAAAAACTTTTAATGCTCATGATTGAAAGCGAAACTATAAATACGAGCCATCTAGAACTCTCACCAGAGACCAACCAGGTCAAGCATGCTCGAGAAAGATTCATGTGCCCAAGATATCATGCTTCCTGATGAACTACAAAATGTGTCATACTAGAGTAATCTTAGAACCCCCTATGCTTTTTCGCTGGAAACCCTGTTCAAATTATATGCCCGAGCATCACCCCTCTAAACCCTTGAGATACCATGTACAAGAATGAGGTACAGAGAGACATAGAGAAAAGCAAACTGTAGATAACCAAGAGAAAGGAGAAAAAACAAGCTTAAGAAGAGAAACCATGCCCAAGAAGACTATAGCTATGACTAAAGCTCAAGGAAAACGCACCAAGCTCAAACTACCATAAACAGGTGCCCACCCACATCTCTATGTGCTCTAACAAGGCCACTTCAGCCATCACCATCCACTACATGTGTATGATACATGTAAAAGCGAAGAAGCACTATCATCCCAATTGCAAATTTATCAACAAAAACGTCAATGTGTAATCTAATTAATTATTCATTTAGTGACATAGCCTAAACAACCATAATTATCAATCTCCTCAACAAAGTTCTCTCAAGAACAGCGTCTTCTCGACTTAAGCAACTTCTAGAAACCCTCTAAGGACACATACATGCCACCAATATTGCCTGAACTCCTCGAACTATCCTTGAAAATCACGTTGCAACTCAAAACTAGTCCCACCATCCAGATCTGTATGTTGGACTAGAAAATATGAATAATTAGCTACAATTTTTTGATGAGGTTGATCTTCAGCTTCCATCCAAGCCCGAATACCTTCATTTCAGAGAATATTACTGATAGCATGAAGACAACCTCCAGCAACGCCTCTGCAGATTTGTTGAACAAAAGCCTGAGTTGTGATTTCACTCAGTAGATTCCAGGACCAGGTTCAGGTGATCCATCCCATAAGGATCTAGCATCTGCAACCCTTCGTGATTGGCACCTACAGAGTAATAGAACCACTTTTTCTGTCTGAAATTCTGCAAAGTCATCGCAACTTAAGTCAGAATAAGACGTTATAATAAACAACCATGAGTTCTCTAGAGTAGAATTGTGAATGGCCAAAGGGTGATCCACCCCTCTAAACTAACCCCAAACCCATCAAGCTCTGGTGTATATAAACAAAAGGTCAAGCACTTGGCTTCAAAGGAGATGAACCTACATGGCATACATCCTGCAGCTTGACACCATCCAGGCCCTACTTCTCTCCCACATCCCTGCCAAATCTCCCTTTAGAGTTTAGCCTCTGCAATCCACATTTGATGAGTTGGGCAAGGACAACGGAGTTAAATGATGAGTTCTGGTTGAACAAGCAGTCAATCCCTTGGCTGCAAAGGAAATGGCCTGCATGGCATACATCGTGAATCTTCGGCCTATGACACCCTCCTGTCCTACTGCTCTCCCACCCCACCTAGCCAAATCTCCCTTTAAACCTTTGCGGACCACAATTTACGAGTTCGGCAAGGTCAAAAGAGTTGAATGATGACAGAATCCATTGGCTTAGGAGGACGGAATCATCAACTCGCTCCCCAAAATTGAGTTTCAGTTCCAAAGTTTTCGAGATTTAGAACCAGATCGTGTGTATGGTTTTGAGGATTAATAAGAGTAATTCCAACAATCATTATATTTTGGAATGAACCCCCCCCCCCCTTTTACATATTGTATGAATGCTCTATTAACTTGCTTCCCCTCATCGCACTTCCAGGGACTTCAGGTATTATCGAAGGAAATACAGAAAAAAAACATTTTCAATCATTAACATTGTTTTTGTTTACCTGATCCTACTTCCTCCTTCAATACTCATGTTATAGAATCAAGAAAAATATTACTGTTTTCCAAGTACCTGATCATAAGCATGTCCAGCCTTATCCAACCTTCGACGAGAGTCCTGCAGTTGAAGCACGCCAACTTTTATTTTACAATAGAACAGTATTTGAATATGATTCACCTCGAAACAACAGCTTTCATGAAGATTAATACTCCCTCCGTTCAAAAATATGTGTCCACTATTCCTTTTTGAGATGTTCCGAAAGTAATTGTTCACGTTGGAAACATTCCCTTTTTTATTAGCTTAACAAAACAATTATGTCATTGGCCACGAGTTTCATGGACCCACAACCAATTGTTTTGTGCCCACAAATTGGTAAAATTAAAGGTTTCCTCAAACTATGTACCAATTCAAACACAATACTTAATTTGGAACGGAGGGAGTACATAAAAAAAATCAATTCATATTAACTGTTCCGATTTGCATCTTAAATCATACTCCTTTCGTGTCATAGGTGTCCCGTTCTGCAATTAAACTTGATTAATTTCTCTATATTTCTTTTAAACTGCACTAAAATTGTACTCGTATCACTTTTAAGAATTCAATCTATTTTGGGGGGACAAAATCAAAATGGATCGTGGGACTACTTTTTGGGGGCTGGTGGAGTATGGAATACAAACAGAGTTCATGAAGCTTAAATTAGACTTGAATGTCAAGATTTCTTTTCCTAAAAGAGGTGTCTTTGATGATTATAATAAAATAAGAAACCAGAAAATCACCCCTCCACACACCCCCACACCCACAGAAAGAAACAAGTAACTAGACCCCACCACAGAAAATCAAAGAAAACAAATCAGGGCAGGATATCAACCTCAAAAAGCTTCCCAATCCCTAGATTAACCCGAGACCCGAGAAGCAATCAAGCACCCGATAGGTTTACGATTGAGATAATTATTTTGTTGATTTTGCCTTTTTCTACATCAAGGAGTCAAAAGATGAAGCAATATAGGTAGAAAACCAGAGGATTTTTATTCTTCATAGTTATAGAAGAAGAGCCTAATGACGTGATAAAGAAAAGGATGACCCAGGTCCAGATTCACTCTTGTATGAGGGATTGCTGCAAGATCCACCTCAGATTCTGATGACACATCATCTGGGTTAGAGATCCTCCTTGGTGGGCCTCTTCTCATCACACTCCCTCCATCTGTTAAGGTTGAGCACCTCAGTTTCTCCCTTCCACTCCTTCACACTGTCTCCTAAATTCCTCATACAGTCCATTTTGTTATTTAAAAACATGTGAGCGATGATTTGGGGACACGGACAAGAGTGTCGAGTGTTAACTTAGACACAATGCAACCTTCTAAATACAAGATGCAGGGACATGACTCAATGTATACCTATATTATATATTGTAGTGGATAGATCTAAGTACATCCACAAGATTCAATAAAAAATTACTCTCGTAGAATACATTCTAAGCATACATTGATTTGATATGAGCCAAGCCAGCCTGTACTCGCACCAAGTGGACAAGGAGGCTCAAGCAAGTGTGAAAGGGGTTTACTAATAATAGAAAACGGCCAGGGCTTATAGAGAGTCCATTGAACTCTATTGCATCTAGTCATTCTTGTACAGTGCAACAATATCTCAAATGAGCTCCATTTTAAACTTGATTCTTGACAGTAATCAGGAAAAAAACATGGCACCAGTACATGGAGTAACATCAGAAAATCAAATATATTTCTAGACAAGTTGTTTTCTTAGATAGTACAATAGACCAAACTGAGAAAGAAAATACCTTTACGTCTTGTACATCAACAGATAAAAATTGATTCAGTCGATCAACGAGAACATGTTCCACCTGTATACATGATACACAGTTGCACCTTCATCAAAAAACATGAGTTACATGGTCCCTTTGCCATGAATAACCAGGTATTTAATTAGTTCACATAATTTTTGATTGGCAGGATAGAAAATTCAATCTCCAATGGATGTTCTATTTTATATAAACATCCAAACATGAATTCAAAATGGTATATAATATCTGGACGATGGCACACTCTCTCCATCAAAAGCATAGATAATAATCATGAATGGATGTAGGTTGGTTTACATAATTCCTGCTTGGCTTTGAGGGTCTAAATGACATCATCGGTATTTCCTGCATAGCTCCTTAAATGGCTTACTAGGTATATTGGCTTTGGGAGACAATGACCTTGTGCTAACCCAATGTTTGCTCGAGCTTGTATTGAGATTGATGTCTGAGGTACTTTGCCGGACTGTATTTGGATTGGCACGAGTAAGGAGGACTGAATCTGAGCAGAATGCTGCGAACGAGACCGAAGGAAGCCACCTTAACAGCGTAAAGAAAATTGTGAAGCAAGGAAAATAACCGTTAAGGTCTGATCTCTCGGGGCTGCAGAATGAAATCGCAGGCAATCCAAACAGCTTCGCGGCATTAGACAGTATGGAGATTCATGATGGGGATACTTACGAAGACTTGATGATGGAGAGCCCACCCACTTGCAAAGATAATCAAAATGAGCCTCCAACAGCCCCTGCCGATTCTCTCATTGAGCACCAGACTCCAGGTCAGATTGGTGTCCAAGCAGATGATCAGACGGGATATTGTCAGGGTTATGTCTGACACGGAAGCAGTCATGCAAAAAAAGGGAAAGGAAAGGTCAACTTCAAGGGAGTGGTGCTGCAGAAAGATAGTTTTCTGAAGAGGCAAAACATGTCTCTGATGCTGATTTCCAGAAAAGATGCAAAAAAATAGTAGACCAAAAGAGGAAGCTTCGGCAATTGCATGTGTACAAAAGAACTACTAGAGCTGCGGCTAAAAAGCAGTAAAAAACTACTTCCCCCAACGTTTAATTATGTCGATAATCCTTTAGAATGCGAGGGGGGTTGGAAATCGGAAAACAGTGGATTACTTGCGGGTTTTGAAATCTCAATATAATCCATTGTTGATTCTTATCTTAGAGCCTAAACTAGAGGGCTTCAGACTTCAGAAAATAGCGAGAAGATTAAAGTTCCCTAACAGTCTTCATGTGAATCCTGTGAATCATCATATCTGGTTACTATGGGATCAAACTGCTCAGATTGACTTGGTGGATGCTAGTAATCAGGCCGTGTCGGTCTCTCTTGTGATAGGAAATCGGATCGACTCTGTCTCTTTTGTGTATGCTAAATGTACGAGGATTGAACGGCAGGCCCTTTGGGCGCACCTATTGCAATTTAGCCAGATAATTCAAAAACCATGGGTTGTCGACGGGGATTTTAATGTGGTCCTGCATTCCATGAAGAAACTTGGGGGAAATGGGCATGATTTTCAGAGTATGGATGACTTTTCTGCTTTCCTTAACTCACTGGCAGCAAGTATACATGGTGTAATAATTAGGGAGGAGCTGCTAGAATTTGGGAACGGCTTGACAGAATTTGAATTAATCCTGCTTATAGTCTGCCTATGCCTCGGTTTCCTGTTATTCAGGAGACTCGTCATCTCTCCAATCACGTTCCCTTGATTATTGAGTTTAAAGATATTCCAAAGCCGAAAGGCATTATGAAAATGTGGCTGGATCATCCGGAATTTCAGTCTTTTGTTCATGATCTATGGCTCAAGCCGGTTTGGAGTGAACCGGTATTCCACCTTCACAGGAAGCTGTATTTTATGCGAAGAGCACTGGAAACGTGGAACTGGTCTGTTTTTGGTGATGTCAAACGGAGGATTGCTTTCTGTCAGCACAGGATCATCCAATTAGAGACTGGTATGCAAAGATGTTGGAATGACCATGATAATGATCAGCTTGCTGCGGTCCAAAAGGATTTGTGGCAATGCGTCAAGTGGGATTCTGATATGCTTAGGCAGAAAGCTAGAGTTACTTGGCTGCAAGATGGGGATAGGAATACTTATTATTGCCAGGAGTGGATCAAGGAGCGCAGGCATATAGATGCAATTAAATTGAAACAGGCAGGATGGCTCTTGGTGTTCGGAATCTAAGGAGATTGGTGACATGGCTGTTTCATATTTTTCCGAGCTTTTCTCTTCACAGCCTCATGTGATTGAAGAGGAGCTCTTTCGGGGTTTTTCTGGTGCCATCTCGCTAGAGGATAACCATTCTATGAACTGTATCCCTTCAATGGAGGAAATCGAGGAAATCCGTCGGGCAATGCATGACCTAAATACTGATAGTTATCCAAGGATGGATGGGTTTACGGGTCATTGGTATCAAGGATGCTGGGATATTATTAAAGATAATCTGTTTGAGGTTGTCTATCAATTTTTATTTTTTTTTAATGAAAGAAGAATATCATTGATAGAGAAAAAATATACAAAGAAAGGCGGACAAGAAATCCACCAAAAACAACAGAGACACACGAAATTACTCTATAGCAGATTTTCAATTTCTAGCTAAATATTTCTCCCAAAGACAAACCCTAAAAAGCGCCAAAATTCCTAGCCCAAAGAGAAGACTGCATGGTAGACAACAATGAAAACGACAACTTTTGATTTTTGAAAATCTATATTCCACAACAAACTGAACACAACACAATCCCACAGCAAAGAAGCATCCCTCGATTGATCAAAGCCCACATGGCTAAGCATAATGAAATCTTCCGCTCTGCGAGGCATAATGCATGTCTCACCCCATACCTCGAACAGCTTGCACCAAAGACTCTGAGCCATCGAGCAATGCATAAACAGATGCTCGTGAGACTCAATAGCTCCCATACACATGACACGCACATCTGGAGAGAGACGCATTTTCGATTGTCATCTTTGTCACCTATCATTAGTGTTCAAAAGGCCAAGGACCACTGACCCAGCAAAGACCTTGTATTTAAACGGAACCTTGGACTTCCAAATGAAATGGTAACGCGAAAGTCAAGCCGAAGAAGGACTTCATGGAAAAAGATCTCGTCGAATCAGGAACCCAGATTCACATGTTAGATTGAAGATGCGAAGGACGAAAAGAGGACAATTGAAGCAGTAAATATGCAACCGACATGGATTCTCTATCATTGAGATTCCTCACAAAATGAAAACCCAACGTAACCTGACCCCTCCCAAACAAGGAAAATAGCAATAGGCGCGTTATGAAAATGGGAAACCGAAACAAACAAGGAAAATTCCTTAAGGATAAGAACCTTGATACGGCTTTTCTTAAGGAAAATGTGTAATTTTTCCTGTAAAATTATCTCCAAGATATTGGCTTCTGGAATTATTGCCAAAGGTGATCGCATAGGAGCAATCCGGTTTTGTTAAAGGTCGTAGTATCCATAAGAATATTCCTATTGCCCAAGAAATGGTGAATCACATTGCCAGAAAGGTCCGTTGTAATGATATGGTGATTAAGCTCGACATGATAAAAGCCTATGATAGAGTGGAATGGGAGTTTTTATCTAAGACTATGATGGGCATGGGTTTTCATGCTTCGGTTGTGCAGCTCATTATTCGCAGCTCGAATAATGTATGGTTACTATGGTATACTATCAAAGTTAACGGAGAAAATCAGGGCTTCTTCCCATCCTCTCGGGGGTTCGGCAGGGTGATCCGCTATCTCTGCTTCTTTTTATTATTGCTCAAGAGGTGCTGTCTTTTAGTGTCAGGAGGGCCATGGATGAGGGGAAGATAGGATTCTATAACCAGGGACGAGGAAATTTTCCCATCTCTCATTTATTCTGTGTGGATGACAGCCTTCTTTTATGTAATGGGAGTAGACGTTCAATTTTGGCTCTTAAGGATGTTTTGAACAGGTACGCGCAATCGTCTGGTCAGCTTATCAACTTCCAGAAAAGCTCCTTCTATGTCTCATCGAAATGCAGATACAGGGATATCCAGCGATGGAAGGTTTGGACTGTTATCTCTCACAGGGACTTGCCAATGAAGTACTTGAAAAGACTTTATTTTGAAGACTTGGAAAGGAAAGTTTCTCAACGTGCTCAAGGTTGGAAAGAGAGGCTTCTTTCGATGGGTGGTAAGCTGTGTTTGTTGCAATCGGCTGTTTCCAGTATTCCTATACACTCTGGATAGCATCAAAGTGCCTAAATTTACAGTGCGCCTAGAGAAAATTTCGCTTTCGCTGACTTCTTATGGAACAATGGTACTGATCATAAATGTCACTGGGTGTCGTGATCTAAAGTGTGCAAGCCTAAGAATGAAGGGGGTCTTGGGATTCGCTCTCACCGATAGTATGGAAGCTCTTCATGCCAAGCTTGGTTGGTCAGCTCTTGCGGAACATTCTCTTTGGTCGAAGCTCATGTGCAAGCGATATCGTCGTCATGGCACTTTTGTTTGTCCTCCTTCAGCTTCGCATATCTGGAAGGCAATTTTTCCTAAACTTCAATGGATTCAGGAGAAGAGCGCTTGGGTAGTCGGGGCAGGAGACTGTTTCTTTCTGGTGCGATAACTGGGCAGAAGAAATTCTCCTTGGTCGAGCGCCTTTGACCCTCATCTCACAGTGCATTAGGCGAAGGTGAGAGGGAAGCTTTTATGGATCTCTTATCTGATCATCAAAGGAATTTGGTTAATCGGGTTTATCTGGATGACACTCAAGAGGACAAACTGGTTTGGCATTTGGATGTTTCGGGCCGATTTATTGTCTCTAGCTATTGGTTTCATAATAGGAGCTAGGTTGGGCTCGTCGTATTTGGGAGCCTTGGATACCTTCTAAAGTCAGTGCTTTCTTTTGGCGCCTATGTCATCATGCGTTACCATTACATAAGCCTGTCCAAAAAAGGAACATCTCTCTTTGCTCTAAGTGTCAATACTGTTCGGGAAAGCTGGATTGTGAATCTCTTCCTCGCCTGTTTTTGTATTCTGAAACGGCACAGCTTGTTTGGAGATACTATGGCCAGCTGCTGCGTAATCCTCATTATTACACGGACCTTCATCATTTCTGCAGGGTTTGGTTCAAATCTGGTTGCCACGACCAAATGAGGGCTGCTCGTATAGGTGCTGCAATTTTTGGGTGTTGGGAACTTTGGAAAAGTCGTTGCAGATCCGTTTTTGATAATATTTTGATGCATGCCTCTGTCATCATCAATCAGATCCATAATCATTTGAGTGATATGTGTCATTTGTTTAAGCCTACGAAAGATATGCAGGTTATTGATCATAATCGAATTCAAGGGAGTCGGCTTCCTAATCTTCCTGTTTCGGTTTGTAGAGGTTCTTGGATTAAATGGAATCCTAGCAGCTTTTCCAAATTCACCCTGAGTATGGATGGGTCGAGTCGCAATGGTTTATGCTCGGGTGGAGGAGTAATTCGGGATAATAATGGGTTTTTTCTCACGGCCTACTCGCTATTCTACGGAGAGGGGACTAACATGAAAGGTGAATTCCTTGCCTTACAAGATGGTCTTCGCTTGTGTCGGGAGCTTGGACTGGAGAACCTAATCTTAGGTGGCTGTTAAGGTGCTGAAGGGTTTTTCAGAACCCCCATGGAAGTATATCTATGAATTACAGATTATGAAAACGCTCCTTGGACGTTTCAGTCTTATACATGTCTTCAGAGAAGGAAATAGATAGGCGGACAGGCTACTTTTGAGGCTCATGACCATCGAGGGAAGCATTACTTTAATTCTGAAGAGGAGCTGAGCAGAGCTGCCCTAGTTATTCTTGCTCAGGATCGTTATGGAGTCTTCAGTTTCAGGTCTAAAATTGACAGCTTTCGTGCCTAGGTTTTAGCTTGCTTAGGTGGTTGTTTTCTAGAATAGGCTTCTATGTACTTTTATTTTAGAGGTAAGGCTATATCGAGTGAGTCACTTGATAGTCCCCCTCCTTGTACTTTTTTATTTATATTATTAATAAAACAGGGTATCCATCCCTGCCAGGCCTGGTTCTTTAAAAAAATAACAGTAACAAATTTGTGACAACACTTCATATCATGAACTAGGGGCATCAGCTGCAGTTCTAATGACTTGTAAAATTCAACAACTTAGGAATAATTCTGGCTCTGAGTAGAGAAAAGTTCAGACTTTTTCTAGCTAAGTCTTGAATCTACTGTTAGCTTCGCCTTAATGTCATGAATCATGACAGTATTTTAATCCATGGTATTAGGTTTTCACATTTTAACTATAACATATTAAACATGCATGAACATTTATGATGAATAGTGGCAGAAAAATAGACAATTATGAGAGGTTACAGGAAGCGTAGCATGAGCCATTTAGGAAGTGGGTTTTTGACTTGGTTTTGTAATGATTAGAGTAAAAAGTAAGAAGAGCGAGATAGAGAGGGAGCGGGAGCGGGAGATAGAGAGACCAAGATTGTAGGACAACTGAGAGAGAAAAGCAGTAAACCAAAAACCAACTCAAAAATCATCTTTGAGAATGGACCCTTAGTAGAAATCAACACTCTAAAATTCTTCAAACAGAGAACATCTGCCTTTTCCTTTTGACCAAATTAGCATGTCATGCACAAATCACATGAAAGATACTTCCATCCACTCACTTGGGAACAAAGAAGCTCCTTAAATGTTGCTAGCTCACGGAAAGCTGTAATGAACTTTGACAAGATTGGACCTGGCAAAAGGAAGTAAACTTGAAGCAAATGAACAAGCTCTTGATGTTGTCTGTTTGACGTAACGTATGTAAATATCTATACGTTAAAACTAGAAAGATAAAAGCTTTTACCCGCCATAGGAACATTAGCCATATTCTTCCGGCGTTCAGTACAACTTGGTTAAATAATCCGGTCTGAGGCACATAAAGTCAAAGAGCAAAGAGTATCTTCACTAACCTCCGATGGATACACTAACTGGATCATCTAGGCCACCCCCAAAAGCTTCCAATGATTCTGCAAATATAGAGTCTGCATTGCATGCTTGTCGAAGACCTTCCCTGTGGAGAGTGATAAAAAGTAGCAAATGTCCTCAGGGCATGTTCAGTCTAGAACTATAAATGTGATCAAGACACCACTTTGAAGAAGTTACAATCTATAAGGAAAAAACTTGTAAGAGGCTATACACTTCCTATTCCCAGAAAGATAGGTTGACTGCTGCATATTTCATGATTATATCATACATAGGTGTGGGTTTCGTGCCAGACTCTTAAGTTGTAATTGGACATTCCAGCTCTAGATTTCAATCAAGTTTAAGTATTTAAAATAAATAAATAAAATACTGTCAGCTATAAAACTCTAAGTAATTCTTAAATGGACTCTCAAACTTTCACATCACATACTGTCTTGGTTAAACATGGTAGAATGGATTAAAAGCCGTTTGCAAGGGGGCACTCTATTTTTTGAATACTTCTGAGCCTGGGCCAAATCCTCCATCCTAAAATATATAGTTTTAGAGGAACATGGCTTTATTTAACTGAAAATGGCTTCATTCAATCGAATATGGATTTATTTAAGTAGCATGGTTATTTTAATGACATTTTATTGTTGGATGTAAATGCACACAGGGTAGACTTATTTTAACCAGGCGCTTTACAGGTAGAAACGCATACTGATGGCCAGATTTGTACACCTACCCTACAAATGGCATATTAGCTGATGACATCAGAGCAATAAAGAGCCAAGATTTATGGCCACAAAACAAGACAAGAATTTATGAGACTGGTGGAGCAACCTAACTGCCGGAAGGGAGCTAATACAGCTGCAAGCGAAAGAAAATAAAGAATGAAGAGTACTTACATATATTTCTTACACCCTTTGTGCAGTCTCTGGCAACGATCTTTTAGCTCCTCAGTGGTCTGTTCCACAGAATGCATCTGTTGATAGCAGAATAAAGTTCAGGTAAAAGGTGGTATATCAAACAGGTGATCGGACATAGTCTAGACTGTGATGAGATTTGGCTCGCAGTCATTCATAGCAAAATAGAAAATTGAGATAACAGAAAAAATTACAAGGAAGAGTACAACTAAAATAAGCCAGAGACCTGCCACACGATAACGGCCCAATAAATATACAAAAAGCGGAACAAGAAAGCTAAAAAGAGCTGCTCTCGAATCCCTCACAAATCTGCTAAAGACAGCCCTTGAAAAGCCCTCAAACTCCTCACCTAGATACAAACCTGAAGACAACGAGGTGCAATCTAGAGGTAAGACGCCTCCCCCGTTTCCAATAGGTTACGGGTTCGAGTCATGTTCAGGGGTAAGTGGGGGACCACCCCTTTTTTTAAAAAAAAAATTAGATAGAAACCTGAAAAGAGATCCTCTCCCACAAAAGAGAAAAATGCAACACTTGATCTCGAAGAATCGAGAATTCCACTTGACCGAAATATTCTGAAGGAATATGCAAACAACACACATTCACAAAATTTCTAGCAACTTTCTCACTGGTAAGGCAAATGTCTGATCAAACACAAATCTTGGAGCGTACAGGGGAGTGATCTATGGTTCGTTCTCCTTGCATCTTAAACACAACACCATAAATCAGTAAAAGGGCAATGCAAAAAAGATGATCATGAGGCTTAGTCTTACTACACTTCATAGACATGACACAAACCGAGTTAAGACATTAAACTTAAAGAGTACCTTGGACTTCCAAATGAAAGTGTAAAGAGGAATATCGAGTTGTATTTAAGATAGATAAAGAATTCCCCTCAAAGACTTAACCAAAAACAATCCAGATGAATCTGGATGCTAATACCAATGATCTAGTTGATTACAAGCGTGGAACGAAGAGAGATGAGTAAGCAAAGAGGCAGCATCAAGAAATTTTCTACCATCAGATTCCTCGTGAAATGAAAATCCCAAGAGAACTGATCGTCTTCCTTCACCATTAAATTATAAATTCATCCCGAGTGAAATTGGATCCCAACAATAGCAGCCTAACGAAGTCGAAATCTAAACTAACTAATCAGACCAGACATGATGCTCAATCACACTTCCTTTAAACTAACACTGAATGCTTCAGAAAGCATTGATGCTCTTCTTCAATGTCCAAATAGCTGTGAAGCAATGCTTTCATGGCTTATATCTACAACAAAGATGACCTTTGCAACCATTTATGCATTTCAAAGAATAATCTATGGAAAGGAAAAGTGCTAAGTAACTAGAACGAGAATCAATAAAAGAAAAATGTATGACAATCTAAGTCAAGCTGAAGCAGAAGAAGTCAACTTCTTTACTTTTAACACCAAAAGAATCTTTTGACCAAAATTCTCCCACATCAAAATTCTCCAACAGGTATCTTCTATTCAACACAAAGTAAAAGTGACGCATCACCAGTAGAGGAGATAAAGAGTGAAACACAAAGATTTAAAAAAAAAAAAAAGGATTTCACAGCAGAGAACATGACTTCGGCAGAGACGAAAAACGGGGTGACAGAAGCAACAGGAACGAACCTCTCAATGCTATCAATTTTGTCATAGCTGATAC
Source organism: Lobelia cardinalis (assembly GCA_028566635.1). Lineage (NCBI taxonomy): Eukaryota > Viridiplantae > Streptophyta > Magnoliopsida > Asterales > Campanulaceae > Lobelia > Lobelia cardinalis. The sequence continues at coordinate 20,388,019 of JAOWAN010000005.1, forward strand.
CTCAATCTAATTAATTCTTCACATTTACCCAAAACCAAAACTCACAATGAAACTTCACTCAAAAAATTTACAATATCCTCAATAGAAAGAAAACATAACAAACTTATCAAACAGAGTAAATTCCAACTAATACAAATTGGAAAAAAAAAATACCTCTAACTTACTTACTGGCCACTTGTGCCTACCCTTTTCATATACATGACTCCGCTTTCTCGAGGCATAAAGGCCTTTCTGATCCTCACAAACTAATAAACTACATCATCTTTATGTCCCCTTGTACACAAGGACATAAGCACAATCAGATAATTTAACAACCAACTCTTGCTGAGTTTATGACACTAGCATTTCATCAATGCTTCATGAGGACCACGATACTCAACACACAAACAATATTAACATTCCTTGATTTTTGTCCAAACAAGAAATTATAGCATTCATGAAAATTAAAACAGTGAAAGAGACAGATTTAAGAATGTTCTTCAGAGTAGATAGCTTATTAGTTCTACAGAGAACTGATGAAAGGAAATCAAGTTGCATATCTTGTCCGCTTATCATTCTTTTGTTTGTTCTTCTAATTTAATCGGAACGAGAGAGCAGGGAGCAAAAAGATGTTTCACAATTATGAGGCAGCTTCACCCTCCATCTAAGCGATGATGGCCATGTACAACAGTGATAAGGTGATGACTTAAAGCAGGACGCAAGCACAAGAATAAAAGATTTGGAGTAGTTTTATTATTCGTTTATTTGTATATCATTAAGGAATAAATCGAGTTCTAATTCTGTGATGTAGCGCAAGCAACATTGATATTAGTGTTCTCTTAGTTTAGTTATATTAGTAGAGCTCAATAGCACTCAATTATGTAGTCCTAGTCCTTGTTCAAGTAATTTCTGGATGTTCTTTCATCTTATAAATATCAAAGTAAGGTCCAATAGCACTCTGTTATTAAATCAACGGATCACAAAACACACACATAAATGTATATATGTCTATGTGTGTGTATACATCAAATCCTAAACCCAAGAGGATTATGACACAACACGAGAATTAAACTAATCATACCAACACACTGTGTTGAACTTAAATAATCTTAATCCGATTAAAATAATATTCTTGTAACAAAAACAAAAAACTTTTAATCAAAACCAACCCATAGTGTTGAACATAAATAATCTTAGTTCGATTAAGATCCTTATCTCGTAACAAAAACAAAAACCTTCTAACTTAACATGAGCTATTTGTTTTCTTCATAAGAGAGGAACTTTATTGACTAGAAACAGGAAGGAAATTATACAAGAAGTACACACAACAAGTGCTATAGTAACTTATCAAATAATAAATATCATAATATTAAGCAAAACAGAGACATGGCCTTTCCAATCTCCGCATAAATCAGAAAAAAGAAACTCACTGTAAAGCATGGGTATACAACTGAACTGAATATAGATCTCTAACAATTCCTAGCACACCCTCCAAACACTTAACATAATAGCAAAAACAACACATATCCATATAAATAAATAAATAAATCTCTCTCTCTCTCTCTCTCTCTCTCTCTATATATATATATATATATATGTATATATGCAACATGCTAGATACTGATGAGCACTAGGATCCTGCGCCTGTTCTTCGTACTTAACTTGTAACACACTAGGCAGGCAAACAAAAGCTTTAATTCATAACAGACACAACTATTGACGAAATTAAAGAATTGAGTAAGATAAATCAAAATCTAGGAGAGTCAACCCATCTAGCTTGAGCCATATCCATCTACCTATGATTTCATTGTGATGTACAGAAGTTGTTAACCGAAAAAAGTGATGTTTACTCGTTGAATTCTCTATCAACAAAAGTAAAGGGGGGTATGGAGGCGAATTGAAGTTCAACAAGAAAATACACTCTCCCCTCCCAGACAATAATATGAGAAATAGTGGCATCTTGAGTATTGACAAGCAACAAAAAGAGTTCAGAATAAAAAGTTAAGAAAGGGCACCCGCTTACCATGTATCATACCAAAAATGTATCAGGAACTCGTCCCCCACCGTGAAACAAAAATGAGGAATAAACAAGTCTATTACCTGGAATTTCTATAAGATACTATACCTCAAAGAATCATAACAGTACTATCCATTCCATATTTGCTACTTATGTGCCAGTTGGAGTAAGGTCCTACGAGAAAGTATCATACCCACTGCCAGGAGGGAATATTCTTGGGGATAAGGTTCCAAATACTCGGCACCCTTTCCTCCTTGGCCTAATAGTAGCCCAACTTACTATAGGCCCTTCTTCTACATATTAACCCCTTCACACACACACAAACTTCACACAAGAATTAGGCACCTTATCCACCACCTGTGTACCGAACCTAGATAAGGTCAAGCAAATTGGAATATTAGAAAGGCAAGATTAAGGCAAAGTAATCATGCCATGCCACTTAGTTTGATCTTCCCCAACCTCTATCTTTGCCTTGGATATTAATCTATCAATCGTATTCAAATGATTCAAAAATTAGGAGCCTCTTGTTTCATAGTTGCCAGGCTATTCGTATAATATTGCCCCATAGTGTCCTCTAAAAAATATGTCTTTACTATTAACGATGCGACCTGATTGCAATTTTCATGGTATATTGGTGCTCCAGTGCACTTATTCGTTTCACTCCAATTAACCTAAACTCGATAACTATCACCCTCTTACTCTCACCTGATAAGTGCCAATAAAACAGATTTGGAGAATGTTGTCTAGAATAAACAGCTCCATATTCCTTTATAAATTATACTCCCACTACCCCAAAAAAATCTTCCCGTTTTGACTATTTTCGGTCAATTTGATCAAAACTTTGACCAAATGTTTGGACAATTTTACTTATTCTTCCAACCTTATAAAGTTATTAATGATATTTTACTTAATATTCTTACAATAGCAGAAATAATAGAATCTAGTAGAACATAATTATTGCATGTCAAATATTAATTTTATTTTGTCTTAGGTTGACTTTTTTAGGAGGAAATTTTTTGGACACGGAGATTAGTAAACAGCTCAACAGACAACAGTCCAAGTCTAAGCAGCTAAAGTAACATCTCTTCGTACAAAAATGTTATCAGGTATAACAAAAGTAGCAGGATAGGATACAAACTGAGAGTTTCCCCATTCCATGGCAATATATATGCCCAAGAAAATTAGACTAATCAAACATTATAACATTCACAAACACCCCATACTTCCTCAAATCCATTAATTGCACAATGTAAACTCAAATATTTGACGGATTAATAAACGAATTGCATAATCGTATAATAGCTCACCTGCTTCTGGAACATGGGCGAATCATCCAGCTTGATAAAGGCGGCCATCTCTCTCTCTCTCTCTCTCTCTCTCTCTCTCTCTCTCTCTCTCTCTCTCTCTCTCGCAAATCTGAATCAGGCGGAATATAATTTCACTAATCTGTCTCTCTTTTCAAAGTTCAGATTTTAGATCGCGGGAAGGTGAGAACTCTCCGACCCTGTCGTGTGATGGTTTGTTTGTAGGGGTAAATTTGGTCATTTCTGGCTCTTTTCCCAAAACACGACCGAACGCCGCCAAAGATGTCCATCGGAGATTATGCCACATATGGTCCAACTAGTGAATTCACAGTATGGTACAAAAAATATTAATAAATTCACTTTAAAGTAGTTTCTTTAAATATTATATAATGTAAGTCGTATTTGAGGACACGTGGCTTATTTTTTTAATTAAATAAAATTTAATATAATAATATTTGAATGAAACTATTAAAAAAAGTATAAATTAAAAAAATATTGAATTGGGAAATGTTAGATGGTATGCGTAACGGGGAGGGGAGAGGGGGGAGTGTTCGAACTGGGAAGGGGAGGGGGTGGTGGGTGGTTTGGGAGTTGTTTAGGAGAGGTTACCTAAAAAGACAAAAAGAAAAAGGTCAAAC
>JAOWAN010000005.1:20392056-20403787 GCA_028566635.1 Lobelia cardinalis
CTTATCCTTTTCTTTGAGACTTTTGGACTATCGATAGTTCATCTTAGCCGACCCCAACTAGTTTGGGATAAAGGCTTAGTTGTTGTTGTTGTTGTATTTTGTAACCCATTTTATTCATTGGACTCTATTGCATCTAGTCATTCCTTTACAGGGCAACTATATTTCAAATGGGCTTCATTGTGAACTTTATTCTTGACAGCTATCAGGAAAAAAACATGGCACCAGTACATGGAGTACTATCAGAAAATTAAATATGTTTCTAGATAAGTTGTTTTCTTAGATAGTACAATAGACCAAACTGAGAAAGCAAATACATTTACGTCTTGTACATCAACAGACAAAAATTGATTCAGTCGATCAACAAGAACATGTTCCACCTGCAAACATGATACACAGTTGCACCTTCATCAGAAAACATTAGTTATAGCCTATAGGGTCCCTTTGCCATGAATATAACCAGGTATTTAATTAGTTCACATAATTTTTTATCGCCACAATAGCAAACTCAAATCTCCAATGGATGTTCTATTTTATATGAACACCCAAACATGAATCCAAGATGGTATATAATATCTGGACGATGGCATACTCTCTCCATCACCAGAAGATATAGTAATCATGAAAGGATGTAGGTTGGTTCACATGATTCCTGCTTGGCTTTGGGAGTCATAATGACATCATCGATATTTTCTGCATAGCTCCTTAAATGGCTTACTAGGTATATTATGCAACAGCAACAAATCACTTCATAATCATGAACTAGGGGCATCAGCTGCAGTTATAATGACTTGTAAAATGCAACAACTTAAGAATAGTTCCTGGGTCTGAATAGAGAAAAGTTCAGAGTTTTTCTCGTTAAGTCTTGAATCTACTGTTAGCTTCGCCTTACTGTCATGAATCATGAGCCGTATTTTAAATCCATGGTATTAGATTTTTACATATTAAGTATAACATATTTAACATGAATGAACATTATGATGAATAGTGGCAGAAAAATAGACAATCATGAGAGGTTGCATGAAGCGAAGCATGAGTGGGCAAAATGAGTCATTAGGCAGTTACACTCTTCGGGTCTATTTAGGAAGTGGGTTTTTGACTTGGTTTTTTTATGACTAGAGTAAAAAGTAAGAAGAGATAAATAGAGAGGGAGATAGAGAGAAAAAGATTGTAGGACAACATAGAGAGAAAAGCAGTAAATCAAAAACCAACTCAAAAACCATCTATGAAAACGGACCCTTACTAGAAATCAAAGCTCTAAAATTCTTAAGACAGAGAACATTTGCATTTTCCTTTTGACCAAATCAGCATGTCATGCATAAATCATATGAAAGATACTTCCATCCACTCACTTAAAGAAGCTCCTTAAACGTTGCTAGCTCACGGAAAGCTGTATGGAACTTTGAGAAGATTAAACTTGGCAAAAGAAAGGAAACTTGAAGCAAATGAACAAGCTCTTAATGTTGTCTGTTTGATGTAACATATGTAAATATCTATACGTTAAAACTAGATAGATAAAAGCTTTTACTCGCCGTAGGAACATTTGTCAAATTCTTCCGGCGTTCGGTATAACTTGGTTAAATAATCCGGTCTGAGGCACATAAAGTCAAAGAGCAAAGAATATCTTCACTACCTCCGATGGGTACACAAACTGGATCATCTAGGCCACCCCCAAAAGCTTCCAATGATTCTGCAAATATAGAGTCTGCATTGCATGCTTGTCCAAGACCATCCTCTCTCCAAATCACTCTCCAAATCAGAAGCAAAAATCCTAACCCACCGTCCTCTCTCTCTACATTGAATTTCCCTTACCCATACACTACATCGAAAACCCTTACCCACCTGCTTCTCTCTCTCTCTACAAATGGGAAAAATAGGCTCTAAAAAGGGGCAACAAACTATTGTTGAAGACGAAAAAACTAAGAAGAAGCAGATGGTCTTATAAAAGGGGAGGCAAACAATTGTTGAGGATGAACAAACTAAGAAGAAGCCGAAGGTCTTGCAAAAGTATCCGGAGAAGATTGTAACCCAAGGTGAGAGCCAAAAATCTCGACTTGCTGTGTTGAAAAAGAGAAAGGTAGTGCATAGTCGATATGTGTGCGAGCACGCTCTTCATTTGCTTAATATTCGTAGTAAATTTGTGGGGATGTTAAGTATTATTGGTTGGGAGCAATTGTTGTCTATGGGTTGTCCTACTTATGAAAAATTGGTTTTGGAATTATTGAGTTCATTTGAAATTGATGAAAGTGAGGGTGGGTATAAATTTCGCATAGCCAATGTGGACTATGTGATGTCAAGGGTTGAAATTGGGGAAGTTTTTGGTTGGGAAACTGAAACCATCAATTATCCACCCGATGATTTCGAAACTACCATTCTACGCAAATTGACAGGAAACACTATTGGTTTATAAAGCTGTAAATTGTAAGGCATCGAATCTTAGCACTTATGAGTATCGATATTTGCAGCGTGTCCTTGCTTTCACCCTGTTTGGCCAAGGTGAGAGTAATGAAAATATAACTAAGGAAGAAATGGAGGTTTTGTATTGTGTTCATCATGGTTTGAAACCCGATTTTGTAGATTTACTTCTCACTCATTTTGAGAGGGTTGTCGGTCATTCCATGGCTGAAATTGCTTGTGGAGGTATGATTACTGCCATAGCCGAAAAACTTGGAGTTTTAAGTTCGGAAGGAAGAAATCTACTGAAATTGGACCCTGAACCATTGAAAATTGATGAGAAGATGTTACTCGCAATGAAATGGTTGCGCAGAAGGGGTATATTGCACAGGTAACCTGTACCCATTCAGTTAGTAGGTGCAAATGTGCAGATTGAAAGTGAAAGGGAAAAGGAAAGGGAAAGGAAAAATGAAGATGTTACCGAAGACACATACGCGGATGCACCTTCTTGGTTTCAAAGATATGCAACCTATTCAAATGCAAGGTTTGTGGCAATACAAGAAAGACAAGAGGAATTGCAGCGGCAAATGCAACTCTAACATCAGGAGTTGATTGCTTATTTTAGCCGCCTGCCAAATCCTCCAAGTGGTGGACTAAGTAATGAAGGTCCATGAAGAATGTTAGTTGTGATTGGTTGTTTTGATATCATGAATAGTTTATATTTTTCTGGAATGGTTTAAGTTATGTGGATTTAATTAAATGTAATCGTTTGGGAATGGTTTAATTTATGTGGATTTATGTCTAATTCTAAGAGAATTACATCTTCTGCCAATACCTACTTTTATGGTACCATTAGGGTGTAAAGATGTACCCAGAAGACGTAATTCTCTTACAATTAGATATAAGTTCACATAAATTAAATCATTCCCAAACGATTACATTTAATTAAATCCAAATAAATTAAACCATTTCAGAAAAATATAAACTATTACATAAACTATTCATGATATCAAAACAACCATTCACAACATTCTTCATAGACCTTCATTACTTGGTCCACCACTTGGAAGATTTGGCAGGCGGGTAAAATAAGCAATCAACTCCAGATGCTGGAGTTTCATTTGCCGCTGCAATTCATCTTGTCTTTCTTGTATTGCCACAAACCTTGCATTTGAATAGGTTGCATATCTTTGAAACCAAGAAGGTGCATCCGCGTATGTGTCTTTGGTTACATCTTCATTTTCCCTTTCCCCTTCCCTTTCACTTTCACTTTCAATCTGCACATTCACACCTCCTAGCAGAATAGGTACAGGTTACCTGTGAAATATACCCCTTCTACGCAGCCATTTCATTGCGAGAAACATCTTCGCATCAATTTTCAATGGTTCAGGGTGCAATTTCGGTAGATTGGTTCCTTTCGAACTAAAAACATGTTTTTCGGCTATGGCGGTAATCATACCTCCACAAGCAATTTCACCCTTGGAATGACCGACAACCCTCTCAAAATGAGTGAGAAGTAAATCTACAAAATCGGGTTTCAAACCATGATGAACACAATACAAAACCTCCATTTCTCCCTTAGTTATATTTTCCTTACTATCACCTCGGCCAACACAGGATGAAAGCAAGGACACGCTGCAAATATCGATACTCGTAAGTGCTAAGATTCGATACCTTACAATTTACAGCTTTATAAACCAATCTAGTGTTTCCTGTCAATTCGCGTAGAACGGTAGTTTCGAAATCATCGTGTGGATAATTGATGGTTTCAGTTTCCCAACCAAAAACTTCCCCAATTTCAACACTTGACATCACATAGTCCACATTGGCTATGCGAAATTTACACCCACCCTCACTTTCATCTATTTCAAATGAACTCAATAATTCCAAAACCAAATTTTCATAAGTAGGACAACCCATAGACAACAATTGCTCCCAACCAACAGTACTTAACATCCCCACAAATTTACTACGAATATTAAGCAAATGAGGAGTATGGTCGCACACATATCGACTAAGCACTACCTTTCTCTTTTTCAACACAGCAAGTCGAGATTTTTGGCTCTCACCTTGGGTTACAATCTTCTCCGGATACTTTTGCAAGACCTTTGGCTTCTTCTTAGTTTGTTCGTCTTCAACAATTGTTTGCTTCCCCTTTTGCAAGACCTTCTGCTTCTTCTTAGTTTGTTCGTCTTCAACAATAGTTTGTTGCCCCTTTTTAGAGCCTGTTTTTCCCATTTGTAGAGAGAGAGAGAAGCAGGTGGGTAAGGGTTTTCGATGTAGTGTTTGGGTAAGGGGAATTTGATGTAGAGAGAGGATGGTGGGTTAGGATTTTTGCTTTTGATTTGGAGAGTGTGATTTGGAGAGAGGATGGTGGGTTAGGGTTTTGGAGGAAGAAACGGCGGACATGGAGAGAAAAGGGTAATTAGTCCTTTATAAGGGTTTTAAATTATGAAGAGAAATTGAATTTATTAACAATTTATACCAAACACGCCTGTGTTTCCTATCTAACATGACCGTGTTCAAAAAACAGTTAGTTCAACACAATTGTGTTATTTTAAATAACATGACCGTGTTCGTAAAATCAAGTTGAAAACCAGTTTGGGTAGTGAGTTCAACACGATTGTGTTATTTTAATTAACATGATCGTGTTCAAAAAAAAGATAAATCAACACGGTTGTGTTATTTTAGATAACATGCCCGTGTTCGTAAAACCAAATTAAAAACCAATTTGTGTAGTTAGTTCAACACGGTTATGTTGTTTTAAATAACATGACCGTGTTCAAATTGAAAACCAAATGGACCCTTTACTAAAAATTCGTAAATTCTTACTAAAAACTCGTAAATCATAACTAATACTTTGTAAATACTTATAATTCGACAACAATGTGGGAACATGACAATCATAACTAAGTCATGGCTAAGGCCTAATGACTTCACTTGATGGACTTCAAGGAACTACACCCCCAGAGCCACCTTCACCACCTTGGACACCTTCATACATTCTTTAGATGGAACTAATCGAATGACTACGCAAGTAGTTCGCAAGGGCCCTGTGTTGCAATCGTATGTTGGAAGGGATATTGTAGTCGTCTGAGGCGGCGAATTGTTACACATGCTGAAGCAAGGACTTATGGCTATGCCAAACGAGACGACGATCATCATGACAAGGGAAGAAGGGACAGAGGAAAGCCTTGTTGAAGTTAAGACATCCAATATAAATGACATAGCATTGGCGTTCAAGATCTCTCTCAACCGCCAAAACACAATTGGTCTGCTCCTCCGCACTTATATCGGTATAACAATCCACAAAATCTGAATCATAAATACTTGACTTGGAAGAACTATAGGCTCCTTCCCTTTTTTCCTAACCATTGTTTGATGCAAGGAAAGTATAGTACAATACAACTGAGTAGAAATGAGCTAAATAGATGAAAAAGGTGAATATTTTTGAATCTATAACTTGAAATTCAAGATTTTCAAATTTCAAACTACATTTTTTTCTGCTACAATTTACATCATTCCAACTACATTTTCCAATCTTTTTCGCTACAATTTACATCATTCCAACTACATTTTCCAATCTTTTTCGCTACAATTTACATAAAAATTTTCACATTTCAAACTACAATTTCAAATCCTCATCAACTACAAATGGCTTCAAAGTGTTTCTTATGGCCTCATTCTTCAAATTATGATGCGATAGAATTAAATTACACAAGACCTCAAGATATAATTTTTGGGAATCATACCCTTTCAAATCACAATCGTCTTTGGTCATCATTCTCATCATCATTTTCATGACCCGTACACCGGAATCAAAACCATTTGGTTGTTTCGGAACCCAATCTGCAGAAGAAATTTCCATTCCCTTAAAAAGTCGACCATATTTTTCATCTTTCAACTTTCCCAACATAATGGCCATCCTATCAACAACTTTCTTCACTTCGGCCATACGTGCCCTCTTCGTTCTTCCGGTACACAATGTGTCGAGGATATAAACATGATTTTCGTTCACATGTATAATAGCCAAATACCAACGAGTATCAACCTCATTCATTGGAATATATTTCTGAAAATATAAAGTGAGATCATATGTATATTATACCATTTCCAAGACATAAGTGTAGATAGTAAGTCTCATTAAAAAAACAAATACCCTGTCCAATCTATCAACTAAATACATTTATCCATCATACTTTTTGAGAAGATTTGAAATTTCAACAGGATTAGGTCCTATAAGATCAACCTGCATGATAAATTACCTCCTAAAATCAGTATAGTATCCATATTTCAAGAACACGTAAAAAGTATGAAATCCATTTGGACAAAGCATAAAGAAGATCATAGTACCTGAAAATATGTTGGAAAGTACCAATTGATGTCCATTACATAAAATGACGCATTTTCCTTGCTCCCATTAGTTAGACAGGCAACAAATGCATTAATGACCTGAAACGTGAAAGTTAAATGCATTAATAACCCGAAGCATGATGCAATCCAAAAAATTTGAGGATTATGTATGCATATACTTACATTACTCGAAATCCACGATCCTTCTTTCAAGGCATCTCTAATATCCCGACGGGTGAGAAATTCATTGTTGTCACTTAACAATATTAGCTTCTCACTGAATATCAAATCAAATCAATCATCCTATTCAAAACAATGATAACATTAACATAAATCATAACTAAACACACACACTTACTTCAACCCAGCTTTTACATAGTTGATATAGTAAAAGATAACATGCGGTAAGATATATGGTGAACAAGTAAATTTCTTGATTGCCTCCTCATCCTTAGCATTCACAGAACTCGGTAGAGATGTGTCACTAACAAGCACAAGAGATGCATCATTCTTCTTCTCATCCAACACCCCTAGTTTTGTTATTTTTCTATTATACGTCCGGGGCGCAACTTCATAGGGAGAAGTCACATGCCGACTAGACTGCCTCTGAGTGTGCTTCTTAACTCTTTTTGCAATGTTAGAAAACATTTTTTCACCCTTATCAACATTTGGAAGAGGAGCGGGAGTAGTTGGACCAGTAGGAGCAAGAGGAGGAGTATTACCAATAGGAGGACTAACTGCCTTTGTAGGACTCTCTTGATGGGGAGAAAGTGAAGAATCATTTGGAAGGGGAGGAGTTGATGCAAAAGCAGGAGTCTCTTCATTAGGGGCCTTTGAAGGCACATTTAACATTTGATTGATTTATTGTAGACTCTATCTGCTTTATCATTGGGGGTACAATAACTTTTTCAACCTCATTTGCTATTGTCTTGACAAAAGATGATGTTTTATCCGACAAATCTTCGATCATTTCAACCTGCAAATTTAATCTCAAATTCAATTCACTATAAAGCAATAAGATATGATAACATTATCGACAAGTTAAAACAAAAAGTCATGAAATTCATTTCTTATTGTTCCATTTTGGTATCCCCCAACCTTTTTGATGTAGGTCAAACGCTTCTTAATCTCAGCATCTCTCCAGGCAGCAATGCGTGGAACTTGATCAAAATTTTGTGATCGATTTCCAACATGATCAAGGTATTTCAACTAAAACAGATACATGAAATTCATCAATAATGGCTTAATTAAGAAATACAATTTCATATAGGGATAGTCATCGTACCTTTAAAAGTAACAAGCAACCGCTTGAACGTTTTTGCTCATTGTCACCAATCTTCATCAAACTCTTTTCCAAAAAACTCAAAACATACTTTGCCCAGTTAAATGAATTAATCTTTTCAAGATACAAAGCGTACAAGTTACTAACACAAACAGAATCATTGGTTGTACGTAGGACATAAGAAGGCACCAAAGATATACAAGGCAAATGTAATTTTGAATTCTCTATCAAAGGATGTCATTCCTTTTGGCTTGTCATATAAGAACTTCAATTTTATATGATCATTTTTTACACCATCTAGAGGGTAGTCATCGTTTTCCTCGAAGACAACATCTAAGCCTTCATTTCTAAGGCCTAAGATATTCTTCACATCCCATGGAGTTAAAACCAACTTATGTCCATGAACATTTAAACAATGAAGGTTTGTATTATAATTTTGCTCAAGAAATCCACACAAACCCTTTTTAATTTTTTTGCATTTAAGCTCTAAAATACCATCTAAACCAATTTCTTTAACAGCTTCCCTCTGCTCGATGGTTAGCCGTTCCACAATTTCAACTATCTTTTCAAGTTGCATTCGAGTTTGAATGGAACACTACACAATCAAATGAACAAATTTAATATCAAATGTAGTTTTGAAGATACATATATATAAGATAAACATGTAACAAACATGGCCAGCCTATACCTTGATTCTGCGGACTTTTGAAACAGCCTCCCACCACTCTTTAGACATTTCTTTTGACTTTGTTTCATACTAGGGTATGCCCCTGCCCGAGGACACGGCGCGACATGAAAGTGTAAAGAAAAGTTAACATTCAAAGTTAACAAATTTAATTTATAACTATTGACGGGTAAACTTTGATAATTAAAATTCTTACCAAAAAAAAAACATTACTGAGATCAAGCAATATTCAAAGGTGGGGTGAGGGGGTTTAAATTAAGAAAACGTAAGAAAAATAAAAATCAACCCAACACTTGTATATGAGGATGAAAAATGTATTGTAAAAATTGCAGTCCCATCCCACCTTCCCCTCACTTAATTATTTTGTTTCTGCTTTTTGAAATTTGTACTTTGTTACAGCTTTTAAAAATTTGTACGTTTTTTGGGATTTGAGTTTTTTCACTGTTCCTCACGTCTCTTTCCATGAATAGTATATTACTCGCACATATACTATAGATGGAGTTTTTTCCATTTTATTTAGTGCTTCATACTCTTGCTTCAGTTGTTTCCTCATCTACCCATACACACATTGTATGAGATGATAAGAATATATAACACACTATACCAAATTCAGTTTATTAGATCTAGATCACTTACTTGGGGATTCTATTTAAGGGTTGGATCAAACTTATTTTGCTTTTTAAATGCTTTATGTCTGTAAAAGGAGAAATAGTTAAGGGACAAAGAACAAAAAAAACATAATTATAATTTTAGAATATGTGTTAATCACTGATTAATTACGTGTATAGAAGATAGACAGCAGTCGGTCTCTTCGCTTTAGCTTCGATGATCTTTTTTTTACTACCTTTCTTAGCCCTTCACCATATTCAAACAATTTATTAGCTACAATAACTAAAATGTTAGGCTAACAATAATTTTTTATCCAATCCAAATAAAATGAAGCTAAGGGCATCCACAACAAGGGGATGAACCAAGGCTGAAACTGTAGCTCATCCTAGGCTGAACGGTTGTGGCAGTCAGTTTTTGGAGAAAGAATGAAGAAGAGGCTGGGTTTGGACATCCCCTACTTCAGCCTCCCACCTCTCCCATTCACCAATTATCAGATGACACCTATACCATCATTTAACAAACAAATTTATTTTGAAAATTACTGAAAATATTTCCAACGGGAAGAATACAAATCATATGTACAAAACTATTCCCATTCTTTCCAGTGAAATACTCTACAAAACAACAAAAACCATTCAATCTGTGAAATACGTTTTGCAAAACAACAAAGCTTTCATTCACAGAACACAACAAGAAACAACCATCACGGCTATTCTTTCCCGAGACACAAAGGACGAACTCGATCGCCGCTATACACCCCCAAATGAAAAATCCAAAAACCCACATCAAAATAAAATGAAGAAGATGAAGAAGAGAGTTGTCCGCCCCAGAGAGAGAGAGAGAGAGTACCATTCCCTTCTAACTCAGCCGACCAAGGACGCCATTGACAACTTCTCTGCTTCGCCGTCGATTTGCAGCAGAGAACAATGAAATCGACTTCAACCCTCTTTCGTTTTGACGAGATCCGACGGTGATTAATGAAGATTTTTGCGATGGAGTGAGGGGAGGAGAAGAGAGAGAGCCGACGGAGCGGGGAAGAAGAGAGAGAGAGCCGACGGTGACGATGACGGAGAGGGGCAAAAGAGAGAGAGGGGACGATGACGGAGAGGGGGAGGGGGAGAAGAGACAACTGACGGTGAGGGAGAGGGGGAGGGGGAGAAGAGAGAGGGGGGAAGACGATGGGGTGGGTTGGTGTCGATCGGTAGGGATAAATATGGGATTACCGATGATTATCATTACGATAACATATATGAGCCATCCCCAGTTGCTCGAGGTACAATACTATCACATTATTCCAGTCGAGAAGAATATTTTGAAAGTACTAGAAGACTACGAAATCGGAGCAAGCATCATCAACTCCAAAATGACTTGATGGAGCACTTGTGGAATTGTCGTGAGTAGCGTTCATGGAAATGAAGCTGGAGGAAATTTTTATTAAGTTATTTGTTCTTTTATTAATTACGTTTTTCCTTATGTAATTTTAATTAATTGTACTTTTTTATGAATTTCATATTTCATGTGTATATTATTTACGTAATTTTAATCATTTGTATTATCGTTTATTATTCTTCATGTAATTTATATCTCATGTGTGTTAACTTTTAAAATTTAAATTAATAAAATTGAAATGTAAATTATATTATATAAATTAATTACATATTTATTTAGATATATATTTAAAAAAATAATCATATATATATATTCATAATATATAATTTTATATATTAGATAATTTTAGGAATGAAAATAAAATTAATTTAATAAAAGTTAATGGAAAGCTGATATGGGAGAGTCTGAAAGAGTCTGACCATTGGGGTTATTTTTCTAAAGAGTCTGAAAGAGAGGATGAAAGAAGCTGAGATAGTGGAAATCTGACGTGGCACAGTCTGAGGGAAATTGGAGAGGATGATTGTTGTGGATGCCCTAAGAAACTTACATGTTTACTGCCCAAATGAGAGAAAGAGAGATAGAGAGAGTGAACGGAGGGGAAACTGCAGTGAGGGAGCTGAACGGTGCCGGTCTGAGGAGGAAGGGAGAGGGGCTGCAGTCGAGAGGAGGAGGAAGGGAGAGATAGACCAGTGGAGATTAATTTGGGGGTTAGGGTTTTTAATTTGGGGTTCTTTTCTGCAGTAACGGGAGAGACAATTTGAGAGAATGAGAGAGTACAGAGGGAAGAGTGAGAGAATGAGGGAAGGGAACGAGTTCGCTACCTGCGTTGAATGATCAGCGATGGAGGATGGAGGATTTAGAGTTTTTGGGAGAGGGAAAACGAGAGAGATTGTCACGCCCCGAGGCTCATGACGTCACGTTCCCCGGGGATGACGTACGATTACAATGACATGAGCACTCCCAATCATGCTAACAATATATATATCACATAGCACATACACATATAACATGCACATACATAT
>JAOWAN010000005.1:20403887-20415315 GCA_028566635.1 Lobelia cardinalis
AACACAAAACAAACACAAAACACAAAACACAAAACACAAACAAAAACAAAACATATTAAAAAACTCCACGTCCAAACTCCAAACGCACCCAAATACACATATTACCAAGACAATGCAAGCAACATCAATATGTGATATCAGCAACGAAGTCATACTAGATGGATTGAACACATGAAACTAATGGTATAGAGTTATTCAAAGCAAATATGATATCAAAGTTACCATGCATGAAGATCATAAAAGAACGGCTACAAGTAATGTAGCGAATGCCAAGTAGTTGGAACGAGGCTTTGGTGAGTTAAGCTGGTATTCTAAAATGTTGGACATATCCCCATCTGCCTACGGAACTTGAAGCATATTTGTCTGTGAAATGGTCTTAGAGTGTCATTGTTGAAATTGAAGTTTCTTTATTCTACTACTTGTAGGAGAGCCTAATGTGCCTACGCTATTCTTCTACTGTAGTCCATTATAGCTTGAAGAAAATTCCAAAGTCTGTGCTTTGTTTTTCCAATAATTCTTTTGGAGGATCGTTATTCAAGCTACACTGATCATGAGAGGCATCCTTAGCCCACCGGCAGAATCATTTCAAAGGAAATTCGAAGCGGATCTTCATTATTCTTTTCCTATCACATTATCTTAGCCATTCAAGCATCTGAAATTGGACTACTTTTTTGTTTTTAATCTTTGCTCTTTTTACCTCCACACTATTCCGCACTACACATACGATGAAGATTACAAATATTTTGAATAATCTTCAACTGCTCAAGGCAAACAAACATTAGAGCAGAAACTAGCAAGAGGGTTCAGAAAAACAGCAATAGAACTGGGAGATACTTACTGCAAATCATTCACGCCACGCGAAGTCCTGCGCTCAACATTCCGAACAGACAATGGCTCATCCCCTAATGAGAACTGTTTTATTTCAACTCGCTCCACGTAATCTGGTTTCTTCAAATTATCAATGACAGGTTGAAGCAACCCAATAATCCAATTCTCAAGTCCACCTCTATAAACCTTCCACAGCTTCCCCAACACCATGTTGACCCACTCCACCGATTCTTTCCTCTGCAAATCCTTCTCGAAGAACAATGAGAAGCTCGTGGGGACCTGTGGCCAGATACCCGGCTGCAGAATCCCCACTCCATCATCCCCCAATTTATTCCTATTCCTCCTCCTCCGCAACGTCCAAACCTTATCAAAAGCAACCCCAACAAAGAAAAAGAAGACAAATAAACCAACAATGTTCCGATTGATGGGAGGGGAGGGGATAGGGTGAATGACACCAAGTTGGGTCCTTAGCTTATCAACAATAGGGTCTTCTCTAAAGTTGGCAAAATTAGAAGAAGGCCCAATTTGGGAGGATGATTCTTGGGTGGGAAGTTCACTCTGTTCCTGATCCAAAACCTCATTACTAGTTGACAAACGCTTCACAACATAGTTCTTGGCACCCTTTCTTGCTGAACTAGCAAAATTCAAGCTCTGGTGGGTCCCACCATCACTACTACTAGTTGGAATCATGCATGACCAGATTACACGTCTTGCTCCATAATTACTACAATTATTATTGTTCTTGTGGGAGGAGAAAAGGGTAAGCTTTTTCCTATTGGAAAATGCTATCAAGGAGTTCCTTTTACATGGACAAAATGAAGGAGACACCCAAAAGACGTCTGATGATTGGGTAATCATTTATACTATCCAAAAGTGTTGGGTTTCAATTAATGAAATGGGCATGGAAAACCATATCAAATGAAATAGTACTGAGCATGAATTTTTAGGAGCTGAATAGGTATGTATGTCTACTGGGTACGGTTCAAAGAAAGTTTCAGTGGAAACGTAACCTGGAAAGTTTTTGGGCCAGGTAAATTGGACTGAACTTGTTACCTGCTGCAATCTCCATGTAGGATAGATAGAGAGCTTGAGAAAAATTCTGCTAATGGGAGCGAGAGAGGAAGTGGGTCCCACTAGACGGCGAAGAGAAGTGAAGAAGAAGAAGAAGTTCATACATCACCAATTTTGATTTGGTAGGATCACATTCACAATCAACAAGCCCACGAAATTGTGCGTTTTTTGTGTCACGTGGGTCGGAGCCGACGCGGGCGTAGTATACATCTTGACTTCGGTGCGACCTTTTATGGGTCTAAGACGAAAATCGATCCTAACACGGGATAGTATTATTAATAATTTTGATGAATGTATAATAAATATTTATAATTAATATTAATTAATAAGAATATAATTGAATTAGGCTCTAATACCCCTATTTATTCTTATTGTTAATATTTGAATAAGGATGGTATTATTAGTAGCCTTATTAATTATACTACTCATTAATTATTAATTATAAATACTAATTTTTAAAATTAGATCATTATTTAACCGTTCCTAAAAAATTTCACCATAGTCTTCATTTTTACTATAATATTTTTGTTATTTATTGTTTCTAAATTCTTATTTCCGTCTCATTATCATATAATCACTTTAATACTATAATTTTAACATTTATACACTAAATTTTTTTTAATGTCATAATATTTTATTTACCCACCTTTCATATATTAAATATCAAAGTAACAAGACGAGTATTTGGGCAATTTTCAAAATGACACTTAACCATAATTAGTCTTAAATTTTAAATATAATTCATAGTTGTTCGATATCAACTTGATGCTCCGACTAAAAAGCACCCATTTAAGGAGTATAAGTTTAAATTGAATATTTAAATGGATATACTAATACATTTTTGGATCATAATTCTTAATATGCGAACAGATGTTGTCATACTCCTTTTGAAATTACAAATAAATGCACTAAAACTTCTCAGACACAGTCAAATTACTGATCCCATACACACGATTAAATCATAGTCATTCTTAAATTTCAAATGACACTTAAATCATCAAAATAATTATTTTATCTTATTAATTCATTATTAAAATAAGTAACTATTTAACATATTTTAATTATACTTTATTCTTCTCAGGTTTCAATCAAATTACTGATCTCATATTGTGATAATCAATTTTTTTCTAAAATAATAAAAGATTTAATAATTAGTTATTATAACATAATTATCTGTAAATACCAATTTTGCCCTCTTCATTTAATTATTTATGGGTACTGTTTTGAAATATGTTTGTAAATAAGGGGGTATAAGTGAGTAAGTGCTAACCTAGTGGACTTAAATTGAAAGAGGGGTTTTACCTTATTGGGAAGAAAGCTACGTGTCATCCTACAATCTTTTTGTAGGTCGGTTGATAAGAGATATCCTTACCTTCTTTTTCCATCAACTAATGGTGGGATCATGAATGATAGATCGTGGCAAATCGTATCAGACAGTACTGTTCATCAGATTGTACTGTTCACCAGATGGTTTAGATGAGATATATGAGTTTTTTTTTGTAAAGTCTCTTATACCCCTAGTCGGTGTAGAAATCGAGATTGGAAGGGTATATAAAAACTGTTTTTAATAGGGAAAATATGTAGGGGTAATAAATGAGAAGTAATATTATTGTAAGATAATATGTGAGAAGATGTAATATTCGTGATCACAGATGAGAACAAACGATCATATACATCATATGGTCGTATGGTGCCATATGGCATTCGTGATCCCACCATAAGAGAGGGAGAGAGAACAAGAAATAGGGGAAACTTGAAGAAGTAGAGTTAGGATTTTGAGAGAATTAGGTTCTATTTTCCAACTTAGCGATTCAAAAAGAGAAGCGAGAGAGAGTATATACCAGCAAAAGGAGGAACAATTGGGGGTGATCTAGAGAAAGAGAGGAAGGAAGCTTGGGCAAAGAGTAAGCGATAGAAGAGAAGTCAATAACCCTTTTTGGTGTTAAAATCAGGTAAGTACCCATTATGAATTATGTTTTTTTCTTTCAATTTGGGGTAATCAATATTCTTGCGATGGAGTATGCCCTACCATAGGAATTCTATAAGAGGAATAAAATTTAATTTCTGAAATATTTAAATTGTCATTGGAGGGAGGAGGTGCGAGCAAGAGTGAGATAGGAGGGAGTACTGGTTGGTTAGGTATGAGAAGTGAGGTAGAGGGGTTCCTACTAAATGTTTGATTTTGGGTAGTGTGCAACTTAGTATTGGGAGTTTTTGGGTTATTCAAGTGGGTTTCTAAGGCTGAGATCACAAGTGAAATATGGTTGAATATGGAAATACGGAGTATACGGTATATATCCGATCACATATCAAATATTACACCCAAGTATCACATATATCACACTCCTTTAATTTTACTTTTCATCTACTACCCCTATACCTATACACTCACATAAATCAATTCAAACCTTTCACATCACATTCTCTCTCCTCTTTTATTAATTCTCTCCTCACATTCAAACCTTTCACATCACATTTAAATATTATAAATTACATTCAACCTTTCACATTCAAGGGTAAAATAGACATTTATGCAAAAAAACTCATCTACTCCATCTCATATTTTAAACAGTATCGTCTATTACCGTATCGAATCAAATTGGACTTGTGATCTGAGCTAACTGTTTTTGCAATCCAAACTATTCTTGCACTAAAAGGAAAGAGTATTAATAGGTGAGGAGTCGTTTTTCTTGATTGTTGCTGTTGACGGAGGGAGGTATGTTATTTGTTTATTTTCTTGGGTCTATGTTGTTTTGTTTCCTTACTACCTGTGCTTATGATGTGAAAAGGGGTGAGTGCAGATTAGTGTGGTTATGGTATAAAATGGGTTAAGACAATTAGTTTTAGGTTAGTTGACAAACAGAAAAGGAAAAGAAGATAGGGAAACGTGAGTGGAGCTGTGGGTAGGCTATATTAGGGGGTGATTAGTGTAGGTAATTATTTAGGGAGTGAGTAGTGTTACAATAGATTGAATTTTTGTGTTAATTGGTAAAGTTCATTTTGTATTGTATAGGTTTAAGTACAGGTTTGAGTACGGGGATTTGAGCAGTTCATTGAGACGAGTATTTATGCATTAAGGTAAGGGATTACACTTCTAATAGGTTTGATTATCTTGTTCTTTATTATAGCTTTCCTTTGTGTTCATTGAAAGTATCGTTCTTGAATACGTATGCCCGACTTCGTATCGAATTTGCTTTGCCTCCTTCGTAAACCGTTTCTTCTACTCTTTAAATAGTACTACGATTTCGTCTCAGATTTTAGAATTGTTGCTTCTATGAAGTGGTACTGTTTATTCGTCTCAGATTTGGTACATGTTATTTTCTTCCTATATCTTATTAACAAGTACATTTTTATTTCCCTTTCATTGAAGTTATTCTGTTATGATCACTAAGCTAACAACTATATATGAATGGGGTCCTTGTGACATTTTGGCCAGGAAGGCATTTGTTTGTATTGCTGGAAATTGCAGTTACTTAAGTTATCCGGATATACATTTTGATACCCCTTTTGGAGTTTTATTTGATACCTCTTTGAGGTTTATGTTTGATGGGCCTTTGACCCCTTAGTTGATCATGGCATATGTGAATAGTTTTGCTATTATTAACTGGTATGGGACGGTTGGTAATAATGAGATTGTTCGAGTCTATCGTTGTTTTTACCTCCATTGACCTCCATTAAATAATTTTTTTGGAATTGTGCAACTAAGGTTGCTTTTGGAACGTTTGTTTTGAAATTGTTTCATTGTAGTAATTATGTGGGACTTTGATAAACTTTGATTTACTTGCTTTTCTTGAGATATGAAAAGTACTTTTGTTTCGCGTCCCCCCCTCCTTAGTGACCGGAGGGATATGTGTATGAACTTACGGGGCATTGTTCGCTCATTTCATTCATATTGTTGTTTTTGCGAGGAAGTAAGTGATATGAAAATCGTAGCTCGAGCTGAGGCGAGGGATTTTGTTTGACTGTAATAATATAGCTATTTTTGCATGGATGTGATCCCTCGAGTTGCAGAATCTTTGAATTAGTTAGGCCTTTTGATGACTAATTTAAGTTTGTAAATATTTTGGAATATTCTGTTACATTTGGATGGTTGTAATAAGGGTATTTTAGTAAGTTTGATTCTGATTGCTAGTAACGACCTTGGGCTATGGGCCTACATTGTGGGCCCGAGTTTGGGCGTTACACATACACTTATTTTATTTGCAACTTAAGTTATTGCTTTTCAGTATTTTTTTAATAGGTTATGTTTTAATTAGTGTCTATTATTTTCTTAAACATAGTCGTCGTCAATGTACCGGTAGTAGTGAATGTCATATAGTTTGAACTTTAACTTCGTAAGATGCCCTTTGGAGACGAAGCACCACCCCAAATTTCCCAAAATTATAACGATGATCGTAGTAAAATATAACGATTTAAGTGTATAAATATTAAAATTACGGTATTAAAATGATTATATGATAATGAGGCAAAATTAAGAAATTTGAGAGCGATAAATAATTAGAATATTTTTATCAAATGCATGGGACATTTCTCAAAGGCAAAAGGGGTCGTCCCAAAGGTTGATGAGAACTTCCTTTCTCTTCTTATTATTCTCATCTTCACTTTTCTTATTATTTTTTTCATCACTTTTCTTTAGCCCGCCCCAGAGGCGGAGCCAGGATTTTTACGTCGTGGGGGCGAGATTGTACGGGGGTTCGGGGCAGCGCCCCGAGAAAATTTTTGAATCAAACAAGCAGATAAATGGATCAAATCTAGGCCGTTTAGTTAAAAACTTGTTCATTGATCAACCTAAATGAAGAATAATAATCATATATTAAGGTCAAAACCACTAAATAAAACGAAACGAAACGAAATGAATTCATGTTTGAAACGAAACGAAATGAAGTAATGCAATTTTATGCGAAATGCATCCATGTTTGAAATAAAACGAAAGAAGTAATCCAATTTTAAACGAAATGAATCAAATTTATGTTTGAAGCGAAACGAAACGAGGGGTCGAAAACCTCTATTTTTTCCGTAAATACTATTATTCTAAAAGGATTTTTCACCAAGGTGGGGTCGGCCGACCCCGCCCGACCCCACCTATATCCGCCCCTGGCCCGCCCAATCGTTTGATAGGTCGTCCTTTCGGATTTTCGACTACGTGGGCTCTTTTTCGTACTCTAGCTCTAACTTGTGTCTTGGTCGCCCTTTTGGGTCTTAACCTAGCGAGCTTCTCTGTTTTTTTTTTTTTGCTCTAAATTTTGCCTAGGTCGCACATTTGAGTCTTGACCTAGCGAGCCTTTTGTTCATGGATAACTTAGTTGGTTCTCCCTATTGGTGGTCACCATAGCCTTCTTCAGCGGCAGCCATGGAATCTCAAGGCTTCCTTTGAAAACCTTAGAATGTTAAGGCATCCAAAAACATGATAGTTGAAGAAGACTTCCTTATAACGTTTTTATGAAATCTATTCAACGTATCTATCACATTGATATAAAAGAAAAGAAGTCCACTATCGGTCCGACCACAATTGCATTAGGGTGCATTATTCTTAATCGTGGACGATCCAAAAATTCAAGTATTCAGCGCAAGAAGACACATTTTGTTTAGGTTTCCTCGCTCATATCTCTTCAACACGTGTCCCTAAGGACAATGCAAGGCATCTGAAAGACTTCCCATATGTCTACAAATAGCAAAGGACTTTTTGATGTAAAGTTGTTGGAGTTGTATAGATTGAATTCCTAAGCAATAAACCTTGTAAAAGACTTTGAATCTTGAGTTCAAAATATTCATGCGTTCAAGTCATATTGGTGTTAGGACATTTTAGCCCCCCAAACAAAATAAAGTCTAAATTTTTTACTGTAACTCCAAACTTAGGACGTCTCCCTCACTAGGATTCCAGTAGACAATTTGGATATTTATAATCACACACAAATGTCAACACTTAGGGTGCGTTTACTTGCCTTATTTTTCAAACATTGTTTGAAAAATAAATCAAAAATACAAATATTTAAAACACAAGTTCTCTCTCTACCTACTATTTTTACATACCCCTATATCACCTTTATATTATATCAAACATCAAATCAAATCACAACTATCACAATCTCTCTTTTTCTCTCTCTATCACTATCATGTAATTTTTTAAAATTCAAAGAGCAAAATTGTAAAACTCCTACAAACCAAAACAAACACAGAATACAAACAAAAATAAAATATATCAAAAAACTTCACGTCCAAGCGCACCCTTAATAACTACACACACTAATAAAACACTGGTCACCATGTGTGCTAAAATATTTTCAGAGTGTTCTGTTTTGTTTTCCTTATATTTTGTTAATATTTTGTGCACCATATTTGCAAAGGATATACACTGTAATTAGGGGTGGAAAAAATACCAATTGTCCCATCATACCGATTGCCCTACCATACCCTACCGAAAATTACCAAAAAAATTATACCGAAAAATTGCCCTACCATTACCGTACCGTACCGAAATTTTTTGGTTAGGTAATGGTAATAGATATCATTACCACAGTATTACCATTATCGTACCGAACTAGGGATAATTTAGTAATTTTACATTTATATTACATAAAAAATTTAAAAAAATCAATTTACATAATGTATTCTTACACGCTACCATTTCAAAAAATCTTAAACCATAATCTTACTATCTCTCCAATACTTCAATTGAAAATTGATGCTTTTGTAACGTTGATATTTATATCTGTAATGTATAGAGAATTAAATTGATCTTCTCACAAAATTCAGCACTGACTAGTCTGAAATAGGACATAGTTTAATAGTGAATCTTTTCAAAGTGCGTGTGAATTACTTACTATTTTAATGATTATCTCGTTATGTTTTTTATCAATAAATTCTCAAGTACTCAGGGTTGTTCAATCCATTTTATCAAAAAATTTCCTTTCAAGCACAATCAAAGTTTTCTTATTGCAAACAAATAAAGTAAATAATAATTATGTCATCCTTTGCAAACAAGTCGAGGGTGAAAATTTTAAGTTGTTCGCTTTGCGAAGGAAATTTAGATAGACTATTAACCCCCATTTAATATATAGGGAGTTGTTATTAACACACTCCAAAAATGATAAGTTTACACTTTTTTATTATTTTTAAATAAGTACAATAATACCCTTATTGTTACAAAATAAATTTACACTCTTTTTTAAAGTATGTCTAATACACGCTGTATGTTCTTGCCTGCAATTCTCATCCATCACTCCGGCGGTGATTGGTTGAGTTCTGTTGTTCTGAGATTGTTGCGGCAGTTTTGGATCTGGTTCGATCAATTTCTTTTCTTTACCGTTTATTTCTCTTTTTTGCAGCGGGTTGCCATAGATTTCTTCACCGCGGCGATTTTCTTTCTGTGTTTTCAATTATTCTCCCACTTTGCCCAGCACTCCGACGAAGGTAATTACCGCAAGCTCCGGCGAAGACAATTATCAAAATTTGATTATAAAAATGGCAAAAAAGAATGGTAATTGCCGACATGGGAATGCTGCATATGGGGTCCTCTTGTGTTTTCCCTAATCATATTTTCTTATATAAATACCTAATTTGAGTTCTTCTTGACTTATGTTTCTTTTTAATCCATCAATTCAAGCAACACAGGAATTGTCTTTTATATAAACTTGTCTTCTTTGAACTTGGTGTGAGGATCTATGTTATTTGAATTAAAAAGACCGATGATTGATTTGTGGTCGACCGCTTTATAAGACCAGTTGTCGAGAACAATGGAGGCGAAGTCAAAAATAATTTGCAAAGGAGTATATATTTAAAGGTGTTCTAAGTTTTTATGTTTGGGCATGGAGTTTGTACTTAAACGTATTTTAACTTGAAAGAAGTGAAAAAATATATTTTTTGTAAGGGTATTATAGTATTTATTCAATAATATATTTAAAAAATAAAAGAAAAAGTGTAAACTTATCATTTTTGGAGTGTGTAAATAGCAACTCCCAATATATATTGAGCTATGTAGAATCAATAGAGATATGGTGTATCATCACTTACTGTCCAGCAGTTATCCATGTACGTACACTCCTTTTCACCAATCATGGCGTGCCACATGGCAACTTGCCAATACCTTTGATCCATACGCAAATTTTTATGATGATTTAATTTTCATGTGCTTAACTACTATTTAATAAAGAGATTTGTAAAATATTCTATCTCTGAGTTTTACCAAATTTTTTCTAGTTAATTGAGGAGAGAATATTACATTAATTAGAACATATTTAAATTTACTTTCTTTTTAAAATTATAACTTCTATTTTCTACTATAAAAATAAGCTAAGACTGCCCCTAAAATTATACCACAATTAACGTAGAAATTTTTAGTGTAGCTTCGTATAGAGATGAAAGGATAATAATTCGTTTTATAAGTTGGAGATACTTTCGCTTCATTTTCTATGTCTTGTTTATAAATTTTCCATTTAATTATGTTATAGTTTAATCTCGATTGTTTTAATTGCGCTTTTCATCAGGATAAAGATATATATATATATATATTCAATTGATAAGTTGATTAACTACGTGTTAAATTCGAATCAATAAAGCAAACACGTGTTAGTTCACATCGAAATTAAGTAACTGTATATCATGTTTCGATGAGTGTTCATGGTAAAAAGTTAAGATTATTTAGTTCAAATGTTCTTAATTGATTTTTGAATGTCAATAAAATGTGATCTTAAGCGCCTTAACGATTAAAAACACTTTTAGTTGTAAATCACGACATAACATTTTAGTTGTTACTCAAATAAATAATTATTAATCTTGATGAATTCTTTTGAGAATAGACATTGCATTAAAGTATTAGATAATCTATATTTCGAGACTCTTTATTTTTTTTATTACATTTCTATTTATTTAATTACTATTATTTTCATTGATATTAAATAATGGATTGCAAAACTGAATAGTTAAATTTAGATTAGATTAGATACTAAATTTCTTTTGATTGATCATGCTTGCAGTATTTATATTTGAATGTCATTTTTGAACTATTATAACAGGTGTATCTGTCGCGCCCCGAGTCCCGTGACGTCACGTTCCCCGGGGAGTGACGCAACAATGACACAACATACGATGCGCGGAAGCGATTACCTGTCAAGCTCTAGTGCATACAATATCACATGTACCTTAGTTTTTCCTTTCTTTTCTAATACCTGTCATACATATACATATACTTCATAACGATTAAGTAACATACATACGTACATGCAACCCTAAGAGGGTGGTAACTCACATAAAGACCAAACCACAAACATATACATAGGAGCTAGTTGCCACACACATCTACTCGTACACAATCTATAAGTCGATACACAATGGCACAACGCCATGAGTACGGAGCTACATGCCCGTAGGAACCAAAAGAATATACATATACAATGTTCCTAAGGTGCTACGCCAAGCTCCCAAAAGGTCCATGGCCGAAATCCTGTCACCTGGAAGAGACACCAAAGAAGAAAGACATAGGATACACAGGGGTGAGCTCAATAGCCCAATAAGAAGTCCACCAACGTGGCTG
>JAOWAN010000005.1:20422621-20452775 GCA_028566635.1 Lobelia cardinalis
CAGTACATCAACCCGTACTTATCTCCCTCTCAGGTGTGAAATGTCCCACATGCCCCTTATTCCTTGTTTTACCAATTTGCCCTTGGTAACCTTATTGTACTACATTATATACATGTTTCCCATTTCATTTCCCAAATCCTTTTTAACTTTCTCATTTAATTAACTGAGAAACACAAATATCCATATATATATTTCAAGAATCATTATATCACTTAAAATGCTAATGCAATGCAAATGCAAACATTTATATAAATGCATATTTAATAATTATAATGCAATGCAAATGAAATGTGATTAACAATATAAATGCACAAATCCTATCATTCGGTTCGGGTCACTACAGTATCCGTCATCAAAAACTACTCAATGAGCACGTCACATTTCTCTCATTCACACACAATATCATACACACTCTTCACGTGTTCTCCATTATCTACGACACATATTTCTACACATTTTCCACCATTAAATAAAAAACAATTAAATTTGGGGACCGAAATACCAAATATTTCCAAACAAAGTGTGCGGTACGCAGAAGCAAGACACAAATTAAAACGCTAAAAAATACGAACGGGGAGTGGTTGTATACAAAGGAGGGTATCCGGGATCATGTCCTTGGCTTCTATAAGGAGCTTTTCAGGGAGCCGGTTCCGGAGGTGGAATCATTCGCTGTCAGGGGGAAAATTCCTAGATTGAGTGAGGAGGATCGGAGTAGGATGTCTCAAATGGTCACGGAAGAGGAGATTAGATGTGCTCTCTTTGAGATGGCTCCACTGAAGGCGGATGGAATTGACGGATATCAGGCGACGTTTTCCCAACGTAACTGGGCCACAGTGAAAACATCAGTGATCCGTTTTGTGCAGAATGGTCTTAATGGGGGAGGGGTGACGGAGGGCCTAAACACGACAGAGATTGTTTTAGTCCCGAAACGTCCGGACCCGTCCATGGTTACAGATTTTCGACCCATTAGTTTGCTTCCAATTGTTTTCAAAGTTCTTATGAAGGTAGTAGCGAATAGGGTTAAGCAGGTGCTACCTCGGCTCATATCTGATTGTCAGACTAGCTGCATTTCTGGTAGACAGATAGTAGATAACATCGTGATCGCTCAAGAAGTGGCTCACTCATTTCGTACTAAAACTGGTCGTAAAGGGTGGATGATGATCAAGGTGGATCTGGAAAAGGCATATGATCGGTTGAGATGGGACTTCATTTCGGACACATTGAGAGATGTGCAATTCCCGAATCAGTTGTTGAAGGCGCTGGAAAGGACTAGAGATAGGGCTAAAGCTTGTATTTTGCTAAATGGTGCAGTGACGGAGTCTTTTGAGCTTTCTAGGGGAGTGCGGCAAGGAGACCCGTTGTCACCGTATTCGTTTGTTTTGTGCATGTAACGGTTGTCTCAGGCAATCAACCTTGCGGTGGAGTCCAAACGATGGAAACCGATCAGACTGGGGAGGAATGGTACAGATCTATCTCATCTTTTCTTCGCTGACGACTTGATCCTATTTGGAGAAGCATCAACCGATCAGGCCCATGTGATGTTAGAGGTTGTAAACGATTTCTGTATGGCTTCCGGGCAGAAGGTTAACACGAGTAAGACAGCGTTGTGCACTTCCAAAAATGTGAGTAGACAAATTTGGGAGAATGTTCAAATGCTCACGGGTTTTAAGCATACGACGGACTTGGGGAGATACTTGGGTGTTCCTATTCTGCATGGTCGGGTTAGACAAAAGCATTTTGCGTCGGTGGAGGACAAGGTGAAAGCAAGGCTTAGCAGTTGGAAAGCTCATACATTATCCTTGACAGGGAGAGTTACCCTCACGAAATCCGTCCAGCTAGCGATCCCAGGCTTTGTTATCCGGTCAATGGTTCTCTCGAGGGGTATGTGTCACTCAATAGAAAGACGCTGTCGGAACTTCATTTAGGGGGACGATGGTGGAAATATGAGAATGCACATGGTAAAATGGAAGGGGCTTTGTCGAACTAAGAAGGAGGGTGGTTTGGGTCTCAGGTCAATTTCAGAGGCAAACAGAGTTTGTTTTTTGAAGTTGTGCTGGAGGTTCTTCAACCGAACGGAAGCGCTTTGGGTCCGAGTCTTGCGAGGAAAATATCTGAAGGGTAATGGTTTGCCGAAACCCGCTTCCCATTGATCAATGATTTGGCGGGCAATGGGGAGAAATTGGGAAGTGGTTCGTCGACACTCGAGGTGGACGGTTGGAAATG
The DNA here is from genome assembly GCA_028566635.1 of Lobelia cardinalis. Taxonomy (NCBI): domain Eukaryota; kingdom Viridiplantae; phylum Streptophyta; class Magnoliopsida; order Asterales; family Campanulaceae; genus Lobelia; species Lobelia cardinalis. The sequence continues at coordinate 20,424,845 of JAOWAN010000005.1, forward strand.
GAGAGCGGATCGATTTTTGGAAAGATGTTTGGGCAGGGGGTAGCCTTTGATGGATGCCACTACAGCCGCAATCCCGGAGCAGTGGGAGGAGGTTCCAGTTGCTTGCTTTAGGGAGGCATCCGAGGAGTTCGATCTAAGCCCGGTGGCGCACTTGTTTTCGGAGGATACCCTCCGAACCATTATCGATACGTTGGGAGGAACGCGAAGGGGAGGGGGCGATCGCTGCTATTGGAAGTTCTCTACGTCCGGGCAGTTTTCTTCTTCGTCGGCTCTCAAGGCATTGATGGACGTTGGCGAGACGGGTGATCCAACGGTGTGGAAGCTGATCTGGAAATGGAGAGGCCCACAACGTATCCGATCATTCTTGTGGTTGTGTGCTCACCAAAGGCTCTTGACGAATGGGGAGAGGTTCCGTCGCCACGTGTCGGATGATGCGCGGTGCCCATGGTGTTTTCAGGAGACGGAATCCGTGCTCCATGTTCTGCGAGACTGTGGAGTAGCTCGAGACTTATGGACGGATCTGCTGGTGGATGCGAGCAGTATGAGTTTTTTTCGGCTGGAGTTCCGGACATGGCTTGAGGCGGGCATTCGGGGTAACTTCCTAGCGAGTAGAGGGCTTGACAATGCTTGTATGTTTGGCTTTGTTTGCTACTGGCTGTGGCGGAGGAGGAATGAACTCGTTTTCCAGCAGAAGGAAATTGGGTTGGCAAGTAAGATTATAACGATCTCCACAGCTTCTCAGGCATGCATATCAGCGATGGCTCATCTGAAGGGTAGCAGTATAGATCAGAATATAGGGCAACAGGTATGGGTCGATTGGCAAGCTCCTCCGGAAGGGTGGATTTGCATGAATACAGATGGAACTGGGGGTAATAATCAGGGTTTTGAAGCGTGGGCGGCAGTGTTGAGGAACTATGATGGGTCTTGGATAGGAGGCATCGGAGAACGAGGGATGGATGAGCGGATCTTTCGTTCGGAGCTTAGAGGGGTGTTAGTTGGGTTGACGGAAGCATGGAAGGGGGGTTGGCACAAGGTTTGCATCCAAACAGATTGTAGTGAGGTGGTCTCAGTGTTAAATGGGATTAAGCCGGGTAACAGGCTTCATGCAGAGTTGATAGACCTGATTAAGGAGCTTATCCAGTAAGACTGACAGGTGCGAATTAGTCATGTCTTGCGGGAAGGTAACATGGCAGCGGATTCTCTCGCAAAGTTGGTTTTGTCGGGCACAGCAAGTACACAATGGTTTCACAACCCTCCTCTAGAATTGACTCCTATTGTGGAGAATGATAGATGCGGTAGAGTAGTCTTGAGAAATATCATGGGCTAGTGACCCATGTTCCCCTGAATTAAAAAAAATAAATAAATAAAAAACTATTAAAAAATTAGGATTAAAATATACTTATTGCTATTTATAATGTCGAATAAAAAAACATTCAATTATACGATGGATGTGAGCTTGAACGAGAACCGAACGAACCTTAACGGGCTTGGTATAGAACCAAGCTTCGAGCCTCGCTCGTTAACTCGATATTCATCCCTACATCATTAATGCCTACCGAATAATTCTCCTTGGTCACACTCCCCCGCTTTGCTCCCACTCTCAAACCAGCAAACCCCCAACTCCTCCGTTCCTGTCAATCGCACGACAATAGAGGTACGATTCCTCCCAACTCTCTCCATCCTCGTACTTTTGTCAACATCTTTTCCTAAATGCACATCCTACGAGGAAATTTGTGTTCATTTTCTAGTTTAGGTTTAATTCCTTAACCATTCGACGTAAGGAAATTTCTCTAATCGCTGCATATACTGTTAGGAGGAGTAATTTGATAGGGTAAGAAGCGTGGTTGACCTGTTTAATTGAATGCAATGCATTTTTTTTTAAAACTTTCCCGACTGATTCTGCAAAACGGGGAGTTTGTCTGTTACTACGGAATGGTAAATTCAGAGTTCAAATAGGGCTTCGATTGCAAGTCTTCTGGCAAAGTGGGTCATGCTTTATTGAGATGGGAATTCCAAATTCTATTACTGTCCCCTCGGTTCTGCTGAAAGAATTTACGAAAGCTCCAAACTATGTTGCACCATTATGAAAAGATATTCCACTATCCATATTTATTTGTCCCAAGAAGATAGTTCCGTTTGTAAAAAAAGAAATAAAAACTACTCCCTTCATCCAAAAATGAGTGTCCTGATTTCAATTTTTTTGGTCAACTTATTAAACCCTGGCCAATTTTTATGAGAATTAACTAGTTCCGATGTTATAGAAACTGGTATAGATAGTTTACTTAATATTCTTACACTTACTGAGATTTAAGAATCTAAAATACATTAAGTATACGTTAACTTTATATTGTTTTAGGCTGACTTTTCGAAAAGGAAACAGAACACTCGTTTTCGGACGGAGAGTTAACATTTTAGTGTAATTTAGAAATGGTGTGTATCGAGTATGAAATATACAATGATAATAGCTTTTTTGGGACACATGGAGTAGAAAAATAGGATTCTTTGTGCAGAATGGAGGGAGTATTTATCTTGTACAGTTTTAACTTGCAGAGCCGGCAATGGCATCAGCAGCTTGGTTAGCACAGGAAGAACTGGCTTCAACATCCCAAAAGTCTGATGGTTGTGATCTACCTTCTGGAGAAGAACCTACTGTCCCTTCTACTGCCACATCAACTTCAGTGGGTACACCCAATTCAAAGAACACAACTGGTACCGTAAGTGATTCAATGCAAGAAAGTGTATCAGCAAAAGCTCTTACTGCATGTGGTTATGTTGCTTCCCCACCCTCATTTTCATACGTTGTGCCTCCACTGGTTAACACCTCTTTGGGAAGCTCTCAGCAGTTGTCATCTAATCCTGTTAGTTACCAGCATTTTTGCTCGATTAAAACTGTTGAAGAGGTCTAGTAAAGATCTTGAATATTCCGTCCTGGATTTGTTTGCAGGTTGTTAAGTCAAATTCACCACGCTCTTCAGCCTTTCTGCAACCTCCGGGTCCTTACCTTCCTGTTAGTTCTGGTCCATCCTTTTCATACAACACTTCACATTCAGGAATTGCCTTCCCTGGTGGCCAGCAGTTCCAGCCTAGAATGGTAAGAGTCACCTTTTGATTAAAGTAATACTGGTAACAGGTATAATGGTCTTTACAATGGAACAACAACAAATCAACGAATTGCTGTTATTGAATGTAGCTCTTTGACCAAATATTTCATAGTACTAACGACCATAGTTGTTAAAGCAAGCCTAGGCTTACGAGGTGCACTGAAGGCTCACTTTTGGGTATCGCCTTGCCTGAGACTCTCGATTTGCAAGAGGCGAGGGCTTTTTGTGCCTAGGCACGAGGCTACAAGGCTTGGTGAGGCGCGCCTCTTGGAAATACCTTATTTGCAGAATTGATGTATTGACGTTTTCCCATTGATAGTTTATAACATAATAGATCAAACTGGGGATGCTAATGCATGCCATCCGATGAACTGTGTCTTAAGATATAATATTTATTCTGATTTCTCTGATTATAACAGAATACCGCAGACCATGTTGCTCAAGGTTCCATTGTATCTTCTGCACCACCTGTTTCTCACTCTTTTTCACAGCCTACTCTTGCAACTTCGAGCGTTGCACCTTCACCTTCTAGCTTGGGTACCCAAAGATTATGGATGCCTGCTGCCCCATCCTTTCAGGTGCCTCCAGGAGGGTTCCGAACTACTGCAACACCTGGCACCCCTGGAATATCTCCTGTACTGTCATCATCTACTACAGCTGTCCGATCTGCATCAGCAGATTCTTTTTCTTCTGCTCGCCTAGGAACCATGATGCCAACTACTCCTGTTCAATCTAATGCAGCCCTTCACCAGAACATTTTTGCCTCATATCATTCTAATCCTCGCATGGTTCCTCCACCTCAGGGACTTTGGTTGCAGCCTCCACAGAACAGTGGCTTGCCAAGCCCTCCTCTTTTGCCATATCCATCTACTTTTCCTGGTTCTTTTCCTTTGCCAGCTCATGGCATGCCACTTCCTTCCGTTGCGCTGCCTGATTCTCGACCTCCTGGTGTGACACCTACCGGAGCTCCTGGTACGACTTCTACATCCCTTGGTAGTCAGTCAGCAGTTGGTTCCTGGTTGCAGCCTGAATTACCTCCTGGAATTGGTACGTATAAAATTTGAGAATTAGAATGTACACAAACTAGCAATTTGGATTTCCTATTCATTGCATGACAATACATGGGTTTCTGCAGAGAACAATAAGCATGTAAATGATGCTAGTATAAAAAATGAAGCTGTGCCCGTTGAACAGTTCAATGCATGGTCTGCCCACAGGAGTGGAGCAGGGGCGGTATACTATTACAATGCTTTTACAGGAGAATCAACTTATCAAAAGCCTGCTGCATTTACGGGAGAGGTATGCCATATGTGTTCCTTTGATGATTAACCTTAAGGCATAAAACATGAAGTTGAACATTAAGGCTTAACCATGATTACTATTCCCCGAGCCTGGACACTTTGACCACTCGCAGGCACTGAAATGTGAAGGTCATGCTAACAAGTGTCCGTAGGGCACTTGTTAAGAACACACATCAATGCTTTAATGCTAATACCAATGCATCTTCTTTCCTTTTTCGGATGCCTTAGGGCACTTGTTAGCATTTCTCAATTGTTAATACACATGAATTATAACTGTCTGTGATGGGCTATATATTTAGCATGGAAGAGCATTTCTGGTGCCCTAGAGTGTGGTTTGGAAGGGAGCATGTCATACCTAAGATGCAAAACCTAGGTATATCACATATTCTACGTTCTCCATATTGTTTGGACATGCCAATAATAAGGAAGAATATCATGTTCCAGTTTATGTATGTGATCTACTGCTTATGAAATGATTGTTATTATCATCATCTTGATGATAAAATTTCCAAATGCAGAAAGTTGTCTAACTCAAAATGGTTCTGATCATCTTATCCAACCTCCATTAATCTACATAATCTGTCTTTGCTAGAGTGTGGTTCGGAAATGTGCATGTCATACCTAAGATGGCAATCTAGGAATATCACGTGTCCTACATTCCCTTGTAATGTCTGGACTGCCAACAGTTAGGACTTGGGAAGAATATCATGTTCCAGTTTATGAATGTGGTAACTGCACGTTGATATGATTGTAAAGATCATCATCAAGAAAATCTTCAAAAATACAGAAAGTCATATAATTTAAAATGGTTCTCATCATCTCATCCAACCTCCATTAATGTACATCATCTATATATGCTAAAATAAAGGCTGCAACGTGGGGGATTGGTGATATGGACATGTATGTCTCCCTTAAAGTCTTTCTCTACATGCATGAATAGCAATAAAAAGGTTGCACTTGCTGCAATATATCTTTATAGTTGTGCTCCAAATAAGGCCCCGCCTTTATTCGGATTGATCCAAAAGGTGATTTCTTCGAATCAAAGAAAAGGAAAGGAAAAACAATCTCGTCCCTAGTAGCTGAAAAGAAATTCGATTTTGATGTTTAAATTGCCAATATCTAAAAGACGATTGGTTTTGATTTCTGAAATATGAAATCCCATTAATATTATGCCGTCAAGATCCAGATATTGGAGTACACCACAAGTCAGGTTACTCGAAGTGTATGTATAATAGGTATCCGTTCAAATAAAAACCTAAATATCTACAATTTGTGAGAACCATTAGGATCCAATAATTTGATATTTGTGTATCCTAGTTGATATTTATGGATCCTAGTAGACCAAGATCCACAAATATTAAATGTGATCCTAGTTGATATTTGTGGATCTTAGTGTTATTTTGACTAAGATTCACAAATATTAAATATGATCCATAAATATCAACTATGATCAATAAATTTCAAAATTTTGGATCCTCTGGTGATTTGCACGATTTCTAGATTATTTAGGTTTTTATTTGAATAAGCCCTAGAGTGGTTCAATCGAGAACAAAATACAAATTAAAAACTAGAAAATCATATAGCCATTGAATTAGAGTGAAAACAATGGCTTTCTTGTAAATAAGTTGAAATTCAAAAAAGATGTGGCATTTGTGTAATTAATGTGAAATCCTTGTTGAGATTGCAATTTTTGTAAGTAACTTCAATTCCTGTGCGTGCTGGCATTTTCCCGTTAATCTGCTGATTCACAGTTCGAATTTGTTGAATCTCAGTTTCTTTTTGTTGAAGCTGTTGAGTCACAATGTATTTTTTGTTGAATCTGTTGAATCACAGTGCGATTTTTAATGATTTCAGTGTTTTGTTTTTGAAGCTATTGAATCACAGTACAGATTTTGTTGAATCTTAGTGTAATTTTTGTTGAACCTTAGACCTTAGTACATTACTGTTCACATTGTAGTATTCGAGCACTGGCATAATGCATTTATCTTGAATCACATTTCATTTTTGTTGAATCGCATTGCATTTTTGTTTAGTGCACTCAATCTTAGTTGTTCAAGTGTGCATTTTATTTTTTTGAAATCTCATAAACTAGAGAGAAAAATCAAAGGGAAAGAAGAAGGAAAAATGACCTCTAATCACGGGGGCCATCTTCGATACATTGATAAAATCATGGTTTTAACCTATGATACATGGACCCTTCACTTTTGGCGAAGTACCCGTGTCCGACACGACACGACACGACATGGGTGTGGGTATGGGTGCGGCTGTTCTACACTACATTTGATGTATTTTTTTATAAATTTGGAGGATCCGACACTCGGATCCACACCCGTGTCGGATCCTCCCAGCCGAGTTCAGGTAACATAGGTTTTAACTTGTGCTTCCACAAAATTTCAAATTGTACTCTTGGAATGTAGCAGATCTGGAACACAGAGAGAATAGATGGAGTAGAACGAGATAAGATTAGATCGGAGTAGATCTAGAACGGGGAGAGAAGAGATGGAGTAGAACGAGGTTAGATCGGAGCAGATCTGGAATGGAGCAAAAGGAAGCTGCTCTCAGGGCTTCGGTGTAATGGAGCAAAGGGACGGATGAACAAGGAAGAAAGAAAGAAGCGAGAAAGAAGAAAGAAGCGAGTTTTTCAGATTTCAAATATATTACAAAATTGCCACCACATTGGTGTCTAGGTTTCAAATATATTTCAAATATATAGTGTTGACCGGAGGTCGGTGAAGGTTTACAGATCTCGGAGATTGGCTGCAAATAGTCAGAAGGGGATTGTTGTGCGGAACTAGTTTCAAATCAAACCCCAAATCAGTTCTGGGAGCTAAGTACGAGTTTGTGCAGTCGGTTCTGAAGCCGATTACTTCAACCAGTGTTCCCATAGCATTGAGCGATGGTGCAACAGTTGCGCGAAAAGGTAATGGTTTGTCTGAAGGTTGTGGAACTGAAGGTGCAAAGATTACGCAGCCTGTGGGTTCGAATGCAGACGGAGTTTTCATCTCTGCGGCTGCTGTCATTACCCCGTCTGTGTCGCCAGAGTTCTTGGAGGGTAACAACGGTGCAGGTGGGTCCAGTTTTACGGATAAGTTAGGTGTGGGAGACATAGGTGGTGATAGTATTTTGGAAGGAAGACCAATGGATATAGCCTTCATGGGCAATGGGATGATGCGGATTCAGATGATGATTTGATTTGGGGAGTGAGGTGGGATCTGACGAGAAACTTTTGATGGATCAGCTGCATGCACATAAAGATGTATGTTGATGCGAGTTCATCAAGCTCGCATAAGGATCCACCTAAAATACCAAGTCGAATCAAACGGACCAGGCTAGTTGAGGGTAATTGTGAGGTTTTGTCGTCAATCAAGAAAGGAGAAAGAAGGTTATTGGTAGCAAGATTACTGGCATCAAGGGCATGGTGTGAGAAACATAAGCAAAGTGTAGGCGAGGTAGGGAGGCGTGCTCGACCGCGAGCAGCGGCGAGACATGGACGAGCAATGGGCAAGCTAAAGGAAGCTGCGGGCTAGTAAGACGAGCACAACTTGCTCGGCAAAGAGCAACATCATGCTCGACAGTGGGCATTGTTCTGTTTTCCTTTTCCGAGTTGGTTTCCGAATTGATTACTTATTTCTAGTCGCTAAAGGTTTCCTTAGGAGTTAGTTTCCTAGACGTTTTTGATTTCCTAGTTTGAATTGTATTTGTTTTCTTTTCTTATTAGGATTTTCTATTTAATAGTTTTTCTTTTTCCTAGATAATTTAGGATTTCAATTTTGTAGCCTATATAAAGGTCTCTATTGTATTCATTAAAATTATTGAGATTTGAGATTATTGAAATTGAAGTTTAAAGTTTTTACTTTTGTTCGAAATTCTCTTCGTGAGATTTCTTTTATCCGAATTATTGTTCTCGTTCTTGAGAAATTAATTCACCTTTTAGGTTATTAGACCAATTACGGTCTAGGGGTTTAAAAGCATTCATCACCTTATCTGTTCGGTTCTTCAATCAATTGCGATTGTTGGGTTGATTAGCCATCCATCTAACCTTACCAATTAACGTTTCTACGGTTTTCGCACTTGAAAGGAGTTTTGATCTTCTATTGATCAAGGTTTCTCTCATTATAAGTTCTCCACATTTGCATATGGTAGAGGCTGATTTCGATCAAGAAATTGGGTTTTGCGGAGACGTACAAAATGGAGGTGATGATTTTGACGGCTCGCCGATGTCGGATTCTCATGGTTTTCAATTTGGCGGGTTTATGTGGGTCTCGCTGGTGCATTGGGGGTGATTTCAATGTGTTTCGCTGATCTAGCGAAAAGATGGGGAGGGGTTGTCAAGAATTACCAATAGTATATGATGTTTTGACGAATTCATTCAAGAACATAATGTAAGCGATTTACTTTCGTCTAATGCTGCCTTCACCCGGTCTACTTCTTTGGAGAGGAACTGAGCTACTAGGATTGATATATTTCTCGGCAGTAACTCGTGGGAGGAGACTTTCCCAGACTTGGTCCTGTCGGTTCTTCTTAGAATTTTGTCGGATCACTTTCCGATTACGCTTGAGTCCACTCCAATTCGATGGGGTTCCACCCCTTTTCGTTTTGAGAACATATGGTTATTTCACCCGAGTTTCAAAGAATTAGTGAGTAATCGGTGGGAGGGGTGTGTGGTTGAGGGGTAGGAGGTATCGTTTTGATGTGGAAGCTGATATTCTTGAAGGAGAAGTTAAAGGTCTCGAATAAGGAAGTGTTTGGGGATATTTGGGCGAGGAGATGGGAGCTTATTAGGAAAGTGGATGAGCTTATTAGGGTAGAAGAGTTTAGGTGTTTGTCTTTTGATGAATTGAATAGATAGTCTAGACATGTTGAGGAACTTGAGGATATTTTGTTCAAAGAAGATCTAAGCTGGCGTCACAAGGCAAGAGTGAAGTAGGTCAAGGAAGGGGATTGCAATCCCAAGTTTGTTTATAGACCCGCTTCGAGAAAGCGTAGACATGGATATATTAAGGAGATATAGATGGAAGATAGAGCTATTGTGAGAGATTTGGGGACTGTCGCTAATGAAGTTTTTACAAGAAATATATTCGGAGGATATTGCTAATCGACCTATGATCGAGGGGCTTGACTGAAGCCCCATTTCGGAGGAGAAGGCGGTGGGGTTGGAAAGACCGTTTGAGAAGATAGAGATTCGCCAAGCCATTTCGGAATTAGCCGGAGAGAAGGTACCCGGTTCAGTTGGGTTTACTTTGGCTTTTTTCCATTTATGTTGGGATTTTGTTAAGAGTGATGTTTTAAGAATGATGTTCGAGTTCTAAGCTAATGGGGTAGTGTGCCCGAGTATCAATTCCACGTTCGTAACCCTCAAAGGTCGCTCAAGGTTAAGGAATTTCGTCTCATTAGTCTTGTGACCGGCATTTATAAGATCATAACTAAAGTGCTATCTCTCAGACTTGGAGAGGTAATAGGTGATACTTTCGGTGAAGATGAAAGTGCTTTTGTTAAGGGTCGTCAACGGATTGATGCAACTGTAGTGGCTAATGAAGTCGTAGATTACCTTAGGAGAAGAGGCAAGAAAAGGTTAATTCTTCAATTGGATTTTGAGAAGGCGTATAATCGGGTTAAGTAGCGTTTCCTTGATCTAGTTATGGATAGAAAAGGTTTCGGTCCTAGATGGTAGAGATGGATCCAAGGGTATCTTTCCTCGTCCTCGTTCTCTGTCATGGTTAATGGGGAGCCTAAGGAGTGGTTTCGTGTTTCGAGAGGTCTTCATCGGGTGGATCCTATGCCTCATGTTCTTTTTACGCTAGTTGTGAATGTTTTTAGTAGGTTGCTAATGAGGAGTGAAATGATGGGTGTTTTAGAGGATTGTTGGGTAGGAAATGACGGTACAAAGTTCTCTCATTTTCAATATGCTGATGACACCATTGTATTCTTTTCCGAGGGGCAGGGAAAATTTATACATGTCCTCACCGTTCATGAAATCTTCGAGATTGTATCCGGCGTTAAGATCAACTTAACCAAATGTGAACCTTTAATTGTGAGTTCGTATGCTGATCCTTTGGGCCGATCTTTTGGGTTGTCCTATTATGAATTGTCCTTTTTTCTATCTTGATCTTCCTTTAGGTGGAAATCCTAGGAGGACTAAGTTTTGGGATCCGGTTATTTGTCAAGGTGTTTAAGAGGTTAGCTGGGTAGAAGAGTGCTTATTTTATCTTTTTTTTGGGGGGAGGGGGGAGGGGAGTAACTTTCATTGAGTCATGTCTATTTAGTGTTCTCATTAATTATTTATGCATGTTTAAGTTACCTACGGGAGTGGCAGAGCGCTTAGAAGGGATAATGTGTCGATTTTTGTGCTGTGGGTATGTAGAGGAGAGGAAGTCTCATTTGGTGGCTTGGAAGAAGATGAGAATACCCGAGGAGGAGGGAGGGGGATTTTGGTTAAGGAACTTGATTATCAAGAATTTTTTTTTTGATCGGTAAGTGGTTATGGCATTTTCCGTTGGAGCATGTTTCTTTATGGCATAGATATGCGGAGCAAGTTTAGTGTTAACCATAATGGGTGCAATGCAACTGCAAGTCTTTCTATCATGTATGCTAGTCGCTGGAAGTTCATATCGAGTTGTTTTCACCTTTTCTATCCTCATGTTTGTTATGAGGTCGGGGTTAGAAATCGAGTTCGGTTGGGAAGGGTTGCTAGATAGAGAATTTTCCTCTTTAGGTCCCTTTTTCTTGTTTGTTTCGGCTTTTCAGTTTTTATAACGCGCCTATTCCTACTTTCCTTTTTAGGGAGAGACGTCAGGTTACATGGGATTTTCATTTTGTGAGCAATCTCAATGATAGAGAATTCATGTCGGTTGCAGATTTACTGCTTCAGCTGTTTTCTTTCCGTCCTTCGAATCTTCAATCTCACCGGCGAATCTGCTTCCCTATCAAATTGAGCCTTTTTCTAGGAAGTCCTTCACTAAAATTTCTCGATCACATACACGTCTTGATTTTCCTCTTTACCATTTCATTTGGAAGTTCAAGGTTCCTTCTAAATACAAAGTATTTGCTTGATCAATGGTGCTTGACCATTTGAACACTCATGATTGACGAAAAGTAGACAATCGAAAATGCATCTTTCCAGATGTGTGCGTTATGTATATGGGAGCTAGTGAGTCTCACGAGCATCTTTTATGCATTTGCTCGAAGGCTCATCGCCTTTGGTGCAAGTTGTTTGGGTCAGGGTGAGACATGCATTATGCCTTGCGTGTGGAGAAGTTCATTATGATTAGCCATTTGGGCTTTGGCCGATTGAGGGATGCTTCTTTGGTGTGGGTTTGTGCCATATTCAGTTGTGGATTATCTAGATTGAGAAAAACTCTCAAATTCTTAAAAATCGAGAGTTATTGCTTTCGTTGTCATGGGAGAAGATGACTTTGTGGTCGTCTCTTGGGGCCAGGAGTTTTGGCGCTTTTTAGGGTTTGTCTTTGGCATATTTGGCTAGAGATTGGAAAGTTGCTATAAAGTAATTAGTGTGTAACTGTTGTTTTCCGATGATTTTTGGTGGATTTCTTGGCCGCCTTTCTTTGTACATTCTTTCTCTATCAATGATATTCTTCTTTTATAAAAAATAAATAAATATATTTATATATATTTATATACAAAAATATATATTATACACACAACTTCTTTTCCTTATTCTTTTTATTTTCTTTTTTGAATATATTCTTTGGAATGGGTGTTGGAAAACCATCCTTGATTTTTTTCTGAGATGTTACAACAATAAAAAGATATTTAATGGGGTAATGCAATACCTTATGCTACTATGTTTACTCTACCCTTACTTCTTTGGTGTTGGTATGTCATACTGGAACAAAACTTAATTTGTTCTACAATGTGAAGTTGCGTGTTTTGTTGAGAAAAATCATGATGCCAAGTAAAAAAGGCTGGTTTTAGAAGTGTACTTCTGTGAGTTTTTTGGCAGCCGTCACAACTTAAAGAGGATCATATAGACGCACATGTTTACAAGGTTGAAAGAAAATTGTTTGGCATATGGGTTAAACATTTTGTTATAACTGAGCAATTTTCCGAAGTAAAGTATGGCTAGGTTATGGTATGGATTGTGTCACATAATGGACCACCAAGGATTGTGGATGGAAGGGTGAGAGTGTGGACCAGCTAGAACACTCGGGAGAGGATAGTGGATAGCTGCTAGGAGGATGGTATTACATGTTCTCCCATGAATGGTCAGGAGCTATTTATAGGCTACTCTAGACTGCATCACATGAACGCTCACTGTGGTTGTACAACAAGATGGCACATTTCCTATTCGACGGTCCATACTTCCTTGCGTCCAGGCGCCTCTTATTCTAGCTAGGCTATGTGCCGAACACCCGCCTCTAATCCAAAACCCTTATCATTCCAATGGGAGGTTCGGTGGCCCCGCACAAGCGGGGTGACTACTCCGAGCTGTCCCCCTGCACAAGAGTACCCAGCATATAGCGGAAAAGGTGGGGCGATGGTTTCTCCGTGATTCATTATGCAAAGCACGAAAGAGCTTGTCCTCCCACGTGCAGTCCAAAGTCCCATCAGCACGGCCTATATTCCATGCGGGGATCCCTATCCGACATCACCAAACACTCCACTGTTCCAATTAGTGTTTTTCAGTCCTCAACCCATCCCATTTATCATACCAATCCGCATTTCTGGTAACATTGGTGATACCTGAAGCAATGCTCCAAATTGGTTGCATCTAACCCGGTGTACACTTTACTAGCAGCGTAAAGCTATATCATTTATAAATACTAAATACTCCTCAGAATTCCATGATGACTTGTTCCTTCTTTGCGCGTGTGTGCACTTTCTCTGGAACTGAGTATGTCCGCAACAATCGGGGAAACCTGGGTTAGTCCAAGCTTGATTTATGCTTTTCGTACTATTGGAGCTTGAGGTTTTGGGAAAGAAAACGATGCTAGTATGTTGGGGCAATGTGGGTGTTTGCAGCTTTATTGTGTATTTGGACCAAGAGGAGTTCCAAATTATTCAGGATCAAGAGTTGCCTTGGTTCTTTTTGGCTTCCTTGTGGCTTTAGCCAGAGTTGCTTTTGGAGGATCTTGGAATTGCAGCGGTATTGGGATACGTTGCTCCGTTAGGTTTTGGTTGGTTTAGTTCTAGGCATTGCTGTTTCCATTCTTGTTTTGTGTTTTAATTTTCTTGGATTCGTAGATGAATGAAAAAGATTAAGAGGAGATGAAGTGTATAACAAGACGGGCAAGAAGTCCATCAAGCGAAAGAAGTGGAAAAATACAAAGAAAACCGCTTAAGAAGAGTGGCTTCCAATCACACTGAATATACAGATACAGAGCCCATGGAAAGTGCCCCTCACCGATGCCTAAAGTCAAGACATGGAACTACTTTTCATCCCATGGGAGCAACAACAAGATGTACTGATCTTTAGACATTCTGTAGTTATGCTCTGGCCAAATGCACCAAAAGCATCCCCAACTTTCCTGAAACTTCTAATATGCACCTGAAGGAAAAAGGAAATAGGCAAAAGTTGTGGGGTCTCCCAGGCCCTCCTGGCCCCCAGATAAATGATTCCAAACTAATTGGCCACCAGTACACTGCAGGAACAGATGATTATGGGATATGGCATGACTCTTATACAAATTATGTTTTAATGTTCTCTTTTGGTGGACTGCTCGTCCGTCCTTTGCAGTTTCTTCTATCTTTAAAAAATCTTCTCTCTATCCAAAAAAGAACAGCAAAAAACTAATAGCATCAGATGTGCCCCCGCCAAACTTACCTGCTCAATCTTGTGGTTCTTTTACTGTTTAATATCTGATAAACAATCCTCCTAATGTAGTTATGCTCAAAGTAAGATTCTATTAAATGATGTTATACCATTCGGTAAAATGAGCCTCTTTGAAGCTGGCCATATGACATTTACTTTTTATATATCTAATTCTTTTACATGTCCTCTATGGAAGATGTATAATTTCATCGAGGTTGCTTATAAGTGAAACAGTATTCTTCTCTTGACAGAGAAGAAGAGTTTTTTGGGGATAAAAAACAAGAATATATTTATATGGAAGAAAGATTACAAGAAGGATGTATCAGAGATCTATCTAAAGAGAAAAAATACAAGAAGGCAACAGAAAACTCTAAAGCACCACCATATTAAATGTAGAGAGCACTCTAATCTTGCTGAATATTAGAATGGGCACACCACGAAAGGCACCCTTGCACTTGCCCAAAGTGAAGCAGGAAAACGATTCTATTCCAGAGGTGAGATTTGGTCGATGACGATCTACTAAAAAACAAGCATTGTCCAATGCACCTAAGAATGGTTAACGCCCACACAGCCGCAAAAGTTGCCACATACCTACCTCTTAATAGGCTTTTAATATGAATCAGGTGGAATGATCTTACTGTCCAAGGGCTAACTTAATCCTCTTCCGTGACTGAAAACAATCTACACCGACGATAGCGGGCAGTAGAGGATAACGATCGTTAGTATTGAGCTCAGCCAACACTAGAGAGCACACAAAATCCCAAATCTTAAAAGGAATCACATTTTCCACAAGGAAAACATAACTTCTGTGGGCAGCACTGTTCCCTTATTTAGTAAATTTGGTATTTTTCGCCTATTTGATATCATAAACAGACTACCTAGTGTTGAGAGTAGAAACTAACAAAAATAGATAGAACAGTTCTACAAATTATTCATGTCTCCTTTTGCATGAGTAACTATTTTTGTTTCTTTTATTTGATTTGAGTTTTGTTGTATTGCTGCAGCTTGACAAATTAACTGCACAGACGACTCCGGTCTCATGGTGAGTTTCCTGTGTTGCAAAGCATCTAACCTATATAACCTCAAAGTTGGGCTATTTTGGTAATTTCTGTGTGTATGGAGTATTTTCTTCTTTTATGTTGTCGCCATTTTTACGGTAGTTTTCTTTCTATTTTCACCACTCTTAAGCTCCATTTGACAATGTTCGTTTTCTACCTTAAATCACCAAAATCATGTCCTGCTTGCTGTATCTTATCTATTACTCTTCCTAATGTAACTACTTAGCTGACCTCAGAATGAGAATTTAGCCTCTATTTTATATGCTATTTTATATTCTTCTTCTTATTTTATTTTCAAATTTTAACCGGTTTCTATGCAAAACCTTGTTGAACTACACATTTGATTTATATTACATTTTCTATCTATTTTAAATTCTATATTCTCACTTGCTCAGTTCCTCTTTACATGTACAACTTTCAGTTCTTATAGTTTGTTTGCACACTTCATCTTCAGGGAGAAGTGTGCTGGCACAGATTGGTCATTGGTAACCACGAATGATGGCAAGACATATTACTACAACACAAAAACCAAGGTATAGTTGTAATCTCCTGGTTCGATTCCTCCACTTTGATCCATATATCTTTACCCCAACTCGTTAAAATACTTGAGTAACCATGTCCAAGTCTTCTCACTTAAATAATGGTGTAGATGTTGGTTGGATACTTCTTATTGGATTCGCTTGAAATGTTTTTTGCAAGCATATCCACTACCTTTCTT
The DNA here is from genome assembly GCA_028566635.1 of Lobelia cardinalis. Classification (NCBI taxonomy): domain Eukaryota; kingdom Viridiplantae; phylum Streptophyta; class Magnoliopsida; order Asterales; family Campanulaceae; genus Lobelia; species Lobelia cardinalis. The sequence continues at coordinate 20,440,792 of JAOWAN010000005.1, forward strand.
CCTGCGAATAATTGCTCGACACTATATATCAGATGAAAACTAATTATGCGGAGAAACAAATAGGTATTAATACATGACAATTCTCCAGTGGTTTTGAATTAGAATATTTGATGATCTACACTTGGAGCAAACCATCCAAAACCAGACAACAGTAACTGAATCCTGGTAATATAAAACCATCTCAATTTGTTTACTGAAGATAAAGAATTGTAAATGAATCTGTTGACTCTCAAGGTGGCCCGAGTTAGGGACTTAGGGGGGGGGGGTCCTGAAAACTCTGACCCTGCTTAACTGATGCTCCTAAATGATCTGGAGTTGCACCCACTTTTACTATCGATGGTTCATCTTAGCCGACCCGAACTAGTTTGGGATAAAGGCTTAGTTGTTGTTGTATACCAACTTTTACATTTAATCAGTTATTGAACATTGCTTGAGTTCAAGTCTCTGGGTGTGTATTTTGCGCTTCAAATTCTCTATCACAAAAGCCCGTCTCAATCAGTGTCACATCACAACAATCTCAACCAAACAAGTGCCTCAAAAATTCTCCCCTATGTACCCTGTAAAAACTCCATCCATACAGTAATTTGAAAAAAAAAATTGTATTTTTACATGCCTCTCCTCTGTTTTCTGTCCTCTATCCTCTCTTTCTCCCTGCAGAAACAGCTAGAGCAGAGAGAAAAAATAAAAATTCTTGTGAAATTCTATTGCAGATTATCTTGATACTTTCCATAATCACTCCCCAGCAAAGTAGAATTTCATTGTAATTTATAGTTTTCTAAATTGTGATTATTATCAACATTAAAATTGAAAGTTTTTAAAGGAGCAAGATTGATTAGTTCTTGATCTAGCTCCGGGGGTAATTTAGAAAGAGGAAGAATTGTCTGACTGCTTCAGAAGGTACATAAATGCTCCATAAACGCATTTGTGTGTATACATACATACATCTATATATTTATATATACAGTATTACACGCGCGCGCACACACACACACACACACTTTTTCCGCTGGGTAGGGGAGTGGAGGGGTTCTGCTCATGTACTACTAATGTCAACAATCCGGTATCTGATAATTCTTCTTTTCTGTCCAAATAAAAGTGTCGCACATATTTTGTTTCTCTTGTTATCATTTAACGTTTCCTAATTTATTTCCTTGTTTGTTTGTCTGAATAGTTGAGTAGCTGGCAAATCCCGATGGAGGTGACAGAATTGAGACAGAGACAGGATGCTGATGTTTTGAAAGAACAATCAATGTCAATGCCAAATACTAATACCGCAACTGAGAAAGGATCTGCATGTGTTAGTTTGATTTCTCCTGCTGTTAACACAGGTGGTCGCGATGCCACTACCCTTAGAACTTTAGGTGTGCCTGGATCATCTGCACTGGATCTGATTAAAAAGAAGTTGCAGGAATCTGGAGCTCCTTCTACATCCTCACCTCTTCCACCTTTGTCAGCAGCGATGCCGTCAGACTTAAATGGAACAACAGCAGCTGAGGTTGCATTAAAGGGTCCTCATAGCGAGAATGGCAAGGATAAGACAAAAGATGCTAATGCTGATGGTAATCTGTCTGATTCATCTTCAGATTCTGAGGATGTGGATAGCAGACCAACCAAGGAGGAGTGTACCGTCCAATTTAAGGTTTCTTCTCTCAGCTAGAAATTTGGACCCTATAAGGCTTGTATTTACAGAACTTGAATGGCTTTTGCTTTTCTTGTTTTACTTCTGTTTTTACTCTGACCAGGGCATGCAGTTTACTGGTAGATAATGCACTTATTCCGCCATTTTTTTCCCTTTCACTTTTCTTAGCTAAATGGCTTGGCGAGCCCCCTCGCTCCGCTCCCCAAAAAGTAAGGTAAATAAAAGATAAACAAAAGAGCATAAAAAGTCCAGAAGATAAATGCTACCAGCAGACTGATTTTTATTGATCTTTTTCTTAATTGTTGGGCGACTGAAGCTCATCAATTTATCTTACAGAAGCCAATCACTCCTGGAACATAATGATTTCTGTATTAAGATGTAGATGTAGTGGAAAGTCAAGAGTTGAAAAAGATTTTTTAAAAATTATTTTGGTTTGAGTTTCTTGGTTTTTGGTAGATGTTCTGGAAACTAACTTTCTGTTGCCTGTATGGAATATCTAGGAGATGCTTAAGGAACGGGGAGTGGCCCCATTCTCAAAATGGGAGAAGGAGCTTCCGAAGATTGTGTTTGATCCACGTTTTAAGGTTTGTTGAATCTCTAAAAATGAAATATACCCGTACGGGTTACTGGTATCTACTGCCTTTTCCTGGGTTTTATTGCTATGCATTGTTTTTGTTCCATTTGTTGGCATTGTTAGGTTATATTTTCATGCCGTTAATAATATGTTTAGCAGTTCATGTTTTATTATTATTTTTTGATAAAAGAAGAAATGTGATTGATAAGAGAAGAAGATACAAAAATGGCGGAAAAGAAATCCACCAAAAATAAAAAACAACAAATACACACGAATTACACTATATCAGCTTTCCAATCTCGAGCCAAATCGCCGAAAGTCAAGCCCAAGAAAGCACCAAAACTCCTAGCCCAATAACAGAAGCGATAACTCTCGATTTCTGAAAATTTGAGAGTTTCTCTCAATCCATATGTTCCACGGGAGATTGAACACAGTGCAACTCCACAACAAAAAAGCACCATTCGATCGACCAAAACCCAAATTTCTAATAATGCAAACTCCTCGACATGCGAGACATAACATAGAGGTCACCCTCCGAGCTGTTAAGCAATGCATGAACAAATGCTCATGAGACTCGCTAGCCCCTATACACATAACACACGTTTGGAGAGATATACATCTTCATATATCTCCTCTGCCGCCAATCATTTGTTTTCAAAAGATCAAGGACCACTCATCAATCGAAGACTTTATATCTGAACAGAACCTTGACTTCAAAATGAAATGGTAAAGAAGAAAGTCAAACAGTGTAGTGTATGGATGAAGAACTTTAGAGAAAGACTTGATAGAGGAAGACCCACTCTGGTCAAGAACCCAAATTCGATGATCAAGAACCCACTGTGGTCGAGAACCCAAATTCGACGATTAGATTGAAGACAATCGAGAACCCACTTTGGTCAAAAACCCAATTTCGACGATCAAAATGAAGGTCTAACGGACGAAAAGAAGACGGCTGTAGCAGTAAATTTGCATTCGATATGGACTCTCTATCATTAAGATTCTTCAGAAAAAGAAAATTTCAAGTCACCTGACCCTCCCTCCCGAACAAGAAAAGCAGTAATAGGCCCGTTACGAAAATTGGAAAGCCGAAACAAGCGAGGAAGAAAGATCTTGAGAGGAAAGTTTCCTGTCTAGCGATCCTCCCAAAATCAAACTCGATTCCCAACCCCGACCTCATAACGAACATGAGGATATAAGAGGCGAAAACAACTAGAAATGAACTTCGAGGGACTGACATACATGGTGTAAAGACACGTAGATGCATCCCACCTATTATGGTTCATACCAAACTTCCTCCGAATAACTTTATGACATAAAGAATCTTGCTCCGGGAAATGCCATTACCACTTACAAATCAGAGTGATGCTTTTGATAACCAAGTTCCTAAGCCCTAAATCCCCCTCTTCCTTAGGCCTACTAACTAACCTTCTTCCAAGCCACCAAAAATCGATGCATTATCCCCTCTATTCGCTCTGCCACTCCCGTAGATAACTTAAACAAAGACATATAATTGATGGGAATACTAGACAAACATGACTCAATCAGAGTAACTCTCCCCCTAAAGAAAAATAAGCACACTTCCGCCGAGCTAGTCTTTTGACACCTTTTTAATAGCCGGATCCCAAAAACTTAGTCGCTCTAAGATTCCCGCCTAAAGAAGGTCCAAGATAAGAAAAATGGACTATTCATGAAAACATCCCAAAAGATTAGCATATGAATTCAAAGATGGAGGTTCAACATTAATGCCCGATTGTGTGCTAATCCGTACTTAGCTAAATTGATCTTAAGGCCATTCTCAAAGATTTGAAAAACAACGACATTTACAAATCTACCACGATCCTCGAACAAAAATAACATAGTATCAACAGCATATTGAAGATGATAGACCTTCGTGCCGTCATTTCATACCCAACAACCCTCTACAAGACTACAACATCCCTCGTCTCACTCCTCATTAGCAACCTACTAAGAACATCCACAACAAACTTAAAAAGAAAAGGAGACATCGGATCCCCTTGGCGAAGTCCTCTTGACGCACGAAACCACTCCTTAGGCTCCCCATTAACCTTAACCGAGATCGAGGAAGATGAAAGACACCCTCTGATCCATTCATGCCATCTAGAACCAAAAATTTTCTATCCATAACTAGATCAAAAAAACTCCAATGTACCTGATCGTATGGATTCTCAAAAAACGCCAATGTACCCGATTGTACGCCTTCTCAAGATACTGAAGGCTCCCCATTTACATGTTGCATTGAGCACCTTAGAATACAAATGCCATACAATATTGATCCATTGTTTCTAACAAAGACTGTTTTGTGGGAGGTTACTTGGAAGATCATTACTCCTCATCCTTTTTTTGTACGCAAGCTGTCATTTATGGGGAGATGCATAATGCTTAGCTATCTGCATAACATACTGTTTAAAGATGCCGCTAACTCCATATTGTTTCTGTTGGTAGTTCCAAGTTGCGAATTTATATGAGAGGAATTAAAAGCAGAATTTTTTAAAAATCATATTATGATGCTGGTTAGGATTCTGTCATTCTTGTTTGGTGGAATGTTATAAAAAGCTTATGGACATATTTTATATGGATTTTTTGTTATTTTTATCTTACTTTTGCAGATGGTTCTTTGTTGCAGGCAATTCCAGGCTACAGTGCTCGGAGAGCCTTGTTCGAGCGTTATGTTAGGACACGTGCTGAAGAAGAACGTAAGGAAAAACGAGCTGCACAGAAAGCTGCTATGGAAGCCTTCAAGCAGTTGCTCGAAGAGGCGAAGGAGGTTTGATTTAAGTCTGTGTCTGATTTTAGTTTAAGCTGTTTCTTTTAGAGTCTTTCACAGCAGTATTGATGGGACTGGTAGTTTTTCATACTAATCGTCGATCTGTATCTCAGGTTATTGATCAGAACACCGATTATCAAACATTTAAGAAGAAATGGGGTCATGATCCTCGGTTTGAGGCCTTAGACCGAAAAGAGCGGGAGGCTTTGCTGAATGAAAGGTATCCACATCAAAGAGTATTACAAAATGAACCTCCAACTTTTTGGAGGATTGCCTCGGCATGCTAGTTCCGTCCCCCATTAGCTTCACATATTAAAGGGATTAGCTTTGGTTGCTTCCATTTTGTGTCCTTGTTCTGCAGCATCTTTTTCTCTTGAAACTCCTTGTTCCTTCCATATCAATGAACTTGTGTATGGAGTGTATGGGGAAGGTAAAAGTTGATCCTGGCTATCAAGCTGCTTAATAATTATGGTAGGAATGTCAAACTCATAAGCAACTGTGCTAGGACAATTGTGAAAGCATTGGTGCGTCCATGATGAGAAAACTTGGCCTGTTATACTTGATCAAGTTTATCCGGTTATGGTGTACGTAGGCCGTAGGGCATTACTGTTACTCATTTCGTATTACGTTTTGTTTGTAAGGCCACTTCTCATCCTAAAGCTACTCTGTATTAACATTTGAACTAATCAAGTCCGATGGATTAAGGTGGTTATGTACTTGCTTTGATTTGGATAGCTAACCAAACTTCTTTTATACATTACATTGTGATCTTGGTTCAAGAAAGTAATACACGTAGTTGTGTCTTCTTGAGGCTTAATTATTTTTGAGTTTCACCTTTCTTGTATTGGTAGAGATATCATTCACCAGAAACAAATAAGACTTTTCACAGAGGAGCAGCTCCAAAAAGGTGTGAATTAAAATAGCAAAGAGATTGAAAAGAAACATCCTAGAGATTACACCACAAAACAGCCTTGGGGTCCTTATATCAATCTGATGTAGACCACCCAAAGAGCAACCACAGCAGAAGCCCACACTGAACCCAAAATAACCAAGCTTATCCATCACAGATATACAGGCAAAGACTGAACCATAATAACCTTGAAATTCCTTCCCTCCATAATTCAGCATAGCAATAATCGAACATACCCGTATATCTTTCAGTTATTTATTTTTGTACATTCTATGGTGAATAGACTGTTATTTCCTATTGTGTTTTATTATGATGCTCACATCACGAGACTGCACTTGCAGGGTCCTTCCTCTAAAGAGGTGTGCTGAAGCAGAGGCTCGAGCAATTCGTGCAGCTGCTGCATCTACATTCAAGTCAATGCTCCGAGACAAAGGGGATATTACTACAAGTTCTCGCTGGTCTAAGGTAGGTCAACCTGTCGAAACATATCTTTCAAAGTTACTGGCCATATCCTTGTTGAGATACCCGAAATACGCCAGGCGTGTAAATGACATAGCGATGCCATGCAATGTGAGATTTCATGTCATTTACAATCGGTGTTTGCCATTTTTACCATGTGTAGTACCTTCTTGTTGGTGCTTGTTTATTATCATCCTTACCTGTATATCTTTATATAACTTTCATCCAGTCATGTGTGATAGTTGAAAATTATGTCGGTACCACAGGCACCAATGAGATTCTTGATACTGCTTTCCAAGCGTTTTCTGGACGATGATTTCCTTGCTTGTTACTATTGCAGAAGGCTTTACTTGTTTCAAATCATCTAGCAATCTCCAAAATCATCCATCATGGCTATTATTAATAATCGGATATGATTGTAGTTTGTTATGGTGATTTCGTTTGTCTTTCGCTATCTTCATTGTCTTTGGTCAGCCAAATACTCGAAGCTTATGCAGTCACAGATTGGTGGATTTGCCTTGTAGTAAGTTGCTGACGGTCAGAGATGGTACACAAGCCTAAAGCGTTAATCACGACTATTCGTATTATTGGGGAAATGAATTGCTGTCAGTTTTAATCTAGTTGGAATGATTACTACTTTTATGTTATTTGTCACATCAATTACAGTACATCAATGCTTAGTAAAACAACACTTGGATTCCTGATGATTTCCAGCATATATGATATGAACACTTTAAGAGTTATTTCGTCACCATCACTAGTTTGCTGTAATTGAGCAAAGCTGCCCTTTGGATGATTGAGGTCAAATTCTGGAAGTAATGAACGGGATTGATCTTTGTCAACCTCAGGACTGGTGTCACTTGGTATGTCTGGAATTTACTCATACAAAGAGGCATGCATGTTTCAGAGCTGGTTGATCCCTTGTGCACAAGCTTGGATCAGAGAGGGAGGGAGATTTGACGATCTGAAAGATTGAAGAGTGAGAGTAATATTTAGAGGGATGGAGAGTAGGAGTCGTATTTCAACCTAAATTGTTTCAATTTCAACTGTCCATAGTTGATATTCAAGACCGTGTAATTAATACTCCGTACTTGAGCTGAAATCAGTAGCCGAAGTATGAGAGCTTGGGGAATGGGGGTGAGCAATATAATTGTTTTAGGGGAATCAAAAGTTGAGATGTGAGAGCTGGAATTACTTGATTATTAGCATATCTATAAATGGCTGCTTTGCAAGATTGAAGAGTGAGCATATACATTGAGGCATTAAAAGATTGGGGAATGAGGGTGAGTGATTGGACCGTTAAAGGTCAAGTAAAGGGTGAGTGCTGAAATAACTTGAGAATTGCATCCAGCTGTTGTTACCTTCATCTCCAATAAGATTTGGGGGGTGAGGGGAATAAGGAGGGAGAGTGAGAAGGGGGAGAGGGAGGGGTATAGAGAGAGAGGGAGGAGAGAGATTTTCTATTTGGTATTGATGTAGTCCACATTGGCATTTTCGACATGATGATGCTAAAATAATAAATATGCATATAAAATTAGTTGAGCCAGATGAACCGCATAAGGGTTATGGGTATGACTCAGGTGTCAGGAGCTCATGAGTACGTTAAAATAATAAATATGCATATAAAATTAATTCCTTGTAAATCTTGATGATGATTCAAACTCCTGAATAAACGTTGCTGAGTGAACGAGGAACCTTTGGCCTTGAGGTAATTTGACACTAAATACACCTGAAATATTAGTCGTCTTCTGGTTTGAATTTTAAGTGTCGATGAAGCAATAATTTTCGTCTCACTACTCCAGGAACCCAGCTTCTTGATCTTTGAAAAATTATGTATATAGTTGGTCTGAGTCTTCACGTTTATATAAATATGCTAAGTGCTTGGTCTTTGAATACCAATGACTTGGGGAACACATAGGCCGAGTAAGACCTTATCCCTGCATTGTCATGTGAAGATGAGCATCTGTTCATGCATTGTCGTGTGGCGTGGCATTTATGGTGTTCTCTGTTCGCGGTTTGGGGAGAGTATTGCATCATACCTCGCACAGTTTGGGTGTTGTGTCTGATCAGGCATTAGGGTTTTGGTCGGGCAAACGATGCTTCAATCGTATGGGGGTGTGCTATGTTACAGTTTACTTTGGAACATATGGATTGAGTTCAGTGCTCGAATTTTTAGGTATCGTGAGCTGCCAGTTTCTATATTGCAGGAGAGGATTTATTTCATGGCTTCCCTTAGAGCTGATTTAGTTAGGGATTGGGCTTCAGCTTTGCACTAGATGTAGTTTTGTTTTTCTGGAGTTTGATTTCTTCTTCTTCTTCGTTCTTTTTTTTTTGGCGGATTCCTGGTTCGCCATTTTTATATTCTTCATCTGTTTCTAATAAAACTTCTTCTTTTATCAGAAAAATATGCTAAAGTGAACTTGAAAATGGTTGCTTCCATGGTATATAATTCCAATGTGAACTCATTTTGGTCCAACGTTTTTGCTAAAAAATGTAAAAGCTGGCTGTTTTATTGCATGTGCTAGAGCAATGAGAGACTTTGGTCCTTTAAATCCTCGAGCACGTAAAATTGTATTTTTCCCTGAAGGGTTCTTATTCGTGATTCATTCTTCTGTAGGTGAAGGGTATTCTACGTAGTGATCCTCGCTACAAATCTGTTAAGCACGAGGATAGGGAGATTTTATTTAACGAATATATCTCTGAACTGAAATATGCTGAAGAGGAAGCTGAAAGAATGGCTAAGGCAAAGCGCGATGAGGAGGTAAATGAACAACATTAATGGTTGAAGTAGTTAATTTTCCGTTCCCTTTTTCGTGGACATAATTCCTTGATTATGCCTTTATTGCTGCTCCTGCTGTGCATGTCGTCGGCCTAGCTCTAGCCCTGGGCTGATTCCTAACTACCTTATACGGTTAAAATGCTCAAAGATCTGATCTATAGCAAATATTTAATCGCTTTTATATGCTGTTAATGGAGCACATGCTATGTAAAATCTGTATATGGGGGCCGAGGAGTTTTAAATGTTCTGCTCCTGGTAGATGTAGATTAATGCGCTATTGAACCTTCTGAACAGATTTAGCATTATGAGGATTTCTAAATTCTACAGTCAAATGCAGCTGGCTCGTTTGCGTGTTGTGCTAAATTGATTACCATACACTTTCTTAGCCTCTAGTAAAGCTTCTATGCTTAGAAGCCTTAGTTGAATAGGAAGTGTTATACGTACTTGTAAGATTTAGTTATTAGAGGGATACATATTGGTCTACCAAAATTATTTCTCTTGGGAGTGCCCAAATTTTTTTTTTTTTGTTTCTGTTGGGGGATCTAGACAGAGAGGAATGCTAGGACTTTCAGGTATCAGGAGCTGCCGTGGCCTCTACTTTGTGGCAGAGTACTGTATGTAGCTTTTTTGGGGGTAGGCTACCATAAATTCAAGTGGTGGCATCTCGATTTTGAGTTAATTGGAACTTTTTTGAGTTCAAGTTGGATATAAAGAATATTATAGTCGTTAAGTTTGTGAATTCCAGTGTTGGCTTCTCGATTATGAATCAATTGGAACTTTTTCGAGTTCAAGTTGAATATGTGACAAATATTATATTCGTCGTCAAACTCAATCCAGTACATATTCACGACTAATTCAGTTGAATGCTTTTTAGTATTAGTTGAATTCGTAATCGAGTATTTGCTATAGGGTTTCTGGGGTCTTTTTGGGTTTCTATGATTCTAAGGTTTTTCTAAAGATTAAACCTTGTTAAGTACAAATTATATGATTGTTGATCAACTAGTGTAGTTTTTGTAAGAAAGTACCATATAACCTATATTACAACTACTTATTAGAATTTAATAAGAATATATTTTAAAGGCATCCAGATTGCCTCCGTGACATTCTTGTGTTACCATTAATAAATAAAAAGATTATGCCGATCATGTTGAACCAGATCATGGGCAATGCATATACACAAAGCAACTTCATAGGTCCGGTCAGTAGAAATCCTAGTAGAAATCCTAGTTCTGCAAGAAGAGAATGGGTCCACGTGAGCTCACTCACACCTAGAGCAATAACTCTATACTATGGCTCTATACTCTGCCTCAACGCTGGACTTTGCAATTACGGCTTGTTTCTTACTGCGCCAAGTTACCAAGTTTCCTCCAACAAAGGTGCAATAGCCAAAAGTGAATCGTCTATCATCCAAAGAACCAGCCCAATCACAGTTAGAATACCCTTGAACATAGATTTAAGGCATCTCCACTTCAAACATTTGAATTTATGGGTTATGGAGTCAATGCCTAGTTATTTTGATACTGTTGAAGATTTTGTGCACTTTGGTTTCACTGTAGGTTTTTTTGGTCATTCATCTTTGTATATCTCATGTAAATTGGTTGCACCTCCGTTTCGCGCTGCTTTTATTGATAGTCTTTTGCTTATCAAAAAAGAACAATCTAATGGGTAACTTTGGCTATTTAACTAAACTCAATCCATTATAACCAATTGTCAACCGTAACTTAAAAACGTTCATTTTCAAAAAAGTAGAACGTAAAGTTTTTTAAGTTCCCAAAATTACCCTCGTATTCACCATCGTCATATCACTTCCAACAATCAAATTTGGCAGATACTGCACCCATGGCAGGCCGTCTTCACTGATGCATGATATAGACAAAGAAGTCATATACCATTCAACATCAGTGATGTGAAATCAATGGGGTTTGAACTGTTGAGGTTGGACATTGTATATTGTTCACAGGGTACATTTAGCTGTAATTTGTTTAAAAGGTGGTGTTGTGCTTTAATGCAGTTAGTATTGCTGTCAGGGGTATACACAGCTAGTATCATATGTTTAATTAATTTTATTATGGAGTGTTGCGCTTTATTTGCAATTCGTTCTCAACGTTCTGTGGTAGATCAGATGTTTTGCTTCCGAGCAACTAATCCAGTTTGATCAGGTGGCACTGATGCAGTTAGGGCTGACCTTCCTTTTCTGATTATGGTCCATTAGGCCAAAGGTGCCCAAGGTTGCCTAAACGATGCTTATACTCCCCTTTTCCATAAAGATGTTACTATTTCCTTTTAGAAAAGTCAATATAAAAGGATATCTATGGGTGTGTTCTTACACATGGTTTTTGTGATTTTGGACATCGTGGTTTTTAAAATCGTGTTCTCTACCTAGGTTTTTATTTAATTTCTCTCTAATTTTTCTTACACACCTACTATTTTACCACTACCCCTACACTTTAAAACCTATATGCCCAAAATTTAAAATACCACATTTTTTATATTTCTCTCTCCCCCTCTCTCCCGTCACATCATATCCCATCTCTCTTATCATCCCATCTGCCCTCCTCTTTTCCCTTCCCCTTCCAACGTTTTCCTTCCCCTTCTTCCTCTTTCCTTCCCTCTCCGAAATAATTTCTCCAGCAACGTTCTCTCGCTCCCTTCCGGCGGACTTCTTCCCCCCCACCTCCTCCCCCCACCACAACATTTTCCCTAAACCTGCTCCTTCTTCCCCGTCCCCTTCTCTTCCCTCCCCCCACCAGATCCAGATTCTTGCCACCACTTAAATCTCAAACCCAGACCGTTGCCTCCCTCATCATCTACTCGGTCTCGCTACCGATTGACAGCCCC
>JAOWAN010000005.1:20452875-20479753 GCA_028566635.1 Lobelia cardinalis
TGCTCCTTCTTCCCCGTCCCCTTCTCTTCCCTCCCTCCCCCCACCAGATCCAGATTCTTGCCACCACCTAAGTCTCAAACCCTGACCGTCGCCTCCCTCATCCTCTACTCGCTACCGATTGACAGCCCAATCACGACCTTCGCCATCAACCCCTGCAATCCCCTCCTTCGGCCGTTTCCCATGGGTTTGTGTTGTTTGCAGCGAGGGAACCATCACCAGCAAATCTTGCAGGTATGGGCCTTTCCGATTCTTCCCACTCCATTTATGTCGGTCTACCCTTTGAACAAGATGACCTTGTTCTCAGCAACAAAATGCAGCCAGGATCTCCTGTTCCTGTTGTCAAGGGAGCAAAGTCACTGCCTGGACGCTACCCATTTGTTGGAAGCCGTTGATGGGTTTGAGAGACAAGGGGGAGAGAGGAGAGCAGAGAGCGAATTTGAAACATTCGGTTCAGAGAAGAGTTTCATGGGGGAATGAGCAGAATTGGACCGATGTTGCTTCTTCACCAAAGCCGGTTTTTGGAGTTTGACTCGTGTACGCCTGTGAAAGAGAGGTCTAGTTCTATGAGAATTGGGGGTAATTTTCCTATGTCACCAAAGTGGGAGAGTGATGAAGGATGGAAGCTTGATGTCTCTCTCTTCCCGGATCTTTTTTTTTGCATTTCTTTTTGTGTATACTCCTGTACCCAGTTTGCTATTTTGATTTATTTGTTGGGTTCGTGTATATGTTTAGCAAGTTTGGATAGTATCTGTTGAAGGGTGGAGATTATAATTTAATTAAGTTGTGAATGCATTTGTTATAGATATTGAGTTTGGGAGATCTTTTACTAGATTCATTGGGTTTGTGAATGCATTTGTTAGATTTTTGTTGGGTTTGGACTGTATAGATGATGATGATGATCGGAGAAGATGGGGAAGTCATGTTCGGGTTTGTGAATGCATTTGTTGGATCAGTGTTGATAGTTTCCCAAATCGTTGGAAGCTTAAGGTGGTGTAGAATGCCCCATGTCAGCCCTAGGACAAAGGCCTAACCAGTCTTCCACATGGGTAAAAGAGGAATTGCAATAAATGCCAAGGGTAGTTTTGGTAATCATCTTTTAAAGTGTACAGTGTAAAAATCTTCAACTTTTTCATAAACCTAAATTTTCCAAAACCGAACCCATCGTCCAAACACACCCTATGAAACTTTTGATATACATTTGTTCTTTGTAACAAGGGCTCTTCATTTTCCTCACCACACCCGTGTCGACACCAACATGGGTGTCCGATCCGTGTCTGACGCTGCATAATGAAAGTGGACTTGTGAGAGAGAGAGAGAGAGAGGGGGGGGGGGGTGATGAAGAGAACAGGGCAGTGAGCGTAGCGAAGAGAGAGGAACAAGAAGGGAAAGATACGAGAGGAAGGAAGGTTACCGGATCTAGATGTATTGGAGATGGAGGGTGCACTGGTCGCTTGTGATGAAGGAAGAGAGAGGAGGAGGAGGCGCTGCCAGAGAGGAAGTGTGAGGAGGCGTAACTGTTCACTGAATTAGGGAATGCTGCACGTGTATGGTTTAAAAGTTAGAACTTAACAACTAGCCCCTTATTTAATTTTACTTTACACTCGTCCTTACTGTTTTAAATATTACATTCTAATCTTATTAATTTTAAAATGTTATTTCCTTGGTGTTTATCTAAAGAAATGATATTTAATACAAGTGTATAATACTGTTTTCATTGTATTTTTGAATAAAAATAATAGTCATATATAAGATATAACATAATATACTTAGGACGAAGAATACCCGTACACGTGTCTTAAATTTGGACACTTTTGCATCGGGTCCATGGGGTCCTGAAATTCAGGATTTTGTCGAATTCGACCTCCCGATACGTACCATGCCCGAGTCCTTGTTACATAGCATGATGCTCCCATTTCAGCCTTCCTGATTAGAGAGGGGGGGGGGGACAATGTCTCTTGGGGGTATTTTAATAGAATCTAAATGACACAGAATTCTCATCTACTGCTAACTGGCTTGTCCATATATCCTCCTTGCATCCGTTCGATCATCTTTAGTGTACGAATTGGATCAAAGAGACGTCTGGTTTGTTTTATTGCCATGTCTTTTTCAAGCTTCTTCTTCAATCCGGAAAACCAAATCGATTACATCTACGCAGATTCATTTGGAAATCCAAGGTCCATTCAAGTGTAGAGGTTTTGCTAGGTCCGTGGTTCTAAGTCCTTTGAATACCAATGACGAGAGGCAATGTCACAGACCGAATTAAGCCTTATCCCTAGATGTTTGTATGGTTTGTATGGGGTGCAGTGAGACTCATGAGCATTTGTTTTAGCGTTGCCCCTTGGCGATGCATTTATAATGTTCTCTGTTTCGAGACAGTTTGGGAGTTGTATATGCTTAGACATTGGGGTTTTGGTCGGGGTAAGGATGCCTCAATTTTATGGAGTTGTGCTATGTTCGGTTTGCTTTGGATTATCTGGATCGAGCAGAACTCTAGGATTTTCAGGGACCGTGAGTCGTGTTTTCCCCTATTGTGGGAGAGGACCTCGTTTCAGGCTTCCCTATGGGTCAAAGGTTGGGGGTTTTTCAAGACTTGCCTTTGACTGATCTAGTTAGGGACTGGAGTGCAACGTTGCATTAGTGTGTTTCAAGTGTGGAGTCTGGTAGTTTCGTTTAGCATTGTATTTTCTTAAGGCAGATTCTTGCTCCGCTACTTTGTATACTCTATCTGCGTGTCTTTATTTTCTAATAAAACTTCTTCTTATTCTTTGATAAAAGAAAGGAATTTTCTTATGGACGGACGGAGTAAAGCACACACATATATCTATATATTATACATACGTACAGACCCTCATTATTTCGTAACTACACTATCATTAGCAACATTTTTGAATGTGTAGGAGCAAGTAAACTTTTATGAAAGTTCGGTCAATGTTTAATAAAGTTGACAAAAAATAGTGGAAATGGGATTTTCTTAGGGACGGAGGGAGTAAAGCGCGTGCACACACACACTTCATTATTTTTGTAGGAGAGAAGAGATTGCTGTTGAAAGAAAGATCATTTTGTCAAGATTGTCATCTAAAATTGCAAAAAAAGAAAAGGAAGTTTATATCTGGAAGAAGATGAGGAGATGACTTAACTATCACCCGTTATCGAGATGGTTCCTCATCTATGTGTGTGTGTATATATATATATATATATATATATTATGTCTTTAATAGATAATATCTATACATATGCCTTATTTATTTATATTTGTGCGTCTATATATAGGCATGCAATCTACAAAAGTTCGTGGTTTAGAAAGGTGCCAGAATTAGCTCTCAGTAAATGCCGCATCTGTTTTGACCAAGATTTTGACAGTTTGCTCATTAGAGTGATATTCCTGTTTTACGAGAGCGGGAGGAGAAGGGAAATGGATAAAGGGTGTGATGTTTCAGCTTTTCAACATCCAATAGAGGCTATTACCTATGTTAACAGCTTAATACATAGCTAGATGTTATTGTTTATGAGAACTGCTCTAAATGTTGATAATCTCTAATTTCTCTTTCGGTGTGTTGATGCTAGTATGTAATATGTGCTACAGAGCTCAGTGAATCTGCAGCGAGTGGCCATTGAATTGGATTGTATTAATTAGTTTAGAGGCATTGCATGACATTGTGGGATGCTATGACAATGATATTCATATCTCAATTGTTGATTTTTAAAGAAAATATTTCCTGGTATGCGCTTGCCTACAGGAGAAATTAAAGGAACGAGAGCGCGCTTTGCGCAAGCGGAAAGAAAGAGAAGAACAAGAAGTGGAAAGGGTTCGTTCGAAAGCTCGCAGAAAAGAGGCGACTGAGTCGTACCAAGCCTTACTCGTGGAAACAATCAAAGATCCTCAGGTATTCTGTTCAGTCATTACTTTTAAGGATTTGCTCCTACTCCATTCCAGTGGTCATTTTTTTTTCTCACTTCAGTTGCTTGTGAAGAAGGTAGTTGGCGACCTTGCTTGAGGTTTCATGATCATTCTGGAAATTCCACTGCCTTAGATTTATAGGATTATTAAATAAGACCAGTACTTTTGAACCCCTACTAAATCCACGCCCAGAAAAATCCTGATTGGCTGTTACATAATTAGGCTTTGTGATTTAGCATCAAGGAGTAAGAACAATAATGGGTTGAGAGAAAAATAAGTGAGAAAGACAGTAACCTTATATTTTCTTCTTCTTCTTATCAACCCATATTAGACTTGATATACTACCACGCACACATATTTACAACACTCTATAATACTACAAAGGTCTTTATATTCATAACACTACCCTTCAAGGTAGAGCATATATTTATCATGCACAGCTTGTTACAAATATAAGCTACCCTTACCTCTAGGCAGACTCTTAGTGCACAAATCAGCTAATTGTTCTCCTGTAGGAACTTTTGAAGTGGAAATAAGTCCCTGCTAAATCTTCTCACGTATAAAGCGACTTTCGATCTCTATATCCATATGTTTTGTTCTTTCGTGGAAAATTGGGTTGCTAGCAACTTCATTGATAAAGTTACTTCAAATCCAATTTCTTTCAAAAAGTATTGTACCCACATGAGTGCTTGACTAGTATACTCTGATTCTCCACTAGACCTTGCCACTACACTTTGTTTCACTTTTTTTTTTTTTGATAAAAGAAGAATATTATTGATAGAGAAATAATGTAGAGAAAAGGCGGACAAGACATCCGCCGAAAAACAAAAACAACAAATTCACACGTACTGCTCACAACTTTCCAATCTATAGCTAAATTTCCCAAAGACAATCCCTGAAAAGCGCCAAAACTCCTAGCCCAAAGAAGACTACACAATAATCTTCTCTCACAAGAACAATAGTGATGGCTCTCGTTTTGTGAAAATTTTTAGTGAAAGACTTTACAGAAAAAGAACCCGTTTGATCAGTAACCCAGATTCAGATTCAAGATCCCAAGAACGAAAAGAAGACAAGAAGCAGTAAATCTGCAACTGACATGGATTCTTTATCATTGAGATTCCTCACAAAATGAAAATCCCATATAACTTGACCCCCTCCCTAACAATAAAAGTAGCAATAGGCGCATTATGAGTTCTGGATAGCTGAAACAAACTCGAAAAAGATATCTTTTCTGAAGATTCTATATCCAGTGATCTTCCAAAAAGTGGACTTGATTCCTAACCTCAATCTCGTAACAGACATGAGAATAGACAAGGTGAAAACAACTCGATATGAACTTCCAGGGATTGACGTACGTGGTCGAAAGACTCGCCGGTGCATCCCACCCACTATGGTTGATACCAAACTTGCTCCGAATAATTCTATGCCATAAAGAATCACGTTCCAGTAGAAAAACTCCATAACTCCATGGCTTTTACAAATCAAAGAAATATTCTTCATAACCAAACGAGACTCGCTCTCCTCTTTAGACCCACACCACAAAAACCAGCACTTATCCCTTTTAAGCGCTCCGCCACTCCTATGGATAACTTATACGATGACAAATAATTAATGGGAATGTCAGACATACATGACTCAATGAGAGTACCTCTCCCGTATTCCTACCATCGCGAGAGCCACCTCGAAAACCTCCTTGTCCCCCCAGCTCTACCTCCACGATAAGAAGGCAAACCTCTCGGATGTCTCAGAACCTGGTAGACCACTACTCCTTGATACGTTGATGCGTTCACAACGCTGAATAATGCATCTGATAAAGAATCCAAATCCGTGCTCAATAGCAAGTTCGATCGAATTACATCATAATCCTTATCCATACCAGATATCCACCGAAATATCGCAAGTTTCTCTCGTTGAGCCCTCATCTCCTTAATATCACGTGACATTGGCATCACGACATTAAAGTCCTCACTTGCGCTCTTGAAGTCATAGCAGTAATCCATGAGTTTTCACCCCTTTTGACTCGGCCTATTAACCTTTGCCATCCCGCAACTTATACCCATCCGCCTCAAGTGTAGTATTAGTATTGATCAATCTCGATTAAGTGGATATCATAGTCTTACTTTGTCCAACAACACCCTCCACTTGCTTCCGACCCCCAGCCATGACCCCTAGTCAGTGAGTACAAACACAAAAGCAAATGGTACAAGTGCACCTATTGACTTTCTAGAACACCTACTAGGACATTGCTGATGACAAAATGAAGATCAAAAATTGGCTTACCCATAGAAAACCGAGCTTCCATGAAAAAGTAAAGGTCATCGGACCACCCCATCTCCAGCGGCAGTCTCCGCTGCCATTGCGCCTCAAATAGCGTCCGGACCGGTAGAAGAAGAAGCACATCTCTTCCCTGAGCACGCACAGACCTTAGATCCTCCATCAGATCTACTAATCTCAAGATTTCACCTAATCTTCACCAAAAGCACATCAGAAACCAGACTCTTTCTCGCTACCTATAACTGCCTTAAACCCTGCCTTTCTTTCTCCACCAAAACCTATCCGTGATGTGTATTGATCACCCAATGCTTTGATTATTTTTTTCTTCTTATAATTAAACCATATTACACTTGATATACTACCACACACGCATATTTACAACTCTCGCCTCACACTCACTATAATACCAGCAATGTTCCTACATTCATAACATGGTTGAAACTAAAAGCAGCTAAAGTAAGACTGCGAGTTGTTGAAGTTGGAGAACAAGGTCGTTTAACCTTCCTTCCTGAATCCTCTATACACTCTTGTTGTCAATTACAATTTGCCTAAAAGAGATTATATCGTTATTCCAATGATTCTGTTTTCTTTGAATCCTCCCCAACCATTTCTCTGATGCTGGATCTTAAAGCTCTTGCTGGTTTTTCAAATTCTGATAATGGCTAGTGGTATTCTGGAACATCTCATCTCATCTCCTCTCTCTCCCTCTCTCTCTCTCCCTCCCTCCCTCTCTCTCATCAGCTAGTTCATAACGTTGTATATCTGTTCTATTTGAACCCTCCCCAACCTTTTCTCAGTGGCTGGATCTTAAAGCTATTGCTAGTTTTTTAAATCCTGATAATGACTATTAGCGTTCTGGGACATCTCTTTTCTCTCTCTCTCTCTCTCTCTCTCTCTCTCTCTCTCTCTCTCTCTCTCTCTCTCTCTCTCTTTCTCTCAAATCACCTAGTTCATAATGGCTAGTTGTATTCTGTTCTCTTTGAACCCTCCCCAACCTTTTCAGTGGCTGGATCTTAAAGTTGTTGCTAGTTTTTCGATTCCTGATAATGACTAGTAGCATTCTGGAGCATCTCTCCTCTGTCTCTGTCTCTCTCTACCTCCCTCTCTCTCATCAGCTAGTTCATAATGGCTAGTTGTATATCTGTTCTATTTCAACCCTCCCCAACCTTTTCTCAGTGGCTGAATCTTAAAGCTATTGCTAGATTTTTAAATCCTGATAATGACTATTAGCGTTCTGGGACATCTCTTTTCTCTCTCTCTCTCTCTCTCTCTCACACACACACACACACACACATCACCTAGTTCATAATGGCTGGTTGTATTCTGTTCTCTTTGAACCCTCCCCAACCTTTTCAGTGGCTGGATTTTAAAGCTGTCGCTAGTTTTTCGAATCCTGATAATAACTAGTAGCATTCTGGAGCATCTCTTCTCTCTCTCTCTCTCTCTCTCTCTCTCTCTCATCAGCTAGTTTATAATGTCCTGCCGTTGAAGTGTGGGATTTGGTTAGTTGGTTTCAACCTTGCTTTTGGTCATCAAAGCATCTCACGTTCTTATTTTTGCTGATGTCTATAGGTGTCTTGGACAGACTCAAAGCTTAAGCTGGAGAAGGATCCTCAAGGGCGTGCAGCCAATCCTTATTTAGACCAATCAGATGTGGAGAAGCTTTTCCGGGAACATGTAAAGAATTTGAATGAGGTAAATTGATGCTTGAATCCTTTTTTGAATGATCAATAATGTCTTTTGCAATGTACAATGTATTTCTGCGGCTAGACATTTGTACACAACTCCTGATTAGGATAGTAAATCCCATTTCACTCGAAGTAGGTGCATATATACCATAAAAGGCTGTTGACGTTTTTAAGTTTATCGAAAGATATAAGTGTATCAAAATCTTCAAATCAATTAAAAAGGCATGAACATGGGAAAGGATTTTTGAAAGAGGAAGTGTGAGTGATGTAGGACAAGGGCGGTTTACAAAAGTATTAGGCTCATATTGATGTAGAACTCCGCAAAAAGAACTATCAAAAGGCAGTTTTCTTGAAAATTCTCTTGTTCTTGTGAATTTATAATGTGATTTTGATAATTTATTTAATATTGTTAATTATTGAAATTTTTAGAATTGAAAACATAATAAGCACATGTTAAATGGTAATTTGATATTGTCTATGTTGACTTTTCTTTAAAGGAAGGGTTAATCGCATTTTAGTCTCTAAAGTTTTTGTGAGCTCGCAAAAAGGGCCCTCCGGTTCCGAAAATTGCCAGTTAGGCCATAATGTTCCATTTTTGTTGCGAAATGAGTCATTTTGGACGGAATTCATTAAAAATGGACGGAAGTGGACTCACGTGCTATGCACATGACTCACCGCCGCCACCACCACCACCACTGCATAAAAAAAAAACAATCCAGGGAGAAAACACGAAAGGAGAGTAACTGCATCGTCTCCACCATCATCACCACCACCACCACCAGCAGCTGCCACCTTCTATCTCCACCTCATCTGCAGCAATATTAGTGTTATTTTTTGCTAAATTTGGACCAAGATAGAATATTTAGGGTCAATCTTTTTCAAAGGAGAAGGAAAAGGGGTTCCAAGCAGGAATACAAACTGATGTAGATGGATGAATGACGGCCATGGCCGTTGTGCATCCTATCCATTCTTTCGAAGAATTTGTCAGCGTAGTAAAAATAGCTGGGGACTAATTCATCAATACGACCAGCGGCTCAAGGAGCTTCCCGCCGATATTTTATTTACGGTCCTCCGGAAACAATTCATCAACATTCTGATCTGATCTGAGCATTTAAAGAGCAAAACCCTAAACTTGTTCCCTGCCAAATTATGCCTCGACGAGAGTGAGTGCCCGATCATAAACCTAAACCCTGAAAACCAACAGCGGGGCTGCGCACCCTGGCTGTTTGATTGACTCTACCCTTCCTCCTGCAGCAATTGAATTCCAAAGGTTCGCCCCAAATTAACAATCAATTAGCAAATCGCGCCATTGTTTGGTTCAGGGATTTAGAAAGGAATTCAATTTAGATTTCCTTACATGCGACTTACACACCCAGTAGTGAAATCTGGTTGATGACACTTCTGCTCTTCCCTCCTCATATGAATCAACCGAACTAAGGCTCGTGTGAATACCCAGAAAGCATGTCTTCAGATCCAATCTCCTCGAAGCTACCGGAGGGCCCATCTAAGGGGTCGGAGACCAGATCTAAGTCGGCTTAGGGTTTGGAGTAGATGGATATTGCAGGTCGGTGGGTTGAGCCGTCGGTAGGGAAGAAGAGAGGGAGGGGGTACACCGGAGGGAGCACGCCAGAGTAGGTTCTGAGCCGGAGAGAGAGAGAGAGAGACGGGAGGGGTGGGTGGGTGGGTTTTTCTTCTCTCTTTAAAAAAAAATTTAGGCTTTGTAGTTTATTATGGATAAAATGACCTAAATACCCATAAAAAATTCACGTGAATCGCACGCGAGTCCATATCCGTCCATTTTTTATGGTTTTCATCCAAAATGACTCATTTCGCAGCAAAAATGGAACATTATAGCCTAACTGGCAATTTTCGGAACCGGGGGGCCCTTTTTGCGAGCTCACGGAAACTTTAGGGCCTAAAATGCGATTAATCCTTAAAGGAAATAGGACTACTTTTTTGGAACGGAAGGAGTATAAATACATGTAAAAAAAAAGGAAATTTGTGAGGCTCACACGGAAAGGAAAACCTTGTCAAGTAGGAGAAAAAATGAACTTGACCTATGCATGCTCAATCACTTGGGACTGGCTATATAAATCCTTTCTTACTGGTCTGTTCTGTCATAAAGACAAAATATACTCCGTAAGAAACTTAAGAAACTTGGTTCAGAATAAGCAGATATAGGGATTGAACTTTATGACAGAGGAAGAAAGAAGTAGAAATAGGGAAATCAGGAAAATTATGGGGAGGGGGTTGGTGTGTGGGGGGAGAAATAAAGGAGTTGAACAAAGAAGAAATTGTTTCCTAAGGTGAATGGTTGCTTACCATGTTCTCTTAGATCAATTTCCTCACATAGTTTTTCCTGTCTTTTCCTGTTTATAAGAAAGTAAATATTACATATAGAACTGTTTTTCGCCTTTAACTTATCACACCATAGTATAATTCATATCGCTGTGAATTTGTGGAGTATCTGCGTGATAACAGCATGATAACAGCAAAGTAGTATTTTAGCATACTTGTGGAATGTATCATGAGTAATATTTTAGTCCAATGGCGATGTAAATATATTTTTTACACAAGCGTCATAAAGATCATATTAAATGATGATTTTCTTTTAGTAATAAATTTGTTTTGCTTTGTTATCTCATATTTACTATATCCTTAGTTTTGTAAACATCAACTTGATTTTGATGGTGAATTGAGTAATTGTTTATTTCAAATCACTTTAATCATGAAAATATAGATTAAAAATATAGGTAGAGAATCAATTAGTGCGATTTATAACATGACTCAAGTGAGTTTTCAGACAATTTCATGATATATGGGGGTAGTAAAATGAAGTGCTTTTGTAACTTACCATCGGTGGATTAAAATTAAATCCATGTATCATAGGCGTGTATCCTCAAGTATCTGACGTGCCAGTCTGATTGAAGTGCCTGTGCTTCACTGGCCTAGATGGCTGGCTACAATTTGTGTACGATAACTGGTCTGTTTTTAGCGAGATCTTGTTTGTTAGACTAGGTATAGGCCGATTCTGCAATGGTCAAATTATCACACATTCAGGTACAAGTATGTTGACCACGAAGTCCTGATTTCATCTCTGGTAACTGTGTTGTAGTATTATTAACTATGAAGAGTTGAAGTGACATTTTAGCATAATTTGACTTATTTGCTGTGGCTTGTGATGTCTTAGCGATGCGCACATGAGTTCCGAGCTTTGTTAGCTGAAGTCATAACAGGTGAGACAGGTACGCAAGAAAAGGAAGAAGGTAAAACAGCAGTAACTTCTTGGTCAACAGCCAAACGTCTTCTGAAGGCTGATCCTAGGTATACGAAGATGCCAAGGAAAGAGAGGGAAGCCTTGTGGCGCCGGCATGTTGAGGAGATGCAGCGGAAGCAAAAAGTAGTGATCGATCAAGACTCAGACAAGCATACCGAAGTAAGAACTAAAAGCTCTGTTGATTCTGGGAAATACCATTCAGGTTCAAGGCGAAACCATGAGAGAAGATAAGCTTGTAGCAAGAGCCTTAACCCTTACCTCCTTACCTAGAATATCTTTATGTTCTTAAATATGAATCGGTTATCAATTTCATGACTCACCTGCTTTATTATCGATAGATTGCAGACATGTCCTTGTGAACTCATAGACAGCAGAAGTTTTTGTTGAAGATCAATGCTAGGGGCACAAAAACTCAACAAAATTTGGACACAAACAGAGTTGACAAGTTTAAATTGGTTGTTACTTTAAATATCCATTGTGCCAGTATCAATTGTGAACTATATTCAATTAGGTTTTGGTAATTAGGAGTGGCAATTTGACACCCAAAGGGTGTATTGGGTTTTCTTCATCAATTCTTTTTCTCTTTTAAAATAGTGATAATCAGTATGTTTTAACTTATTTAATAGATAAATTATATAAATTCAATAAATTCACTGGGTCTCTAATTGCCACCCCTAATGGTAATGGACCTCTCAAATACAAGTTCAAAACATAAGAGAAGAAAAGGTTAGATATCCATGGTGTAGAAAATATTGTTATGTGCATCAGACTTTGATGTAATTCGGGCTTGACCATGGATGAAGCCGGGCTGGGTCTGATAAAGTTAGGTGATGATTGTTGAATGCTGATAAACTTCTGCAATCTTTGAATGCTGAATGTTAACCAATTTTCAAAATCTATGAGAAATATGAAGAAAACAACTTTCTGTTGTTGCTCTTCTCAATGGAATGCATACTAGTATGTCTGAAGGTCAGGTTAATGCTACCCATTTCTCAAGATTTTTTTTTTTTTTTGGTATTTTGATTTAATTGTTGGATATTAAAAATTAATTATCCTGTTGTATATATGAAGTTAAATTTAACTGTTATCAATTATTGAACCTTGATTTTTTTTTGGAGAATTGTATATGTGGATTTAACTGTGCAATCTCATGTAAAATAAAGGTGTGAGATGATGCACGAAATTTGTGATCACTTCAAATATTATTTGACCATAAGCGAACTTAAACATGATGAAGAGGCAATTTCGCTATGAAAAAACCTTAATGCTCCAGCTCTCAAAAAAAGAAAAAGGAAACGTTACCTTGGGTTTTGGTTTGTCATGAGAAATAATTCCATCTTCATTTTTTTTAAAAACATGATATCTTTTAATGTTATTTTAGATTAAGATAAATAAAGTTGTAATACTCCCTCGTTTCAAAAAAGTCTTCACTTTCTTCTTTGGTTTGTCTCAAAAAAATGTATCATAGTGATAAGTAGGAAGAATCCCCCTGTAGAATACGAATTTCAGGAAGTGCTCTCATGTAGTATTTTTTATGCAGTTTAAGCTACACATGCTTTCTTCGTTGCTTGACCATCTAGTTTCATCTATAATTTAGGACCAAAATGACAACCAATGTGTGAAGTTTCATAGAAAAAAACTAGAATGCCCTCTCTTAAATAGGACTTGACCTTGGCCTTCCTCTTCTCTCCTTTATCTCGGCAAACCCGATTGTCTCTCAATTTGATCTAGACCTTCCTCTCTCAAGCAAATGTCCAATTCCAATGGGTTGTCGTATGTTCATCCCAGTGGTCAAGGATTGGTCGTTTCCGTTGTGGTTTAGTGATTCGAATACGACATTCGTGGAGTGAAAACAATCAAGGAAGAAAATATTCTGGGTGCCCTATCTACTATGAGATTAATTTGTTAACCTAATTGATAAACCTAATTTGTTTTCAAACCCTTTTGATTTCTATTTGAATAATGTCATTAATCATGAAGGATGAAGCTTCATGTGATTTTTTTCTCTTGGGCCGCTCCCCCAACATGTAGTAGAGACATGGAATTTGGGAAGAAGGTGCATGTGAAATTGAACGACCTAAAAAGGTCGAATGAAGATCTTCAAAGAAGGAATAAAGAACTGCAGATGATTATTGAAGAACTTGTAAGGAAAAATGGTAAAATGGTTTCTTGTGAAATTCGTGGTGTTGATTTTTTTGTACTTGTATTGATGTTGTTGGTTTGTATTCCTAAAACAATTTGACATGGTTGTATTTGGATTGAGCATATGAATTAGTGTGAAAAAAGATTTCTTGAAATCATTGGTTGTTTACTTTTAGTTGTTGTTTGTATTAGTTTAAGTGTGTTTCATTTTGTAGTCTAATGAAAGAAAAGAAGACGGTCAAAATGGAAAGAAGAAACTACATTAAATAAGCAAAAACCGACAACAACCAAACTCAAAAGGCGAGTGCCTTGACAGAACAAAAAAGAAGAAGCAACAAACAGATGAACTTGGCATCAACAAAAAAAACAACAAACAAATAAATTAAGCAAGTGCATTTCCTCAGCTCCCGCCGTCGGCACCCTCTTTACGATCTTTGCTACCCCTTTTTTCTTTCTTATTCTTGTTGCACTTGGCATCTAGTTCCCATGGTGCCCGGTTCTTCGTCAAGTAGTTTGCAAGAGCTTGATGTTGGACCATATTAATGAGTTTGAAGTTATAGGACTTAGCCACACCTTGGTGCATGTTGCAGCAATGAGTGGTAGGAACGCATAACCTGCTTCCTATGCGTTCGACGCGTCGGGTATGGGCACAAGAAATACTCCTCTCCTGGCACATTCCATTGAACCTTGATAAGATTGCTCTATAGGTCTCCTTCCACAACAGCAACACGGCTCTTGAAATCTCATTTGTGATTTAATATAGGACTGCTAAAGATACATACTCAAGGTCTAGAAAACCCTAAATACAATAAAGTCCAAAATCCTTGTACAAAAGTGGCACGGCCGTGACCCAAGATGGCACGGCCGTGACTAGCTCTCTGATTAATCTGCACGAAATCTTCTATGTGTTTTCCTACTTCAGTCCTCGAACTTTCATGCTCTCCAAACTGGTCATTTTAAGCTCCAAATTGTAATATTTCTCTTACTTTAGCATAAATGAATCAGTATTCCCGAAATACACAAAACTAACCATACCAAGTATAAAATCATTTAGAATTAAGCCAAAATAATAATAGAAATAGCACAATATTATAGGCATAATTGAGTGCTATCACTCCTCTACCATCTCAATCTCTGTTTGCTCCAAGTCTGTCACTCTCTGGGTTCCATTGTCTCAATCTCAAGAGGCGCCAAAAGGGCCGGGAGTTGATTGCCTGTCTTGCTTGGAGCCCTCATGGGTCTGGCCAGGAGTCGAAATGGGAGTGATCACTATGGGTGAGTTGTCAGGATTAGAGGGCCCACTTGTTGATGGCGCACTTGCGGGGATGTCCATCGTCTTTGGACGGATTTGGTCGATCTTGAGGGATGACTTGTACGTGATTCTCTCCTCGTCCGAGTTGAGGACAAATTTTTGCTTGTCCTTTCTGGTGCGGATAATTGGTTAGAGGATGGACTCCGACTTGCTTCTGATTACCCTTGTGTCGTGGACTGTGGGATATTTGATACACAGATCGGGCATAAAGACTAGAATTTCGTAGGAACACTGGGCGGGGATCCCCAGGATCATGTTGTAGGCCAACTTGACGTTGACCACCATGAATTCTATGTTAGCCGTCTTGTCCGTTCTTCCTTTACCAAAGGTGACCGCCATCTCGAAGGTACCCTTGGCGGTCTTTTGGTGCATCGCAAAGACTGTAGAACATGATATTTCTGCCCATGCACGTGTCAACCAATACCCTCCTTATCTATGTGTCGTACACGGTCGCTGCTATGACAATAGGTTGGTCCCGTGTGAACTTGTCGGTGACCACCTGGATGGGGGAGAAGGTGATTTGGTCGTCTCCCTCTAGGGAAAGGAAATGAGTATCTAGATTTGATCATACTATTGATCTGATTCTTGAGCTAGTTGGTGCTTGGATACTCAGCGTTGATAGTATAGATGACCTTTTTACTAGACTGGTGGTTGCCATCTTGGTCATCATCCGTATAGATTGTTTCCTTCCTTATTTCTCCCTCTGCCCTGTACTGGTTGAGGGCTCCTTGGTCAGTGAGCTTTTGGATTGCCCGCTTGAGGGACAAGCATTCCTCGGTGAGATGACCATAATTATCATGGTACTTATAATGCTTGTCCTTGTTCCTCCGTTTCGTTGAGGTATTGCTCATTGCTCTATGTACTGGCAGCTTCTGTTCCTTCTGAAGGGCGATCATGTATTTCTCCCTGGGAGTGTTGAGGGGTGTGAAGGTTTCGACCTTCTCTTTTATGTCGCCTGTAACTCTGTTCTTCTTGGGATTTGTACCATTGGCGATCGCCCCCTTCTTATCTATTTTGGTTTTTGGTGCTTCAGCTGAAGCAATCCTCTTTGCTATTGTGAACATGTCACTTTTGTCCACTGGCTCTCTTGAGGCGAACTCAATTTTCATAATGCTCCCCGGAGCCAACCTGCCTTGGAAACATTTGAGGAAAAAATCATCTGCCACTCCGTCAATTTGGTTATGAATTTCCTTGAAGCGCTCATAATACTCCAGGTTGGACTCTCCCTCCTCCTGTTTCACGTTGACCCGATCCAACACTTGCTTTGGAACACCACTGACGTAGCTGAATTCCTTTAAGAATAATTGCTTGAACGTCTTCCAGCTATCGATGGAGTTGGCGGGGAGGCTACCATACCATTTGAAAGCCTTTCCTGAAAGGGAGTTGACGAAAGCCCAGCAGCAGACTGAACTGTCATGGGAGACCATGCCAATTTGAGCTTCATAACATATGATGTGGTTGTTGGCGTTGGAGTGACCGTCATATTTTTTAAACTTAGGGAGTTTAATTTTGGCAAATATAGGGCTTTCCTTCACTCGTCGAGTAAAAGGATCGACCCCGCCTTCAGTAGTCTTTGCCTTTTTGCCAATGTGGGCGGCCTCTAATTGTTCATGTAGATTAGCAATCTCCTCATCCCTGCTTCTGTTATCTACCCGTCGTGGGCGAGGATGATTATGTTCTGCGCTCCTTTTATGGGGGCTCTCTGCCTCATCGTCACTTCTGGCTGCTTGCCTTTTCTTGTGGGGTAAAGGAGGGCGACGTGTTTCATTGGGATTGCGTAATAGGCTGTGAATGCCTCTCCCTGTATTGTAGTTCAAACGATCGCTCAATGTTTTGGCAGGCATACGAAAAGAGCCTCTCGAATTGATAGAGGGATCTGGAGTGTCAACAATTGGTCTGTTTCGACGTCTCTATGGGGGAACACCATTGTTGTTCTGTCAGGTACCTCAGCACCGTCGATGGGAAGTTCTCCCATCTGCAGTAGTTCATTGTTTATCTCAATGAGTCTGGCAATCTGTCGCCCTTGGGTCCGCAGGTGGTTGACCCTTGCAACATTTGCGAAACGAACCTCGGTGGAACTTTCTAGATGGGTGGAGTGACTCTGATGGGAGTTCCGGGGACTGCTTTCTACATGATTCCTCAAGTTAGAGTCGTTGTGAGTTTTATACCTTTCGCTGTCGTGCCCAGAGTTATTTGCGGACCGATTCGTCCTAAAGGTAGACCTGGGTTGTCTCCTTCCGGCGACATGTCCCCCACGAACATCCTCGTTGAGGATGGCGTGAGATCGATGGGAACCGGAGTGACGCGGGGATGTGAAGATTCATATGTTGCCATTGTTGTAGTCTATAATAGTCGGGATACTTTTAGAGTGAGAATTGTAATAGCAGAATTGGAAGAATGTCCCAGCAATGGAACCACTGATCGTGCCATAATTACACGATCCCACGTGTTATGGTAGGATTGACTCCACTCTTCTTCCAATGAGAACTTGAGATGTGTTTGGGGATTAAGAATCTGCGTTCAAAGAGAAAACGCCTAAAGTGAAAGAGAAAGGAGTTCACTTCGCTCGAATGCTTCGGCGTGAGAGTAAGTTCTCGTAGAGAAAAAGATGTGGAATCTCCGATGGTTCTGTGAAGAACGTAAGAAAGATTGCTCACAAGTGCAATGTAATGCATTGAGTGCCTGTGTGTGTGTTATGAATCTGGTAGCAATTCAGGTGAAAGTGTTCAGTTACCTTGAACAAGGCAATGGTGGTTGATATTTATAGTCTCCTTCCGGCTTGGGCAGCAAGGTGGTCGTGGATGGATGAGGTGGCGATAGCCGTTGCACGTATTGAACCAACTCCTCTGAAATAAGAGCAACTGGTTGTCAAGGGTTATCCTTTGGAATGGATCTTGGGCCACGTCAACGATAGTTATAGAGTTATCCATGGGTTTCCCGCCACGTGGAAGCGTCTTTAGGCAGAATAGTGACAAATATTAGTTGGTCGTCTATATGACCGCCTCTTATTATTGGCGGTGAACTCAGCCTGCGGTCATGGTACTGATCGCCTATAACTTATTGTTAGGATTGTGGAGCCCTGGAATGTTAGCGGGGAGCTCAGCCTGCACCATGTAATTGAGGCCATAACGAGGCACGATGTTCGCTCACTGGGCGAACAGGTTGATCGTACATAGAGATCTTGGGCCTGAAACTGAGGCCCACTCCTTGACAAAAAAGGCTTCTCCGTTGGGCCGGGCCTATTGGGCTAGGGTTTGGTTTGGGACCATCATATGCATTTGGTCTTAGATCTTGTTTTGCTATATGTTTGATCCTTATACTTTAAATACGCTTTACAAATAATTATTTTTTCAAAATTTTAGATCAAACTTAATAAAACTTTCATTAAACCCTTATTATTACGTTAGACTAACTTCATACAAGTTTTAAGGTATCCAAAGTTTAATAATAATTATTTAATTCTAAAAAATTTAAAAATATACAATTATAAAATATTAAAACATTAAAATTTAAAATTATTAAAATATTAAAAAATATATATAATATAAAGATCTAAATTTAAAACGTTAAAAAGATAGGAAATATAAAAATAAATGAAATTTTAGAAAATATAAAAATAAAAAATATTTAAAATATTAGAAAAAAACAATAAAAAACTGGCACAAATATTGTTTTAATTTATTGTTTACTATGGTAAAATTGGCCTAATAAATATATACATATATAAGTACATAGTTTAAAGCAAGAAAATAAAATTTAAAGTTATAATATTTCGTTAATTTTGTTGTTTGTTGTTCTATTATTTTATTTTATCTTTTCCTTCTTTAAAGTTTGAAATATTAATTAAATCATGAAATTTTAGAGTTAGTGCAAAAGCTCCTCAATAAATAAGTGTGATGTTAGTCTAACATATTAATGAGGGTAGTTTGACCTAAAATTTTGAGAAAAAGGACTATTCGTACAACATATTTGATGTTTAAGAATCAAACATAAAGTAAAAAAGAAATCTAAGTACCAAGCGCGTAATTAAATGATAATTCGAAGATCAAATAATTATTTTATCCTTAATATTATATCCGCCTCGGTGAAAAAGTTTTCTTGACTTTTAAGGTCAAATTGACAGTATTTTACATACAAAATTAAGCATGTATGACTTGATGAATGCATAACTTGTAATATTTTACATACATTATATGAAAGTTATAAATAATTTTGTTTCCTCGAACTAAATAAAAAATTAAAAAGATCAACTAAAATATTTTTTAAATTGACCTAAAATTTGAAGTGTAACCCTAACTGGGACGGAGGGAGAAGTCTAACACTTGATGCTTAATTTCGAAAAGAACTCTTTTTGAGCTTCTGAAATTGATGTACTATTATTATTTGAAGTAATTATTGAGTTGACACAACGCATACATGTGTTATAGTAAGACGTGTCATAATAAACAAATAGGAGTATTAACAAAAAAATGTCAACCTCCATCAGCTTTCCCACCACACTTTAACCTTGTATTCATTCTGTCTCTAAACTTCTCCTGCAAACAGCTTCCACAACACACTTTTTTACCATTCAAACAATCCCCCTTATAAATTTTCAATCCCTAACTACTGCCTCCTCAACAGACACCAAATCTCTCTCTCTCTCTCTCTCTCTCTCTCTCTCTCTCTCTCTCTCTCTCTCTCTCTCTCTCTCACACACACACACACACACACACACACACACACACACACACACCGTCCTTGACGTTGCAAACTTGTTACAAGCATGTTTAACTCCACACTAGAGTTGATTACTTCGGCTACTTGCAATTCCCACCTTGTTTTTTGTTTCTGCAATCTGATAATAGTCATTCTAATTGCTGGCACCTCAAAACCCAGCTCACAAAATGATCCTAATGAAGAAGATACTATTAAAGGTTCTCCTCCTCCTCTCCCTACTGCCAACAGAACCATCAAAATGACAACTACCGATCTTCATTGTTCATTTGAAAAGAGCAATGCCATAACAGATGTTAGAGCAGGATCAATATGTAGCAGCAAAACATTGGTCAACCATGATGAAGATGAAGATGAAGGTAAAGGCGACACGGAAGAAGACCATGAGCTCAGGAGGAGAATCGAAGAATTCATTGATAAGATAAACGAAGGTTGGAAAGCCGAAAAATTAAGGACTTTTAATGTGGCCATGAGAAACACAAAATCCTCCATGCTAGTAAAATCTAGTTTAGCATAATGAAAGCTAGGAAATGAGGTGCATTATGCTTCAATGACTTCTACCCAGTTTCTCAGCCAAAAAGCTCAGGCCAGCAAAACATAGTTCAATTTCTCTTCTGAATGGCACTCAATTCTTATTCCAGCCTTTGAATTGGTTACCCTTCACATTTTGCCAAATAATGCAAGTGATTCACAGATTTGAAACCAGTGATGCTCAGCTTTGAGGGTGCCGCCAGAGCCGACTCTATGAGACGAGCCAATCAACTTGATTGCCATTCAAATAACAAATTTACCTTTCTACAAGTCGTGTTTTACCTTCTATAAGTCAAATAGTTACTGCACCAGTGGCACCAGCTTAAGCTGTCTCCTAGCTTTCAAAATAGCAGTTCTCTGCAGATTGCCTACACCATTAACCAAGGTATTCAAGTAAACTGTTTCTCTCTAATGAAGATTACAAGATTTATAGAAGCTACAAAATCTGCTACTTACAACAGAAAATGAACCCCCAGCATCAATCTACTTAACTGTGTGCGTGTGTGTGTGTGTGTGCCAGAGGGAGAGGAGACAAGAGAATCATGGTCGTAATATATATATATATATATACATATATATATTTGTGTTTGATTTGTATAAAAGGATTGGCAGGATAGTACCATGAATCGAGCACTTTCTTTTATCTACCAAGTATAAGAACATATCCTAGAGGCCCCAGGAAACCAACCTGAACATCTTGCCAGGAGTGGCCAGAATACTCGTGTAGTTGTGTGTCAATCCACATGCATGGGTTCTCATCCATGAACGAAACAATACATAAGCCTTGCCTCCACAAGTGAAGCTTGTTACGATGTCCAATCACGTTGTCAGTAGAGGATATGCATTCACAACTGGACCACAAGATAGACCATCAATGTGGGTGGTATTAGGCAGCATAAATGACACCAGGCAAAGTAAATCCCTCAAACATGCTCCTTAGTTCATACATTTGACAAACCTGGTTAGTGCTGAAGACCAAAGAGAAATCAAGTAAAACAGATGCACAAAATTATTTTTATGTCCATTAAAAGAATGGGTGAAGCGACCACATTTTATCAATGCCAAAATTGGTCTGGAATATCAGATTTGCAGTTCAATCAATAATCACTGGGCAAAAGAAAAAAAATTGATGCCCTGTGGAAAGAATACATCAACAGTACACAAGGGGTGATATGTACAGCAAAGCTAGCTATTCTGGAGTACAAAAAACTCACTTCTGTAGTAGGAAAAAGAAGCCAACCAACTATATACGCAACTAATCGTTTGGTATCATGAATCAAAGATCTGAAGTAGATCTAAGCAAAGAGCAAAGCTTCCAGAAAATCATCAATATATGCTAGGCACGGCCAGTGATCAGTTCGAATACGAACTAGAGTAGAATTATCACAAACTTCCATTTGGAAAAGAAGATGAAATCTCGGTGGAAGGAATATCAAAATAAGAAAGGAGCCCATGTTTTTCTTACTGATGAAAAGGTTACTTCCTCGGTCATCTTCATCTTCAACGTACTTGAGATAAAGCGGCCCCCTACTAGAATCAGTGTTCGAGTTAACATCTACAACAGAATCTGAAAAGGTATCCTTCCAGATGATATCACTGATAATTCCCCCATCCTTAACCATATTAACAAGAGGATCACCAATAACACTAACAACAAAATCTGATAAGTTCCTCTCAATAGCTTGAACCAAAGAAGTTGCAGGAACTTCAAGTAGTTTAACTGATCGTGTCCCACTGACAGCTGCGACTCCCTTACCTCCTTTCAACGGAAAGGTTTCCCGTCCAGTGCTGGATGAACTGCCACAGGCCTCCCACAATGCATTGAACAAGTCAACTAAGTAACCTGGTACTGCATCTCCCTGGACGTCATCTGGGACAATAGCTTTCAGGAACATGTCCTCAATACCCACGGATATATTCTGAAGGTTCCCATGAATGATCGCACCTGTTTCTACGTTTGATTCAATGGACACATTAACCAGGCCAGGTATTGGTTCCCTAGGTTCCAGCTCAACCAAAACAGGAGCTTTGAAGCTTTCCTCTTCTCCAGAACCGTTTCCCAGAGAGACAATATCCATTGAATTAGTTTGGCCAAGAGAATCACTTTTGGTAGGTTCACCTTGAAGAAAAGGTATGTGATATGATGGAATAGACCCATATGGTGCTGACGAAGAAAAAGTTAGCACAGTTGCATACATTGCAGGAAGTACATCAACTTCATTGGATCCATTAGAAAGCGATTCCGCTCCCCATACTCGATTAAAAGGCCCTGACTGGAATCTCAAACTACAAAATATTCTAATCTTGAGCCCTGACATGTGTCTGAAATCTGGAATGGATGAAAAATGCCTCCTCAGTGTTCCAACAATCTCCGAAACCTTTGAATCCATCACTCGTAGTGGCTCATGCGGCAGATTGATCCCTTGAATTTCTGGGATGACTTGGTGATTAGTATCACCGTCAAGCTCTCTCTGCCCAGATGGGCTGTCATTGTCCTTGATGACTTCCAAATAACCAGATTGTCTACCATGAATGTTCAGGATCGGCAAAGACAAGGACCAGGATTGTTTGACCAGCAAAGGTACCAAGCGTTCAAGGTGGATGTAAGATGAAATATTCTTGGACTTCTTTAAATCACGAGTTATTCGTGGGGACTGCACATTAAAGTACGAGCTGGAATGGGAGGATGGTGAGATACCATGAAGTTGATTCTCAGCATTTAGCAAGTGCCTCAGTTTTTTTCCTGGTACACACATAACCATCCGCAAGTAGATTCTGAAAAAACAATTATTAGATGATCTACTTGGGAATATTAAAGAGAAACTTTCGATTTCTTAGTTCATTTTTTATACCTATTTTATCTTCAATTTCTTAAGGGACTTATAAGCTATAAACAGAAATTGAAGGCAAAACTACAATATTACTGAAAACAAATACAAAAGATTAAAGAAAAAATTAATTCCGTACCTCGCATAGTCACGAACCTCTAAATCTGGAAAATATAGGCAAGTGAATGCAAGGAGATGAGAAAGTCCAATGAATAATCTAGAGCTATGGTGGTGCATGAGCATTGTACGACACAGGTTGAGAACTTTACTTCCATGAGACCAAGATTTCAATCCCGTGCCTGGACCATGTTGCTCAACAAGAAATTTCATAAACTTGGCAAGAAGTTTCAGCAACCCACCAGGTGGAACCATGTCATTCTCCCCAATTTTTTCAAAAATAGGGAAATAAGATCCCAATCTATAGTCTATTTTGACCTTTGGAAGTAAGTATTCATCAAAAGTCTGAAGCAGGCACTCCCCCAAACATCGGTGCTTATAACAGCTTAACAGGCGGTTTATAAAAGCCACCATGACTGGAACCAACCCCTGAAACTCCAATGTCATGTTTACAAGCATTGTCTGCATAGTCGAAATTGGAACTATTAGTACCATGGAGAAACCTATGTGGTCTACTTTCGGACATCAGTCTCAAGCACTCAATTTCACTCACTGAAAGGATTAAAGTACCAAGTACAATTAATATGATGCAGCTTACATGCACTGGTGTATTATTTTCAATGTATTTTTTGCACAAAGGTGTGAATGCCAGAATATATAGACTTAAACAACATTTGGTTGGAGGGTATCGGAACACGCCTGAGTGTAAGAAGTGTCTCAACCTGTTAGGAACAAGTTGTGGAAATACATATTTCAAAAAGCCAGCAATAAAGAGGATATCTTGGCTGGAAAAAATTCCAAACGGGATCCAGTGTGTTTGGAAGGGGAGTTTCCTGAAATTAGTGTGAGTGTGACAAGCAAAGCTCAAAGTAGTCAGGCTTTGGCCTCCGCCTCTATTCCCGAATTTGAAAAGACCGATCAAGCTTATGTGGAAGAAGATGATGTATTCGATGATGAGGATTGAGGCTTAGAGTCCTTATGTTTGAACTTTGACTTTTACTTATGCTTGTTTACTTGTTTAGGCCAGTCATTTTATGATTGATTACGTGTTTTGAACAGTTTTTTTTCAATTTGTGAGTAATAGTGTTGTTTGATTCACTACTTGCATTTAATTTATTGCTTATTTTATGTTGTATATGACTATTATATTTTTTGTAATTTTTAAGCATTTTTATGCGCCTCGTCGCTCGGGCGCGCGCCCGCCTTGCTCTTTGCGCCTAGGCCCCGGGCACACCTTTTGTGCCTTGGTGTGCCATTTGCCTTTAATAACTGTGTAGTACCAAACAAGGAGATGCGAGATATTTGTCTGTTATGTCTTGTACTCTTTCAGAAATTTTGCAACATGAATGAATGCTGTGTTGCGATCAGCGTATAATCACTTGGATCGGCTGTAAGTTGTAACATATAACGTATTTCAGCTGATTCAATAGTGCTTAGTAATTCAATCCTAAAACACTAATAGATGTGCATGGCAATGTGGTTGGTGGCTAAATTATGATCAGGAAATTATTTTATAATAGAAAGTCTTTTTTTTATCCAAAAACAAAATAATGATAGGAGATCATAAGTCTGAGCTATGGGAATTCCAAAGTAAGGTTTTGTAAACTAGACCCTCTGTACACTCTCCCAAACCCCACTATGTTGGGTCCTCATGCATTCGTATCATTCTGTTATGTGCATTCTACATTAATAGTATCTAATTCTTTGAGTACTTACAAGCCTAGGTCATTGAAAGAAAATTCCGAAATACGTGCAGAATTCCAATTGATGTGTACATTAAAAACATTAACATTGTACCTTTAGTGCGTGGAAGATGGTGGACTCCGTAAGATATCTGGTGGAAGAAGAATCGCTGTCAGAATGAGAAGAGGCACCTATCAAAAACTTATGGAATGTTCGGAACGCCACTGTAGTTTCTGAGCTCCAATAAGGCAGCCATTTGAAACCAGATACAGACACAAGACCATCTTCAAATAGGTTCACCACAGACAATCCAGAATCACCCCCCAGCGAACCCAGCATAACAGTCCCATCAGCCAGAATAGATCTATCAAGCAAAATCGGGCAATAAGCTAGCAAGTCAAGCTTCAACGACTTCAAAGCCAGCGGATCAAACAAGGTGGGA
The DNA here is from genome assembly GCA_028566635.1 of Lobelia cardinalis. Lineage (NCBI taxonomy): Eukaryota > Viridiplantae > Streptophyta > Magnoliopsida > Asterales > Campanulaceae > Lobelia > Lobelia cardinalis. Next base: position 20,477,784 of record JAOWAN010000005.1, read on the forward strand.
TAGAACTGCAAACTCATTTCCCTAATTTTCTTCGTTGCGATCCCTCTATTCGACATCAATCCCAGGAAGCTCAAGAGCCAATGAAGCACAAGCAATCTAAAAACCAAGTAATGCTGAGTCTCTCTAGCAATCAACATAAGTCGACTAACAACCTCATTTTCTTGTCCATGACCAAATGCATCATCCAAGAACTCTAAGTACATTGCCAAATAAGCATGGGACAACAACACATCAAAAGTATAAAGCAAGCTCGAGAACTGCACCTTCAACAACGAAGGCTGCAACTCTAAAGCAGCAGCCACCGGCATAATCACACTCATAAACTCAACCAAACCAAAAGGAGTCAAATTATGAGGCCACTCTAATAAAAACGACATCACTCTCCTCAACTCCTTATAACTAAAACTCGAACTCTCCTTCACAGACTGTGGTACAGTAAATGGAACCAGCGGAATCGAGGTATTCACAACCGAGACATTACATTTAACTAAAACAACACTTCGAATAACAGTTGCAAACAGCAAAACATAGCTTTGACAAATATGAGTTCGCTCACCTTGACACAGATTCCACATATGCCCCGCGGTTTCGGACAACAACCCAGGGCTAGCTCTTTCCAGCTCCCGCAGGCACTCACAGGCCACGCCTCGGGTACTGCGGTCCACCCCGTGGTTCGGACGGTTAATAATGGTTAATAGAAGCTCGATAAATCCCTCTAACTGGCGCGCGTGGTGAAAATTCGGGGTTTCGACCTGTTCTGTGATGCAGGAAGTGATGAATATAGTGGTGGTGGAGATTAGTAGCTGGTCTTTTAATGAGTAGGTGACGGAAACGGCGTCGTTGGGGGATTGGATGACGGAGATCAGGGTTTCGAGGAGGCGAGTTAGGGATTGTTCGGATTGGGAATCAGAGAAGTGTTCTTCGAGGAAGACGATGATGTGGAGCTTGAGATTTAAGGGGAGGTCTTTGCGGAGGATGGAGGAGAGTGCTAGGTCTAGGGGGGAGGTGGAGGTGTAGGGCCACCCTTGGCGGCGGGAACCGCCGTACTGGTGGTCGTCGATCAAGGTTTCCCATTCTTGGGGTGATAGGTGCGGTGGTGCTGATGGTTTTTCCATTTTGTTTTGGCGATGGACCTGACTTTACTAACATCAGCAATTCAGCATTAGTAGGTAGTTGTGAATGGGGGTGAGGGGAACGGGCGGGTTAGGGTCGGCTATTCCAATCTCGAACCCATCCCATTCTCTAATATTCATTAAAATTAAAATTTTCATATTTTAATTTTAATTTATTTTTAAAATTTTTTAATTTAATTCAAGTATTCAAAATTTAAAATAATTTTTTACTTTATATTATATAAATATTTTTAAAAAATGCATACCACTATTTGAATGGGTCGGAGCAGGGGAAAATCTAGGCCCGAATTTAATCGAATCTTTAAAAATTATGAGAAAATCGAATTTTTCGAGACGGATCATCCTCGAATTCAAATTGAATTTCGGAAAATTGTCAACAACGTTTTGTACATTTTTTGTATATATTTCTTTGTGACTTTAAAATTATTCAAATGATAATGCATATATTACATAAAAATTAGTAGAAGAATTTAGTTTCTTATGTATCAACCCTTAATACAATTCAAAATATATATATATATATATATAATATAAAATGCGTCATAATTTGGCATTTAAATATTGTCAAAATTCTCATTAATTAAATTGAAATAATATAAATCATTGATAATTTTTACATTTTTTCTAAAAAAAATTAATTTTTACATCACGTGACACGGATATGAATATATAAAATTACATAAAGGAGAGTCATGATTTCCGAACTATTCATCTAAACCATCAACAAATTATATAATGCCCTTTTCTTTTTTCATGGCTAAGGTGCTGTTTGTTTATTTTAAGTGCTTAATGCTGAAGTCTAATAACAAGTCTGAATGTGTCTGAAGAATCAAGAGG
>JAOWAN010000005.1:20479853-20497374 GCA_028566635.1 Lobelia cardinalis
TATATTATATATTTTTTAATTTTTAAGTAATCAATTCAAAATAAAAATATATTTATATTGCTTTTATCAATTATAAACAAAAAACAATCTTTATGAGAGGGTTAAAATGAACAATATACATTATTCGGATAATTCATTCATATCAGTAATCAAACAGTTTTACTGACTCAGCTTTCAGCCTTCAGATGCTGCCTCTTAATTCTTCAGACACATTCATACTTATTTTTAGACTTCAGCATTAAGCACTTAAAATAAATAAACAGCACCTAAGACTTTCAATTCTTTTAACATGTCATGTCTTATTCAACTATAATGAGTAATCATTTTTTCCACTCGAGAAAACCGACAATAAAAAAGTGTAGCAAATTAATCTAAACTAATTAATTCCTCTTTTTTTTTAATAAATTATTTATACATTGATTTAGTGGCAGAGGCGACCACCCACCGCGGCAAAAATTCCTCTTAGGTTCGATTTTCGACGATTTTGCTCCAACCTATTTTCTATCGGATGTTGGTCGTTTTTCTTTTTTCTTCGATTTCAAAAAAAATCCTTTTATTTTTTTCTAATTATTATATAAATTACTAAAAAAAATTAAACAATAAGAAAAAATAAATAAATTTTGGGGGCGGTGGGAAAATTAAACATTGACACGTTTGATAGGGTTTACTAATGAAGTACAATATTATTAGTGATTTTTTATAGCTGTTTGGTAGCCATTTAAATTATTATTAATACTAGTAAATTCGAATAAATCACTTATACCCTCATTTATCCTTATTAATAATACCTTTGTGGGATGATATTATTTATACCCCATGTAAACAAAACACGAGAATCTAATTTTAGTAATAAGTTGTGTTATTAATAATATATTAATAATTGTGCTACCAAATATCAAATTATTATTAATTTATACTAATTATCATTAATAACTTCACTAATAGTGGCCTTGTTAATAATACTAATTAGTTTTGTTGAGGAAGGCCTTCAGAGTATTTTCCAACTTTAACTTGGTCATTCGTAACCTAGACTCGTATCTCCCAATTCCCGTCTCCCTCCTCCCGCACTGTGCGAGCAATAGGATTATCCGGTACCTCAGCTCCGACCTCGTTGCCCCGTCTCCGGTGGCCCGACGCTGCTGCGCCAGCACTGCTGAGGTACGTAACTCTCCCATATTTCTCCCTCTCTTTATCTTTTGTTGTGCTCTCTAGTTCTCGGTAAGTCCATTCCATGTTTCCATTCCTACCCTTCCTAGCTGTGAGGTTCAGTTGATTAATTGGTTTTCAATCCGATTCGCAAATTGTTTCATGCATAAGATTAGCAGGAATATGTAACTGATGTAAGGTCATTTTATCGCTTCAATTTCAGCCTAATACTATCCCGGATCTCATTCCTCCAACTTTGCATCTAATCTAAAGTAGAAAGTTAGGATTTTTAGCATTTTCCTTTTGAGATTATTTGTCTGAGATTTGCTTACATTTCAGTCTTATTCAATGTTGATGAGATGTGATTTAGTAATTTGGGAACTGTGGCCCACTAGGAATTGCTTGTTTGCTTACCGCCACTTGTTTTTGGTCTGTGGTAAATTCGTTATAGCTCTTACTCCCTCCCCCTTTTTTTTTGGTCTAACATATTCAATTTTGGCCAAAATTTTATAAAAATTGGCCTGTTGCTGCCAATTTATAAAAGTTGTTATCGATAGCAAACTTAATATTCTCACAAAGACAGAATTTTTTTAGAATCTAAAAAATATTAAATATGTGTAAATTGTTAAATAATAGTAATTTGATAATGTCTTTGGTGACTTCTTAGAAAAGAAGCAGGACACTCATATTGGAAATGGAGGGATTAATTTGTAAATGATTTGAAATGTGAAATATTTTCAAACCATCCCGTCTATTGCAAAGATAAAGGTCAAATCTTTTGTAAGTGAGTACTCCATTATTTTACTGGTTGTTTAGATGGGATCTTGGCAAACACATTACTTTTATTATTTATGCATCTGGCACAAGATGGCATGTTTCACTCAATCGTGCTAAAACTGCCATCGGAAGTTCTTCTTTTGGATGCTTTGGGAATTATAGATTTGAAGACACTGCACTTTTTCTGTCATCATCTCTCTGTATATGAATTTATTTGTTTTTGTTTAATGTATAAAAGTTAGGTCCATCTTGGTTCTTGCATCTTCTGGAAGCGATCATTGCATCCTGTAGTGTTATTAGTGATGAAATCAAGAGAGACTTTGAGACTACTGCATGAATTTCGAGTGAGGCTCACACAATGATGCTTCTGTTGTGCTAAATTTCGTAGACATACGCGCGCAGTATCATATGATAATGATGAAGGATGTAAAGGTTCAATCTTTAGAAACTATGCGGCTCAAGGTTACATACCAAGCTGTTGGAGGTTGTTTAATGCTATGAAGTGCTTTCTGAAAGTTCATGAAAATTGTCTAGCACATCAGTTAGAAGTAGAACCCTCTATTGATCTCGCCAATGACTGTTTGACTCAAGCTAGTGACTATTCCTTCAAATTCAATTGCTAAACTATGGTTTCGAGTCGATTGCAGCAGCACATGAAACTCTGTGTTTCCTTCAACATTTCCCTCTCATCACCATTTCCTAAGAACCTTTGAGTTTCGTATCCCTGCTTAAAAATTAAATTCAGAAGATGGGAGAGAGATTGTATATTACTGTTTCTCGCATTACAGCGTAGGAAAATTGGCAGTTCATTCAGTAGATAAGACGAGTTTCTTTTTTCTGCAGTTGTTGGGGTTTCATGAAATTGGAGCACAATGGCAAGTTATTCAGCCAAAGGAACCCCTTCCAATGGGTCTGTGTATGTATGCAACTTGCCTCCTGGGACAGATGAAGACATGTTAGCTGAACATTTTGGAACAATTGGGTTGCTAAAGGTATGGGTTATGACCAGGTATTGCTTGATTTGCAATTGGCTGTTGGCATAAAAAGTTTATCGTTCTCTCTGTTTTTCTAAATTATGTGCTTTAAGTATATTAGTTTTTTTTTTTTTGCAGTTTTTGATGGGTTTTCTTTTACAGAAAGATAAAAGAACTGGACGACCAAAGATATGGTTATACCGAGACAAGGTCACCAATGAGCCAAAGGGAGATGCTACGATTACATATGAAGATCCATATGCTGCACAAGCTGCTGTAGAATGGTTTAATAACAAGGATTTTCATGGAACCATCATTGAAGTTTTGATGGCCGAGTCAAAAAACTCATATACATCAGTAGTACAACTTGATGAGCCAAGTTTGGTTAGTAATGTCGGTGGTCTGGAGGAAGTTGCTGGAGAGATAAATGGAAGTGCTGGAAGAGGAAGAGGGCGAGGTGATGCTTCTGTGAAGGCATGGCAACAAGATGGGGATTGGATGTGTCCAAATACAAGGTCTGTGATATGATATTGGTGAGCAGCTCTTTCTTGCTCTTTTGTAGCTATTGCTGATGTTTTGGTAATTGGGACAAGAATATGGTTTCTTATCCTTTTTTTTGGGTAACAGTTGTTCGAATGTAAATTTTGCTTTTCGAGGGGTATGCAATCGTTGTGGGAGTGCAAGACCTGCCGGAGCATCTGGTGGTGGTGCAGGGGCTGGTGGTCGTGGTAGGGGCGGTGGTGGCCCTGATTCCACAGGTGCTCGTGCAATTGGTGGTCCTACAGGGCTTTTTGGTCCAAATGATTGGTCTTGTCCAATGTAAGATATGTATCTTTAAAATATGAATATTCCTCTTTAACCAGCAATTGATGTTTGTGTTTGACTTTTATCCTTTGCTTATGATCATTTCAGAACTATTTATACTTCTCTCTTTAAAATTCAATCTAAAGTTTTGCATAAGATCGTGCTCATGTGAATGTACACCAGAACAAGTTTTTGCCAGAAAAGGTTTGATATTGATACCAAATAAGATATGTGAAATATAAGGTTTGCCACACTGAATACCCAAAACTTTACTATTTTAACACATGTTTGTGTTTTTGGTAGGTCTGTTCAGCTGATGCTTTACTCGTGAGGGCTCAAACATCAGTAGCTTAAGTTAGTGAAATACAGTCTAAGCCGTGGAATTTATCATTTATCTATTTTATCTGGGCACTCGTAATTTTGGAATGCTATGACGCTTCTAATGCTCCAGCTTAATAGTCTCGTTCTGTGGGTTTTGTACCGTACTGCATACAGTACATATACAAGTACCGTGTTTCTTGTTAACTTTGTCTTTGCACTATTTGTTCTTATAGGTGTGGCAATATCAACTGGGCAAAGCGCCTGAAATGCAACATCTGCAACACCAACAAACCAGGTGTTAGTGAAGGTGGTGTAAGGTACTAAATTTCAGCTGAAATGACATTTGCTTTTCAATATGAGTTTTTTTTCTTAAAAAGAACTCCAATAGTTGCTGAATAGAGCATTTTCACAACATTAATGTGTACAACTAGATTGTCTATTAATGAGATGTATAAATGTTCCTTTCTGTGGGCTTGTAGAGTTCTATTCTCTGTTTCAACATTAATCTTTTAGTTTTATTAGAATTCATTTCTTGTGTTTATGTTCTTGAAGCCAAAGTTTTTAAACTTGTCACCATAACAGTCTTCAGAGCTATGCTACCTGGATCCATCAATTTTCCACGTATCCATGTTGACGCGACATGACATGGGTTAGTGTGTGTATGTGAATTTAGTGCAAAATCTTAAAATTTTGGCAGATCCAACACCCAGATCAGGTCCTCATTGAGGAGCCCAGGTAACATAGCTTGAAAGTGCTTCTGTTATGGACCAGCCCACAGCAAATTCTCCTTAAAAAAAGTTAACTTATTCAAGTGCTTCAATCTTGACAAATGTTCATTATCATTGAATTTTATATTCAAGGATATATGATCACTGGAAGATATTTTAGCATTCTTTCCCTTAGTTGTGTCAATAAACTTCTCCTGGTATGTTACTTTGTGATATTTGGACCTTTCATTTACACCTATGGAAATAAATAGAGGAGGACGAGCTGGAGGTTACAAGGAACTTGATGAAGAAGAGCTAGAGGAAACTAAACGGCGCAGGCGGGAGGCTGAAGAAGTAAGATCAACTTGCCCTATTGTGGAATACTGCTGTATAGTTTGTACTGCATTTAGTAGTTTTTAATCATTCGTTTCCAGGATGATGGTGAGATGTATGATGAGTTTGGAAATCTCAAGAAGAAATTCCGTGCCAAAGCACAGCAAGTCGAAGCAGGTGTGCCACCAGGTGCTGGGCGAGCTGGATGGGAGGTTGAAGAGCTAGGTATTTCCTTGTCATTTTATGGGTGATTTGCAGCCATTTTCAGTTGAGGACGATATTTATATTTTGTTGTACGCATTGATCTTGCTGCTACTCTGTGTCATATGGTGTAAGACATTATCTTTAAAGTGCTCTCAAGTCTCACCAACTAGATTCCTGTACTTCTAATCATTCCCGTTCGTGGTTCACACCATTTGGCCGACATGAAACCATGTTAAAGTGCTCTTGGCACACTACACTAGTCACAGATTTTTCATTTCAGTAGATACTGTTAGCAATCACTTGCATGTTTCGTCTGGAAGCTTTACTCTGTACACCAGCTCTTCTCAAATCTTTCCCTACAAATAGCGTCATTATTGAGAAATGAGCACTGTTCACACTAGATCAATGGTATTTTGTTGATATGAGGTAGCTTCCATGCACTTTTGCTTTGTGTCGATTTGGAATTGGTTGGACACTTGTAGGTTATGGTAATGAAGAATTTACGAGTTAAGATGAGTTACCCGATTTCATATCTTGTAGGTTCTTTAGGGGAGGTCATTATTAAAAAATATGGAGCTTTGTTGGAGGAGTGTGGGCTATTGAGCTCAGAATATCTTTGTGCGACTTTGGATACGAATCAGGATATGCCTCCCAGGGCATGGGCAGAATAGGAAGATAAGAGGAAATTTTTAAGGCATGTGTAGTCTGTAATTGGAACTAGGTAAGATGTTTTCCTGCAATAGCACCTTGAAGGATTTATGGGAATACATAACGGCTTTAGGTTTCAGAGGAGTTGAAGGCACTCCGGAGGGACAAGAATGAATTGGTTGCTAGATGTAGAAGGATGCCATCTTATCAGATTATTAGGTCTGTGGATTTGTTAATATTTATTTCCAGCTTGACCCCAAATGATTGGGATCAAGGCTTAGTTGAGTTGAGTTTTAACTACAGCCATAGTTATTAAAGGCGCGCCTAGGCGCTAGGCCTAGGCCTCGGGCACACCTTTTGCGCCTGTGTGCGCCATGCGCCTTAAATAACTATGACAACAGCCTGTTTTTGAGGTTCCCTATTTTTGATGGAAAAAGGATTATATTGAGATGAAAAAAAGAGTTTAAGCAAGATGGATGACAAATCCATAAGGAGGGTGGGGGGGGGGGGAGAGCAAAGCTAACCGAACTATCAAAAGCATAAGTGCCCTATAATCACGGTGCATGTTGGAAATATGCACACTGCTGAAAGCACTCTTTGCCTCAAAGAGACGAAAGGAACACCACCCTATCCCATAACAAACCCAGACCATCCTTGTCTCTACCAAATCCTCTAAACTGCGTTGATGAGAATGATGTGATGCCATTTGGGCTAACTCAATCCTCCCCAAAGGGGCACTGAGACAGTGCAAGGACATATGTTTGGGGGATTTCAAACTCCAATGACTCATCATACCCCAATCTGGGGACAACATGGACGGTTTTCACACCTGCAATCTTAAAAAGAATCTTCATTTTCCAAAGAAAGGATGAGATAGGGAAATATGTCAGGTGTCAGCAAGCAGATTAAGTGAGATAAAAAGGATTACAAGAAAAAGCCACCAAGCTACTCAAACTGCTATCGCAAGCCAGCAAATGATTGTACACAACAGAAATTCCATCATAATCCCCTTTTAAGTATGTTTGCTTGATTGATGTTTAATTGGTTTAGTGCTTGCACAGTGCCTCAAGGACCCAATATTGGGAGCTTATTCCCGCATTTAGTATTGTAGGATGTGGCCAAGGGCTTTTGCTGAAAGAATAGCCATTGGACACTCTGGGGCTCTGACCTTTTCAGATGCGGCTCTTTCTTTTACTCTCTGTGTGTACACACACATTCAGTTAAGGAGGATGTTTGTTTGCTTTTTACTGACATCCAGCTCACAAACTTCTCTTTTTGAGTCTCTCATTAGAACAGGGGAACAGGATGGTCAGTAGCTTCTTGTTGACATTTAGGTGAATGAAAATGCCAAATAAGCTTGTGATTCTGAATCTTATGAGCACTAAAACCAAGTTTATACCTTTATTCATTGTTTGTAATATGACTACGTGGATCATGCTTGGTTACGTTAGTTGACACCAAAGATGGGGAGAAAACAGTACTACAATTACACAAATTATCTTGTCACTTAAAAACTCGTTTTTTTATTGACATTCATGTGAATGAAAATGGAAATACCCACTTTCTTCAAATTACTTAATAACTAAGCAAGGCCATGGGGCAGGACAGAAGGGGGTGGGGGGCTTCGAACCAAGTCTTCGAGTTTTTATTTTTATTTGTTATATACTAAAATATAAGAAAAATAAACAAAAAGTTATTTTTTAAAATTTTTTTCTTTAAAAAATCTGGAGTTGTTCGTGAACGAACTCCAACGAACAAACTCGTTGAACTCGGAGTTCAAGTTTTTGTTGAATAGAAATTATCGTGTTCAGACCCGACTTGAGTCGAACCCGAGCCGAACTTGAGTCGCCTTCGAACAACACGTTTGTTAACACAGCCCTACAAGTAACATGACTTTCGAGCAGAACTTTGGTTAAAAAAATTACATACAAATATTAATTCCAAATACATCACCCAAACAAGAAACTTCATCTGGGCCTAAACTTAACAAGCAACCCGAGATTATCCCAAACTTGTTACATTCAAAATTTAAGGAGCTCCTCATTTCCCAAATCTTCTCGAGCACTTCATAACCTAAAGATCTCCGGAGAAACAAATTGTTTCTTGTAACTGTTATACTTCTCAAGATTCGTACTTATGGATTGGTCCAACTGACTCCAAATACACCTATTAACACGGAACTTTTTTGCATCAAGGTTTCAAATATTCCATCCGATATCCGCACTGGAGAGTGATTTTGTTATATATTTTTTTAATTAACAAAAGCTCAGTAATCAAAGATTATGCTTCTGTATTTTGTGGGAATCTGACTAGTCTGATGAAACCTTGGTTAAATTTTTTTCAAACCTGTAACCCTCAGATGTACATTAGGTGTAGAGTCATGGCCACTTAATCGGGACAATTTTCTTAGGTGTCACTGCAATGACAATCTTTTATTTCAATGCACAAGAGAAAAAGTGTTCTGTGCACATTAAATGGTCAAAGATTATTTGAATTTGTACGAAATTTTGAAGGTAGCTAGAATGCTAGATGAGCGTTTTGATAATTAAAACCCTTCATCTTCTACCTGATGAGGTGCAGTCGTTTAATTATAACTACCATGCGCTATGTAGCCGATCCAATCTGAAGCAGCAAACAAGCCACATTCGCCTTAGACTTGCTCATTCCTGATGTGCAGAGGAGCAATGTGCTGCTTGCTTGGTGGATTTCTTTTGGGTGTTTTGAGTATGTTGTATTATTGATTTTCCTATTGATTTGACCTTATCTCTTAGTGTGTGAAATTAATTTTATTTTCTAAACTGTTTGTTGACAGGAATGAGTGACAGAGATAGTAGAAGAGAAAGAAGCAAAGATCGGGGAAGGGAAAGAGATGACAGGGAAAGCAGCAGGAACAGAGATGACAGGGATAGGCGCCGGAGCAGAAGTCGTGACAGGGATAGGGGAAGGGAAAGAGAAAGAGAGCGGGATCATGACCGAGACAGAGATTATGGGAGGGAACGGGATCGGGAGCGTGACAGAGACCGTGGCAGGTACTATCACTAAATATGGCACCGAAGTCTGAAGTATGTATGCTTCTTTCTACATATTGTGCTTGGGAGAATCATTTTCTTTCTAGCCTTGTATTGGGAAAGGGGTCAAGTATTTGAACAGATCTCATCCTCGAGTGGTCAGATATTCACTATTTTTGGATTGTCCGAGTTGTTTGTTCACAAGTAGGCAGAACTTTGATTGTTGCTGCTATTGTATGATTTCTTGTTATCCATGCTACTTGGACGGATGGCCTGCCTGAGATCACTGGCGTATTTTTTTTATCTTTACTATTATTCTACTTCTAAATTGAAGTTAATTTGATTTTTCTACATTCTGGAGGTTCAGTATTATTGTCCCCCTCTAGTTTTCCTTTTGGTGGATATTGCCGAGTGGTGGATATTGTCTCCCTATAGCTTCTGACTCTCGGTCGAGCAGCATCTTATTTAGAACTTTGGGTTGGGGGGGGGGTTGGGATCATTCGTTTTCTACGGGCTTCCATATTTGGGAATATGATTTGTCAGGTGCCCTCAATTTTCATATAGTTCTTGAAAGCATAGAAGCTTAGAGCTTGTGGTTGACATGAAAGAAGAGCACTGATTTTAAAACCAAGTTTCAGTTCTCTCTTCAAGCAACAAAGAGAGACGAATATCAGCCAGAACCTAAAACGTAGGCTAGTTTTCTTGGCGTACATATTGATTTTTCTGATGGGAACAATCTGGCTTCTACCAGGTGGATTAAGGAAGAACCTAAACACTAGGCTTACTACTCCCTCCGTCTCATAATAGAGGACTTTTTAGGATTGATTGTAAAAATTAAAATTTACTTTAATTAAAATTTCTTAATTTTTTATTTTTACCCTTCATTTAATTCTACACATATCTAATGTTTTATCAAATTCTACCCTATTAAAACTTCTCAAATTTTTTTCTCTCTACTCCAGCCAATTGAATTTGTTCTCAATTCATGTTATACTAAATCAACCAATAGAAAATATAGGAGGTAAATTGAACCAATAGAATTGATAGAATTTTAAAGGCAATAAAGATGTGCTAATGCTCACGTAATAAATTTCTTTATACTCCCATACAACCAATTGAAATTTAAGGGTAATATTGAAAAAGTATAATACAAATATCTAAAAAGATAATTATTTTGGGATAATTTTTATTTTCTAAAAGGGGACGGAGGGAGTATTATTTAAAGTGCTGTCAAAATTCGGACCACCAACTGGCCTCCCTGTTGTCAAAATCCAGAAGTAGCTGGTGGAAGTTTTCGATGATGCTGGGGAGTTTCCTCGGTGTACTATTTTCTGTTCAGCTTTTTAAAACTTCATTTTAATCGTATTAAAAATGATTTTAAAATTTTAAACTCTAAATTATTAGTTAATTTAAAATACATATTTAAAAAAAAAATTATTTGACAAGAAATGAAACACTATTTGAGATTTAAAAAAAAAAAAATTATCGATTCAACATTAATGCAGGGAGTGGATATAAAAGGCTGGGTTTGACAAGAATTGGTTTCACTTGTATATTTTGTAAGTTCTTTTAATTTAAAAATTAATAAAAATTATTTTTTATTTTTGGGACGATTGAATACACATTTCAGAAAAAAGGCGTCGCTACGGCGTGGAGACGAACTTTTCTGTGGATAACGGCGCCGGGACATTCACTCATGTCCATCTCCTCTCCCTCGACTCCTCTCGGCAATTCCCACTCAAACTTGTGCATAAGATTCGCCAACACATACTCAATAATGGCCGTCGCAAAAGAAACTCCCGGGCATACCCTTCTCCCCGCTCCAAACGGAATGAACTCGAAATCATGTCCTTTGAAATCAATAGACGACGATGATGATGAGTTCATCATCAAGAACCTCTCCGGCCGAAACTCGTGTGGTTCATCCCACAATTTGGGATCATTCGCTATGTGCCAAACATTGACCAGCACCATCGTTCCTGCAGCTACATCGTATCCCATTACTTCCACGTCTTGCCTTGGTGATCGAGAGTGCAATGGGATCGGAGGGTGGATGCGAAAAGTTTCTTTGATTACGGCTTTCAAGTATTCCATCTTCTCCAAGTCATCTTCGGATATCTCGTGTTTCCCATTCAGAACTTCCCGCATCTCATTTTGCAGCTTCTTCATCGCCTTTCTGTTTCGTAAGAGCTCTGTCATTGCCCATTCGAGAAGTGTTGCCGTTGTGTCCGATCCACCTACGTATGCATCCTGCATTTCAACAAAATTAAGAGGAGATTAATAAGTCGTTAACGATTAATTAACTTTAACCAATTAAGATTTAGATTATTAATTACCAAGAGCAATGCTTTAATGCTATCTCTGTCGAGAGAAATGCCATTTTTATGATCATCCTTAATCTTGAGTAAAATATCAACAAAGTCTTCTGTATCCTCGTCGATATTTGCTTCTTGAGCTCTATGGTTTTCGAGCATAGCCACCCGCTCTTCAATCAATTCTTCAAGAAATTCATCGAGCCCTTTTGCGACTTTCTTCACTCTCGCGTCGGTTCCAACAAGACGATCCAACCATCCGAGCCATGGAAAAAAGTCCCGAAAACAAAAAGTACCCAATAACACTAATAGTTCTCCCAATATGTCCTTCAGTTTATCGCCATTTTGCCCTCCGGTAAACTTCCTCCCGAATGCCGCCCTGCATCCTATATCATTGCTAAGTGTCACAAATAAGTCCCTCATATCCACGGGCGAAGAAGACGTGGAACAAGACTCGCTAATCTTCCTCACGAGCAGGGAAGTTTCTTCTTCTCTTAACGAACGAAAAGATTGGACCCTTCTTTTGGTTAGAAGATTATGAACAAATATGCTTTTCAGCTGCCGCCATTGCTCGCCGTAAGGCGAGACAGCCACGTCCTTCATGCCGTAGAGGAGTTTCTTGAGGTTCGTTAACTCGGGCTTATTTGCAAAGGTGAGATCATGGGATTTCATGACCTCACGGGCCGCGTCTGGAGACGAAACAACGAGAGTTGGCACGTTGCCAAAGTGTAGGAGCATGATCGGCCCGTAACGTTGGGCTAAAGAAGAGAGCGAACGGTGAGGGAGCGTGCCGAGTTGGTGGAAGTTTCCGATGATTGGGAGTTTTGGAGGTGATGGAGGGAGGTTTTTGGTGGTGGTGGTGGTGGTAGGGGTTGTGAAAAGCCATTTGATGAGGAGGAGGATTAGGACCAACAATGGAGAAAAAGAGCACAAAAAACTAGGGTTTGAGACAAATTCATTCACTTGTAGCTCAAAAAATTGCAAGAAATTGATCAACATTGTTTTTTTCTCCCCGAAAGTTGTGAATGAAGCCCCTGCGGAGATGAATTCTTAGGAATGAGCTTAATTTGTTAATTGTTAATTTATATCCACATAGAAAAGTTCTTTTATGAACTGAATCTAACCTAAATTTATTTATAATCCCATAATTATGATAATCTAATACAGAGAATCCAAACTAAATATTCAGCATTATCTAATAGATACTAGAGACTAATTAGAAATTGAACTGTCCTAAATGCTATCCTATGTCCTGTCATATAATTTTTAAATTTAATATAATTTAAAATTTTTAGGATCAATTTTTCAATGATTGAAATATAATTTTAAAAAGATGAGACAAAAATAAAATATTTATTTATAAAAGAAGATAAATTACTCCCTCGTTTCACCCTGAAAAGTTATTATTTGACTACTTCTCGCACTTAAATTTGAGCATTGATTAATTATTTAATTTTTAAAGTTATAAAAATATAACTTATAGTATTTAACATATATTTATTAAAATTATAATTTTGTTTATTCAAAATAAATAAAAAAGTATTTGAAAGTTGAAAATTGATGAGCAAAAAAGTGTAACTATTTGATTGGAATTAACCGAGGTAATAATATACTAAATAAAGAAACATTTAATTAAAATAATTAATTAGTTAGGAAAAAGAACAAATGAAAGGAAAGATATTAAATGCGTTGAATAAGAAGCAATGTTTCTTTAGTAAAATAAAAGCAGAAATCTATTTATTATGAAGGTAAATAATCGACCCAAATCAGAATAAAAAAATTGAGGGACTACTTATAATTTGTACTAATTCTATTTTTGACCCCTAGAAAATTAGTTTTCTCCCCCCAGTCCTTTTTGCAAAATTAAACATTACAATTATGCCTTCTTTCTTATATGTGGGCCAAAGTCAATTTTTTTTTTTTTTTTTTTTTATATATTTTCATATTTATATGGGTTGTTTGGATATTCTTACATAGAATATTTGGTAATCTCTAAAAATTAATTAGGTGCGTTACCCCTAAAAAATTTCCAAATTATTTTATGTGTACAAATTACTAAAAAATAATCGTAAAAATTCCCCCATTCGAAAAATTCCAGATTTCGTCCCCAGAGCCAATTAATTGGTCAAACTTGATTATCTTCCAAGGAATATTTGACAAATTTTTAGTAGTATTTCAAAAATCACCAAACACAAAATAGATCTAGTATATTTAATGTAGTTTAGATATAGTGAACTATCGTTTTTGACCGTTTTTCAAATTAACTTAGTGAAAAAAATATGCTCAATGAACGTATTCTAATCTTGTCGAATGAGGTTAATTTTAGGGTGGATTAGATTTAGCATTTGGGAGTCAATTTTGTAGTGAACAACGTGGAAAGAAAAAAAAAAAAGTCAGTAGGGTAGATCCATTTCATAAGCAATGACCGTAATATCAGTTATAACTTCTTGCTATACGAATAATATCAGTTAGAAATTAGTAGATGATTGAATCTTCTTTTTTGATTTTTTATTGGATAGCTTAACTGATAATTTGATGGATCAGTGTGACATTTAAACAGCTTCTATAACTAATATAGTGGAACTAATAATACACACCTAGATAGAGTAGCTAGTGTGACAGTCACTGACACATTAGTATGATCTTAATTTAAGCTGCCCCAAAATGGAGCAGATCATGATCAGTCTAATGAATCCATGAAGCTCCCAGCATCTTAGCCATGAAGCTATAACGATCAGCGCATGCATCGATCACTTTCTGAGTTGGGCGTCCGCATCCATGCCCAGCTTTGCAGTCGATGCGAGCAACGATGGGGTTGGTCTGTGGGCTTTGCTCCAAGCTTGTGCATAACTCATATTGCATGGTCTAGATATATGTATAAGAGGTTGTTGCCAAAAAAAAAAAAAAAAAAAAAACTCAAGAGTTAAATATTATCAATTGTCTTAATTATAAACTTGGCAGGCATATTTCTAATTAATACGTACGCACCGCAAGTAGTTTCAGCGAATGCAATGGCACAACCCGATCATCGTGATCAGCTGTCAAGAGCATTGTAGGTGGGTACTGATCATCAGAAGCTGCAGTGGCCTGCACGGAATTTTTTCCCCATGGTCTCTTGACATTATGCAGTGGCGAGTACCTGACAAAAAGAAATTAAAGCATTTTGAGTGTCAAGAGTGGAAGAAAGAAACACAGTAATCTTAAGAATTTTTCTGACTGTATATATATACCGGGCGCGCTCCAATAGGAACCAATTAAAATAGGAACTATAGGAACCAAAGACACAGTAACAAAAAAAATTACTGTGTTGGAAGATTCAAAGACACAGTAAAAATATTTTCAGTACTGTGTATTTGAATCTCCAAACACAGTAAATATTTTCGTTATTGTGTCTTTGGTTCCAATAGTTCTACGATATTTAGGTTCTCATTTGAGCGACTACCTATATATATATAGTTGAAGATCGATTTGCTCACTTGATTAGCCAATGGAACTCTTCTTCTTTCTCGGAACTGCCAAACTCGGAAACCCATGCATGGCCTGAAGAAAAGGGGAGACTGATGATCACCAGAAAATATGAAAATTTTCTGCAGAAATCATTTTCCAAGTAGAAAAAACCAAGGTATGCATGGTTAATGAAGAAACAAACAGCAGCAGACTGACTGATCATCACCTATGGTAAACTTGTGGTATCTTAGCATATCCATAACACCAACATGAGCAAGAGCACATCCAAAAAGATCAGGTCTCTGTTAATTAATATACACCCAATTAAGTTAAAACTCAAATCATCAAGCCTCTATCAGATTGGTAATAAGTTCACAAACCAGAATGGCAAAAATGCACATAAAAATTAGTATGGTATAAATAAACCTGATTGATACAAGCACCAACAAGAATTCCACCATTACTTTCACCTTCAATACACAGCTTCTGAGGCTGCGTATAACCAGCAGAAACAAGATATTCAGCAGCGGATATGAAGTCATCGAAGCAATTCTGCTTCTTAGAAAGAGAACCAGCTTTGTGCCATTCTTCTCCATACTCGCCACCACCACGAATGTTAGCTTCGCAAAATACAGCACCCAAGTGCCTTGCAAGTACAATACGGCTTATGCTGAATGACGGGGTAATACTAGAGCCAAATCCGCCATATGCATGTAATAAGCATGGATGTGATTGATCCATAAGAATATCCTTTCTCGCCACAATGAACAGCGGTATCCGTGTTCCATCCTTGCTGTTCAAGAAAACCTAAAACAGGAAAGGATCAAAGGAAGCATCAAATCCTTGATCAGAAAGAATATTGATACAAATTGTGTTTAAACTTTCAGATGAGTTGGTATTTTAACAAAATGGAGCCTAAAGATTCTTACCTGATCAGCATGATATTGTGTTCGATCAAATCCAGGAACCAATATCTCGCGGAACACTCTCATTTCCGGTGCCCCACTTTCTAAGTTGCACAGGTAAATAACACCCGGACTGAGGAAGCTACTAAACCGAATGAAAAACATGTTATCTTTTCGCATAGCGCAGATTTGATTTACACTGCCAATGTCAATTGGCAATATATGCTGCAGAACACCCGTTTTAAAGTCCCTCAACTGCAGCACATGTTTGCAATCGCTCAAATAACTCATGATAATCTGATTCCCATTGACGGGCACGACTGATTCAAGCACATCGCTCTCTGCTTCTCCAATGACTTCAGTCCAAGTACTCGGTTCCTTTAGATCCACTCGAACTAACTTGTACTTTGGAGCATCTTTGTTAGTCAGAAAGGTGAACATCGTATCATCGTTGGCAATAGCTTCGTATTTTGCATTGAAATTGTCAACAACCTTAACAAAGGGAAGAAGTGACCCTTTTCCCCTATAACCTTCAAGTCCGTTAGGGAAAGCAGAAATATCACAGCAATAGAATTTGTTGGCTGGGCCAGCACCCTCATAGATATCAAGCTGAAGATACTGTAACAAGATACAGAGAAACAAACTAGAGTTAGCTTTCCAGCCCCAGTACACTTCATGAAGAGGCCAATATCTTCGAGACATCCGAAAATGGAAAGTTGGCCAGTAAAAATTACCTTGCCATCTTCTGATAGCAATGCATCGAGCATATACGTAGGATTGTCAGGAACTTTCCAGCATAACATATCCTCTGACTGATCTGTACCCAGGAAATGGTAATACAACTCGTGATTAAGATTAACATTGGTCTCCATGCCAGCATCCAGTTTTCCTCCCTCCCTAGCAAATAATTAGTTCATTATAGAATGCAAAATCACATTCAAAACCAAATTATTCAGATGAACAAGAGTCTGAAAAAGAAGAAGATTGAAAAAACTTACTGGGGAGCAGGGTAGCGGCTGTAGAAAAACCCTTTGTTATCATGTGTCCAGCTGATTGAACTAAACTTTACCTGAAACATTTTACAAAACAAAAACCAGTAATTTAAATACCCAAATGGTAAAGAACCACAAACAAATTCTGCCCACATTATAACTATATACTGAATTACAACATTGTA
This sequence comes from Lobelia cardinalis, assembly GCA_028566635.1. Classification (NCBI taxonomy): domain Eukaryota; kingdom Viridiplantae; phylum Streptophyta; class Magnoliopsida; order Asterales; family Campanulaceae; genus Lobelia; species Lobelia cardinalis. The sequence goes on from JAOWAN010000005.1 coordinate 20,496,617, forward strand.
GTGAATTCATGATTTTTTTTTTTTTTTTTTTTTTTTTTTTTTTTTTTTAAATTTATAATAAAAAAAATAAATTAAATTATTTAAACAAAATATGCCCAAATTATAAATATATATTTAATTAAAAAATTGTTGTGAATTTATTTTTTTTTTTTTTTTTTTTTTTTTTTTTTTTTTTTTTTGTCAATTTATAAGAGCAAAGATGAATTAAATTATTTACCCAAGATAGAGTGTCTGGCTCCATGAATTTGTCCACAATGCGCATCACTCTGATGGTAATCCAATCACTTCCACTCGAACAAAGGCCGTAAGCTAAATACTTGGCATCATCGCTAACCCTAAACACCTTCAGTGCAACCGTACCCTCATCGCTCATCACATTCGGATCCAACAAAACTTTCGGCTCTCCATCCAAACTATCCTGATCAAATTAATTAGAAAAAAGAAAACATGTAACGCAGTTAATTAAGAAAAATCTTTATAACTAACAAATATGTAGGGAAACAAACTCTGAAGGTAAACATTGTATGGTGTAATTTGTAATAGTGAACTATATATATAGGGGTGCGCTCCAATAGGAACCAATTAAAATTGGAACTATAGGAACCAAAGAGATAGTAACGAAAAAATTTACTGTGTTGGGAGATTCAAAGACACAGTAAAAATATTTTCAGTATTGTGTATTTCACTACTAGAAAACAGAAGAATAGCGACTGACTAAATAGCGACTGACAAGTCAGTCGCTATACAGCGACTGACTT
>JAOWAN010000005.1:20504960-20539411 GCA_028566635.1 Lobelia cardinalis
AGAAATCCTAAAAGGACAACTATTATGGGACAAATTTTAATTTTTAAAAGGTCCTCTATTACGGGACGGAGGGAGTATGTAATTTATTTTTTGAAAATAACGAGAATTATTTTTAGGATTAAGTATTTAAGGCAAACTTAACCTCTAGGGTGTTTTCTCTTGCCTCTTTAGTTTTTAGCACTTTTAGACTCGATTCTTTGCATATTTTAGCCTTAGTTTTCATTGTCCTTCATAGCAAAGAATTGCAATTATCAATTGAAGTTTATCGAGCAATGAAATTTGACAACTTTCGTATCGTAAGTTTATATTTGACAATTGTTATTCTTACGTGTTATTGCTTGTGTAGATTCGATTGTACATTCTTGAATCGAGATTGACAATCCCGATTTTTGAATCATATTTGTGAGTTCATTTCATTTAGTATTTGTTAAATGCGTGAATTAAGGCTTGACAACTCGAGATTAGCGCATTTAATTTATTTGCAATTTAAATAGTTCATTTCGTTTTGTGATCTAGAATCAAGATTGACAACCTTGATTCCAAGATCATCACTGCAATTTATTTGTAATCTATTGTTACTAGAATTTTAAGATTGACAACCTTAAAGTTCCATTACCGATATTAGACTAATTTTGATTTATAAACCTTCATTATAATTCGTTGTATAGATTAAAAATAAGTTCTATCCGGTATTTAGAGCATTAATTTAATCGTTCTCGTGGGATCGACTTTTATTCATCACTATATTACTTGAGTGACCGCGTTCTCTTGCGGGTAGATTTCGTTATAGAAAATCTCACATCATATCCCACAGAAGTCAATGTCGATCCTTGCTTCACAAGATACAAGATCTAATTGAAGTAGGAATAATTGAGAGACTCCCAGCTCATTAAGTGATTGCTATGGAAGAAGAGGGTTCCCCAAGCAATCTCGCAAGGATTAAGGATACCTTCCGAGTTCGGATTTTCTATGTCATTCCGTATGGCATTCTCTATGTCACCACTCACATGTTGGTGGGTTCCATTGTTAGTGGATTCCGCTAGTATGTGAGTGATGGCACACAAAGTGGCATAGAGGATCTAATCTCATACCTTCCTCATTCCTAAGTAAAGGAGGACGAAAAGAGAAAGAATTTACAAGCTACGCTAGGGGCTAGCACTTTTTCCAGGATTAAATTTAAAGTTGTCAAGTTTCCTTTACAAATAACAATTTTGGCTCTAACTCCAGAGTTGAGATCACCCGTCCCACTTTCTGTACCATTTCCTATCCCACTACTCACATTGTAGTGGGTCCCATTAATAGTGGGTACCACCACAATGTGAGTAGTGGGACAGGAAATGGGACAGGAAGTGGGACAGGTGATCTGGTCTCTCTTGCGAATTTTGTTTTAATAAGTTCCCAGGCATATTTAGCTTATATGACTTTCCCTATCTCGAGCCAATGAGTCATTTATACTCTTTTGGATATATTCTGCACTTTTTGAATGGCGCAAATTAACCGTTTCTCATATTCAGTTCATTGATTTGGCTTCTTAGTTTTATATGTAGGGACTCAATTTGAGTTAACCTGCATATGGAAGTCCATTTCTTCTTGCACACACAAAAAAAATAATAATAGTAATAAAACAATTTTAGACATTATTGTCATCCAAATGGGTCTTGATCTTTGAGGAGCAAATATCTCAAAGGATCAGTGTCATCTTTGTATGGGATGTCTTACTCAATGTTTCTGCTTGCTAGAGGCATATTGAGTATAGAGTTATATTCAGGGTTGTAAATGAGTCGAATCGAGTCGAATTTTTACGAACTCGAGTCGAGCTTTTCACATTTTTTTTACGAGTCGAACTTTCACGAATTCGAGTCGAACCTAAAATGAACGAGCTTGGCTTGGCTCGTGACGGACTCGCAAGCTACTTGCGAGCGTTCGCGAGTCATGCATTTTACAAACTTGACGAATTTTTTAACGAATCTTGACGAATTTTTTAACGGGTCTTGACGAATCATCGCAAAAAATTATCCAACTGAGATATGGGCTAAAAGGCCCAAGTGCAAACTCTTGCGCTGTTGCACCCTAAAACCCACCGTCACACACAATACAGCCTCTCCATCTATAATCTTTTAGGAGAACGACTTTACCATAGCTGTATTTGAAGACCGTTTTCCCTGTATAGAATCTATAAGTGCGCCCGGAGTAGCCTGAGGATTGTTGAGACTTGAGACCTCATCCTCATGTCAGTCATTGGTATTTTAATGAATCGAGCCTTAACGAGTCAAGCCCTTTACGAGTCCTTAACGAGCCGGCTCGCGAGTCTTGCAAGTCGAGTCGAGTCGAGTCGGACTTGCAAAATATGACGAGCCTGAAAATTGAGTTTGGCTTGTCTCATGAAAGTCTTGCGAATCAAGTTGAGACGGGTCCAAACCGAATCGAATCCACGAGTTGGTTTGGCTTGTTTACGGCCCTAGTTATATTAAACCAGAGATCTTTTCTCAACTTGTTAAGCTTGGAAATAATGAAGTTTGTAAGAATCTTCGTCGATACCAATTGAAAGGACCTCTATATCATTAATCACTTGATTAATAATTGTAAGTGTTTGTTAACATGATGATTAAGATACAACTGTTGTGATTACTTGAGTAAGAAGTAACTTGATTAATCTTAAATTGTAGTGAAAGTTTAGGGATAGATTAATCAATAAAAAAGTTGATGATGCCAATTTTATATGAGATAATATCTAGAATTAGTAATGCAAGCAATTTTCAAAGAAGAAAGTAAGGATTTGGAATGAAATGCAAAAACTATGAACACACTGATTTTTAAAGTGGTTTCAAGCAATCCTTGCAAGTACATCCACCTCTTGTTGCTCCCTAAACATACAAGACTTATTTTATTTTACTCAATTAAATAACAATTACAACTTAGAAACTCCCAAAGTTTATACACATGTTGGTACTCCCAACTGTATCAATAACAATCTTATAAAAGAAAAAGAAAAATCACTACAATTGATTAATATGCCTTCTTGCAATACTTTTACTCTAAGCTAATGTTACAGAATAAAAAGAAGCTAATCTTGAATATTGTATAAGAGTAGATATTTAAGTCTTCAGATATGACTGATTGATTTGCTTATTTGGACTTGTTGATATGCAAATATGAGAGATGAGCTTTGAAGCTTGAGAGATGAGCTTTGAAGCTTGCATTTGGTTATACCAAAAATATGTAGATCTCCAAATGCACTAGTATTTATAGGATTGAAGAACTAGCCATTGGAGTAAAAAAATATATATATTTCCCCTCTTTGACTGAAATTTTCAGCTCAGCATTATCTTTAATCGGTCCTATGTGGCAATTTGTCTCTTTAGTTGTTGACCAATCAATTACTGCCACTTATCCTCTAGTTAGATCCATGTGGCAATCTTCATGTAATTATGAATTTATCATAATTGCCTTTAAAAATCCTTTCTAAGTTAACCTACGTTGCTCTTGGTGATCTAGGATAGCTGTTGAAGCAATAGGTTGGCTTGTTGATTGTAAATAATGTTGGAATATTATAAAATATATGATAATGTTAAAGGAAGAAATGACTTCATAACTATCAATTAAGATCAATATCTTATATTGAGGATTAAAGAAATGTCGAAAAACGTCGCGTCGATTCCTTTCATAATGCTATGGTGCTTTTGGAGCGCTATGGCGAAGTTTGACCGAGAGTTAGAACACTTTGACGTTGAAAATTTCACTGACGGAGGAAAAACCCGCTATAGCGTATCCGACGACGGTCACATTTTTTAAAATCAAAAGGCATGACGTTGAAGAAATTTTGCCATAGCGAAATTTAGTTCGCTATCGCAAAAATTTTCGCTCTAGCGGTGCCAGAGTGCTATAGCAAAATTTTCTGGAAATTCAAATTTCAATGGTTGCGTTCTTTAGTTGTGACCATTCGGAAGGGGTATGTCAGAGTCTATATAAGGAGGATTCCTGCAGTGTTTTAAGACACTTGAATTCACTTGTTTCTACTCTCTCTCACTCTACAACCCTCTTTAATTCTTTAGGAAGAATTTTGATAGTTGCTGATCGTCATTCTTCGGGAGCAATCTAATCTTAGGGGTGAAACGCCAATAATCTTGCAGCAAATAGTGGAGGCGTTTATCAGTTTAATGACATTGATTATTCATGAGATTCGCACCTATTACCATCTTCTATCCCCTTGCTCGATACAACTTTTATAGCAATCTTAAAGTGATAAATTTTTTGAAGAAGGCAACCCGTGCCGAGAGTACGTTCCAACTCATTGATCAAAACGTTGTGAAGCTCAAACAGTTCGATGGGACGAACTACTACCGTTGGAAGGACAAGATGATGTTCATGTTGACCGCTCTTCATGTGACATATCTTCTCAGCCAACCCTACAAGATCTTTCCACGCCGACGGTCGAAGACATAATTCACTAAAGTATTGTCCAGGCTGAGGTCAAATATCACTCTAGATCGATCCTCCTTTTATTTGCCTAAGAGTCCACAAACTTTACACATTTTTATGTTAGTCCTACTCTTACCAAAATGACAACAATACCCCTAATTTTGCAGAGATACAGATTCCAGTAGATTAGCTGCTGGCGTTGCGGAGGGAGTAGAGAGAAGGGGCGGTTGTGAGGGGGGGGGGAGGTGAAGGGGGTAGATGGGTATTTAGGTTTGGGGATCTGTTGGTGCGTATGGGTGAATGGGTTTAAAAAAGTAATAGTAGGGGTATATAAAATAATAGGTATGAGAGAGAGAGAGTGGGTAGTAAAAAATGTGATAATTTATTTTTAATTTAATAGGTGTAAGAATAGGGGTATGTAAAAATAATAGGTATGAGAGAGAAAACTTTGGTTTTTGTAATAACTGTGTGAACAAGATTTTTCGTGGTTTTTGGAACGTAGTTTCAAAAACCGGCTTCGTGAACACATCCATAAAGGCCGTGATTGATGTTCGGGAGAAGCGTCAAGAAGATGAAGTGATATGTCGAGGACACATCTTAAATGCGGTTTCAAATCGTATTTACGATCTCATCACCAACGTGCAGTCTCCTCGAGAGATTTGAAATGCTTTGCAGGAAAAGTATAGTGCTCAAAAGAAATGAACAGATAAGTTTCTTATTACAAAATTTTTTGATTTCAAAATTGCTGATATTTGTCTATCATAGAGCAAGTCCATGACTTTGCTACTTTGATTTCGAAATAAAAATAGTATAAAGTCGAAATCTCTGAGTCATTGCATGTGGGCGTGATAATTGCAAAATTACCGCCCACGTGGAATAACTATAAAAAGAAAATGTTTCAATCAAATGAAGAATTTACTTTGAATCGATTTGAGGAACACCTCCGTGTAGAGGAGCAATCTCGAAATAGTGTCAAAGGGCACTTGGATTCAAACGTTTTCAAAGTAATTTTTGTCAATGAAATGAAACAAAGGGATGGAGGACGGTGAGTCCAGCAACTCTGGAGGGAAAAAGAGAACATTTGAGGACATATCGGACCCAAACTCAACGAACAACAAGTTCTCCAAATCTTGTTATCATTGTGGGAAGAAAGGCCATATGAAGAAGGATTACCATTTCTCAAGAAGGCAAAGAAGGAGAAGACTAACATGGTTGAAACCGTGGATACCATTGTTGCTATGGTAACGAAAGTTAACATGTCAGTGGCGACGAAGACTCTTTCTTGGTCGTATGATTCCGGGGCTACAGTCCATGCGTGTAGTGACAAAAATCTTTTCAAGACTTTGGAGAATGCCGGTGAAGGATAACAAGTCATGATAGAAAACAGCCAAACAACTAATATTCTTGGGAAGGGTACGGTGAAAATATTCTTCACTTCTGACAAGAAACTCTTGTTGACAAATGTCTTGTATGTGCCGAAAATGAGGAAGAATCTTGTATCTCCTTCTCTTTTAAGTAAGAAATGTGTCAAAGCAATCATTGAATCGAACAAAGTTGTATTCTTTGTCACTGGTGTCTTTGTAGAAAAAGGATACTGTTGTGATGGAATGTTCAAACTTAATATTAATGAAAAGATTCATTCTGCTTATATTGTTGGCTTTTTACCTTTTCATTTATGGCATAGTAGATTAGTACATGTTAACTATGATTATGTCAATTACATGTCAAAGTATGATTTAATTTCTTGCAATAAATCAACCAATGAAAGTTGTGAAATTTGCATCCAAGCAAAGATGACTAAAAATCCATTTTCTTTTGTCGAAAGATCATCTAATTTGCTGATTTGATTTATTTGGATATATGCGAATTAAATGATATTTTGACTAGAAGTGAAAATAGGTATTTTATTTCCTTCATTGAGGATAACACTAGATTTATATATACTTATTTAATGAAATCTAAAGAGCAAGCGTTTGACATGTTTATGTGTTATAAATCAGAAGTTGAAAATAAAAAGGAAAAGAAGATTAAAGTCTTGAAAATTGATAGGGGTAGTGAATACTTTCCTAATGACTTCAATTTCTTTTGTGAGACTCACGACACTATACATGAGAAAAGTGCACTATATACCCCACAACAAAATGGTATGGCTGAAAGGAAAAATAAAACACTAGTTGACATGGAGAATGCTTTATTATTAAATGCTAACCTCTCTAATAAGCATTATTAACCGCGTGTCATATTAATAATACAATACCTTTAAAGAAATTCAAAGTCTCTCCATATGAATTATGGAAGGGAAGAAAACCAAATCTAAGTTATCTTAGAATTTGAGATTGTTCGTGCTATTATAGAGTAACGGATTCTAAAAGAATTAAATTAGGGTTTGTGGGATATGCTCAACACTCAAAAGCATATCATTTGTTGGATATGCTCAAAAAACGTTGCTGATTACTTTCAGAACCCTATAGTGCTTTTGGAGCGCTATGGCGAAGTTTGACTGAGAGTTGGAAATTTTGCTAATAGCGAAAAATATTGCTATAACAGAAATTTCAGCTATAGAGGATCCGGCAACGTTCACATTTTTGAAAATCAAAAGGCATGATGTTTAAGGGGAAATTTCCGCTATAGCGGTTCCAGAGTGCTATAGCTAAATTTTTTGAAAATTCAAACTTCAATGATTGTGTTCTTTGGTTGCAATCATTGGGAAGGGTATTTCAGGGCCTAAATAAGGAGGATTCCTGCAGTGGTTTAAGACACTTAAATTCTCTCATTTCTACTCTCTCTCTCTCTACAACTCTCTTTAGTTCTTAATGAAGAATTTCGATAGTTGCTGATCGTCATTCTTCGGGTGCAATCTAATCCTAGAGGTGGAACGCCAATAATCTTGCAGCAAATAATAGGGGCGTTTATCACTTTAAGAACAATGATTATTTACGAGATTCGCACGTATTACTATCTTCAATCTCCTTGCTCGATACAACTTTTATAGCAAATAATGACTTGAATTGTACTAGACCTTGCTGTGGTTGTCTTCCATATGTAGATTAACATAACCTTATTTGCTTCAGGGACCTTTAGTTGTTGGCTTCTCAGGTTGATTGTTAGAGCTAAGAACAAGGCTTCATGATTTGTTGAGTTAGTTATGCCGGGTAGAAACCTTGATGTCTTGAAAACCTTGCAGTTTTAGTTCAAATGGACCTTAAGACCCAGGATAATAATGACTATGCATTTCTGAATTTGATAGATGCAGCCTTTGTAGTGCAGATGATGAATTGATTCTCGTACATAATCCTTGCTGAGACCTCGCTCAGAATGAAGCATGAAGCACAAAGCTTGTTGCAGATCGAGATTCAGCAGAGTAAACCTTACTGAGAGAAACCTTGTTGAGGGATGGTCGTAGGAATATTAGGTGTTGCTTATTCCACAAGGTGATTGGAGGGGCATTGTAATTCAAGCCGTGGTAAAGATGAGGGCTTAACGAGACCATTATTGTCTTTGATCAGACTGGAGCATGAAGTCTGAAGCCTGCTGCAAATGGTTATTTGTTGGCCTTTTAACTCGTGTCTTGTTGATTTATGTATTATTTGTTTATACTCGGTCTAAGAGTTTTTTGTAATAGGCTTTAGATGCTATTCAACTATACTGTTGTGAGTTGAGGCATGAGATAAGACCACATCATTATTGAGAATTAAGTATGCAACCTTAGATGTGTAGTTTTATTTATCAATAAATTCATACTCAGGGTTAACTGATCTAGGATCAACAGTAGCCTATTATCAGGTAAACAATTTAACTTTGCTTATTGATTTTTTGCAATGATATACTAAGCGTTAAGAAAAGATAATTGACTTAACATCAAAACTTAACCTAAAGGATTGAAGTTCTAAGTCAGTTGTTTCTAAATAAGAAAAGAATATCAAACTCAAATACTCTATTATTCTTCTAAATCTGTTCACTCATTAAAAGTATACAGGAGCATGTATGTATATACATTAGTTAATACTAGTGGAATTAGAGAAATTTTCTTTTCGCATGAAAGAAAAATAATAAAGTTAGCAAAAGAAAATACATAGGAAGTGAAACTAAAATAAGCAGAAGATAATTACACATCCCATTTATATTTCTTACCAAGTGTGATCGCGTGTGTTGCTGAGGTCATCACCTCGCCTATATTAGCGAGTGTGAGGGAATGTTTTTGGCATGAATGAGATAACCAACTTCTCTCTAAATTCTTTCCCACGTTTCTCTTCTTCTGCTCTATCTCCCCTCTCTCTTTCTTCCTCAATCTCCTTCTCAATTCTTACTCTGTTTTCTGCAAATTAACACGACTGCACCATCGAGCTAGCTGTAGCAATTCAAACTTGAATTCGCTACATTTTACTGGAAAAATTGATTGGTGTAATTCTTTCGAGCGATAGGATCCATAATTTTTTTATTCAAAAAAATAAAAATCAATAGGGCATTGGTGCACTTATCGTATACTTTTGGGTTGGTGGTTGTAGTATCATTCGAACTTGAATAAAGAATGGTGTTCTCCAACCAGCACCCCTTAATTCAAAAGAAAACCGTTCGGGATGAGAATATGACCAATTATAGCAAAAGAAAGCCACAGATTGAGTACTCAGACCAATAATCTTCAGAGTACCTTTTCAGATCCAAAAGAAAGAAATTTGTGAGTTCTTGCCATGGCTTGTAATGGACAACTTTTGCCTTCATGTCCTCATCTCAACAAAATCATGAGAATGGAATAACCACGAACAATGAATTATTGACCGTGATATATATAAAAAAAAAAAATGTTTATACGTTACATTTGGGAAAAAAAAATAAAGTCCCTTAGTGAATATTTACACGTGGTCTTGGGTGGCATGAGTCACTTTCTTTTCTTGTCATCTGGTTTGATTAGCTGAACCGGAGCTGCTGGTATACTAAACCACCACTCCCTCATCCGCCTGAGACATCTGTCACTGCTGTCTTTCCTTCGGGGTAACTCCCTTGTGAAGACCTCAAGGAAAAACAACATAATCAAGTATCTGATTGGCACAACGAGAAATGCGGAAGCCATGAAAAGCAAAAAGAAAGCAATCCTGCCTGTTGCCTGAAGGAGCCAGAAGCACTTGCACATGTTAAAACCAAGCAGAAAACCTCGTGGGAAAATAAAATCCAAAAATGATTTTTAGGATTTCCCTCAGTTCGGGTAACAATAGTGTAATTAAGGGATATGCAGAGGAAAATCAACCAAAATTCAGATTTATCCTCTTCACTAAATACACCACATCCTACTACAATCATCATCGAACATGGCCCCCCAAAGGACGGAGCAATATTATGGGGTCACCTCAGCAACCACAGATCCCGAGCACCTACCTTCTATTGTTGTTTACTGAACAACAAAAGGATAAACAAAATGAAGTGCTATTATTAAGAGTTTTTTGTTTCTTTGGCAAAATTAAGAGGTCTGAGCATATCACATAAAGAAATATGAGTGCCATGGGTCCCAAAGCAGTTCTAAGGTGAAAACTCTTACAAATACTCATCAGTTACTCAAAAGGTAATATTACTTCAGTTATGAATGTGATTTTTTACATGATCTCTGCAAATGATTCTCAGCTTGGACTTTAATCATGGCTAGAACAAAGCTTTGCTCAGCGTCCTTTTATGGGACGATATTTTGAAATGCCAAGTGATCATGTGCTCATCACATGATACATTTTGAAGGGAAAAGTAGGAAGTTTCCTATGTATGCATGACACTCGGTCAACAGTTAACCCAATACATGAACCCATCGATGAACCAATGACTAAATCAAAGGTTACATGCTCACTTTCACGTAAAGCTGTCTGTTGCCATAATCCTCGGAACCCATCAAAACGGAAGCTTTGGAAGTGCTATGAGAAATCAGAAGCCTTGAAAGCCTACATTCTTTAGAGTTGTTGGACATGTTATAACTTTGACAAACCAATAGCTAGCCCATCCAGTCATAAGGCTCAAGTCAAAACATGCTAAGAGACAAGCATTCATGCATTAAGCAGTCAAGGACTCAAAGGCAATGGATATACAAAGGACAAAGATTCTTGTTCATGACAATTCAAGACAGTTCAAGACAGTCAACCAACAATCAACAAATCCTGACAATTCTATGGAACTCCAAAAGAATCATGTAGCAACCAACAACCAACAAATCCTGACAATTCTATGGAACTCCAAAAGAATCATGTAGCAACATCAAAGGATCATCACAAGAAAATCTGGACTCAAGTACACAAGCAAATGGTCCATAATCTCCAAGACAAAAGCCGCAAGAAGAATGTTGGCAACCAACAGCTAACCATCTGCACACTTCAGCCAATAGGCCCAGTTATGATCAACAATCCAAAAATGGTCCTTTTCTAGTCTTGATCTTCAACAGAATCTGAACTACAATGATCCAACGATCATTTTGTGAAAAAAGCAACATTCACGACTCCGACTGTTATCCCCCAGCAAGCTCTATGGTCTACAACAAAGCCAACAGGAGATCCAATTCAGCAAAGGCAGTCAACAATGACTGATCTATCAGAGATCATGCTAATCTACACTTAAAAAGGCGCAGCAAGACTCTACATGAGTCAAATTCAAGGCTTACAATCAACGAGCCAACTCTTTGCTTCAACAGCCAAGGCAATTAATCAACATCAAGAATATACGGGCCAACAACCAAGTGTATACCGACAACCAAGTGTATACCAACAACCAAGTGTATACCGACCAACCAGATCTTATGCCAAAAGTGTAATTATCATAATTCAGACATGAAAGGAAGATTGCCACATGGACGTGCCACATGGAATGAAGACTCCAACATAGATATGCCACATGGAGTAAAAACTCACATGGACTTGACAAGAAGAGCAAGTGGAAAATTTTAATTGGTCAACGGTCAAAGAGAAAGAGATAATCGGAAACGTTGGACCAATTAAAGGATAATGCTGATTTGGAAAAATCAGTCAAAGAGGGGCAACGATGTTTTTGACTGTTAACGATTAGTATTTCTATCCTATAAATACAAGCTTTCCATAAGATCAAAACTCGAGGGATTTGGCACAGCAAACAATGCTACAAAGATCATCTATCTCGTTTGCACACCAACAAGTTCAAAACCTTCAAGTTTTTGAGAATCTGCATACGAGCCTACAAAGTTCAATCAGAAGATCTAGAGATAACAACACTCAAAACATCACCAAGCCATACCCGAAGAATTAAATATTTATACTCATTGAAATATTCAAAAATAGCTTTGTTATACACTTATATTGTAGAGCTTCCATTGACTTAGATTACAAGAATTTCAGGAAGCACAAACACCATGATCAATAGTGATTTTTCTTTTTGTTTTTGAGAGTTTGAAAGTGACAGAGTGAGGTGTCAACTTGAGAGTACCATAGCTGCAAGAGTCAATATGTGAGGAAAACTGAGAAACTGAGGTAGTTTCCATGTTGTAAGAAAGCCCAGTTAAGGAGTAACTGGTACAAGTGAAAACGTGGAGAGTTTCGGTGTTGTAATTGTATTGAGTTTACTGGAATAAAAAGTCGTTCAAGAGGAACAACAGGGGCTGGATATACTAGCAAGGAGTGCTGAGAACCACATAAAATTTTTTTGTGTTATTTACTTTCTGCACTTATATTCTTGCTCATATTATTCTTGTTTACCTCTTGCTTGTATGAGTAAATCTTTCTATTATCTCATATAATTGGCATCAATAGTGCTATTTGGTTAATCCATCTTTTCAACCTCCTGCTGCATATTCAAAGATTAATCAAGTATATTGTTGAAAGCATATCATCAAGTTAATTAGCACTCCAGTGTGATTAACCAAGTGATTGAGCTGCTTTATTAAGACAGCTTATCCAGAATATAGAGAAGGGGTATTTTTTCAGTTGAGATTAAATTCTCCTTAAAAAAAATCGGTGACATATTTCGTAAGTACTAAAGAAACTGGACAAGCCCGTCAATTGCAAGCTTAGTGTGAATATTTTTTTCTTTAGATGCAAATATTTCATTACTTTTAACTCCAAACTGAAATCTAATTACATATTCTTGTTCGATATCAAATTTCCTTTCAAATAAGAGTCGTGATGAATAAATTCTGGAATCAAAATTTATATTCATAACATCTGGTTCACTGTAAAATATACTAAGATTCAGTAGCAAGTTGCTACTAAATCCTAGTGTTTTTTTGAAGTGTTTGAAAATTTTATTTCTTGTGAAATGCCGGTAAGTGTTCAAATTGTCTAGAATTCAATAGCAAAGTTGCTACTGAATTCTAGTGTTTTTTTCGTTTGAAAATGTTGAAAATTACACTGAATGAAGTAGTTATTTACTCTATATACACTGTTTTTACTTGTTTTCTGTACATAGCATACACTTCTAGTGTATACATGAGTAAATAGCAAAATTTTCAAACACTTCAAACAAAAATAATAGGAATTTGTAGCAAATCTGCCACTGAATTTTAGTCTACTTTCAAGACTTGCAGACTTTTCAGATAAAATAAGAATAGGATTCAGTAGCAAGTTGCTACTGAATTCTAGGCACTTTTCAACACTTCTAGGCATTTCACAAAAACTACTATAATGCAGTAGCAAATCTGCTACTTAATCCTTAGCAATTTGCAAGACTTGCAGACATCTTTCAAAAAATTAAAGATTTTCATACACTTCACAAGAAGTACAAAAAAAGTACACCTCGAACCCCGGCCCCATACAGCACCTTGAGACTAATTAATAGTTGTCATTTCAAATCGAACCCGTAACCTAGGCCTCCCTTGTGGGGATACACTAAGTTCGTTCTTTCGACTACTTTGCTGGGCAAAAGAAGTGAACTGTTGCTAATACAATGGGGACTAAGATTACTACAATATGGTAAATTAAGTACTTAAATATCTAGAGCTATCACGCTCTATGTTTCATGATCCATGGAAAAATCAAAAAGTTCAGATTGCAGGTCAAATATCCCCTTCTCTATTGTTAAAAAATTTAAAGTAGCAACCTCGTGTAAGTCAAATGCCGGGGAAATGAAATTGCAAGGATGACAAGTAAATAACTTGCAAAGCTCACAAACCAATATGCAAATACTTGGATTCTTTATTCTCTGCATGTGAAAGTGCTTTTTCCTTTCTTTTTCATTTTCTCTCCTTTTCTTTTTGTTCCAAATCCTTAACTCTACTAACGTTGTGATGGCTCCCTTTGTTATGGGGTGCGTCTCAAAGAGTTGATGGTCATTCTATTCTCTTAGCTTGTATAAGAAAAGGTTGTGGAGTACATGGCGAGTTTATTTAAGCACAATCCTAATAAACGAGACTAGATTGATCCTGTTGAGGAAAATACCTGTGGAAGTGCAGCAAATAGAAGAGCTCTTACTTTCAATAATACGATGTTCCCACTTTGAATTAGAGCTTCAACCTGAGATATTGTTTCCTGTAATCCCACCAGCTGCTCTAGTGGATTTCGGTTGGGGGGAGCTATGATCTCAAACACTTTGAGTGGCCTCCCTTTGTTGGAACGCCTACGCCATAGCATCAAAATTGCAAGAAGAATAAAACTGAAGGGCAGAATATACGTGATCCAACCCCTACAAATCGCAGTGAACTTTATCAAGGGAAATGAAAAATCGTCCATTTTTATCACACTTGATATCAAAATTTCAAGAAATGAAAAACCAAAAAGAACAAGCATACAATGTATATCAAAAGAATATAAATAAAACCTTGCTTAACGAAACAAGAATCCAAAAATATAAGTAATATCACAGCCAGAAATAATAAAACAATTTCCTTCGACTAAGCTTTTAGAGACAAACACAAAGAACTAGAAAATGAATAATGGTTCCAACCACATTTACTTTAGGAGCGAATGATACTCTCATTGAGTCTTATTTGTCCGGTATTCCCATTAATTATTTGTCCATGTTTAAATTACCCACGGGAGAGGCAGAGCGCTTAGAAGGGATAATGCGTCGATTTTTGTGGTATGGGTGTGGAGAGGAGAGTAAGACTCGTTTGGTGGCCTGAAAGAAGGTGAGTGGACCCAAGGAAGATGGAGGATTAGGGTAAGGGAATTTGATTATCAAGAATAAATCTTGATTGGTAAGTGGTTTAGGTGTTTTCCACGGGAGCATAATTCTTTATGGCATAGAGTTATTCGGAGCAAGTTTGGTGTTAAACATAATGGATGGGACGCAACTGCAAGTCTTTCTACCACGTATGCCAGTCCTTGTAAATTCATTTTGAGTTGTTTTCACCTTTTCTATCCTCATGTTCGTTATGAGGTTGAAATTGGAAATCGAGTCTTGTGTTAGGAGGATCACTAGATAGGAAATTCTCCTCTTAAGGTCTCTTTTCCTCATTTATTTCGACTTTTCAGGTTTTATAAAGTGCCTATTGCTACTTTCCTTTTTAGAGGGGGGGGGGGGTCAAGTTACGTGGGATTTTCATTTTGTGAGGAATTCAATGATAGAGAGCCCATGTCGGTCGTAGATTTAGTGCTTCAATTGACTTCTTTTAGACCGGAAAATATGGGTTCCTGATCCATCTAGGTCTTTTTCTGCGAAATCCTTTACCAAAATTCTTCATTCATATATACAGCTTGACTTTCTCTTTACCATTTGATTTGAAAGTCCAAGGTTCTGTTTAAACACAAGGTATTTGCTTGGTCAGTGGTCCTTGGCAAGGACCGTTTGAACATTAACGATAGACGGCAAAGTAGACAATCGAAAATGCATCTCTCTCCAGATGTGTGTGTCATGTGTATGGGAGCTGGTGAGTCTCACAAGCATCTGTTTATGCATTACTCGATGGCTCGGAATCTTTGGTGCAAGTTGTTCGGGTACGGGTGAGACATGCATTATGTCGCGCAATGTGGAAGAGTTAATTATGATTAGCTATGTGGGCTTTGGTCGATCGAAGGATGGTTCTTTGATGTGAGATTGTGTCGTGTTCTGTTTGTTGTGGAATATCTGAATTGAACGAAACTCTAGGATATTTAAAAATCGAGAGTTATCGCTTTCATTATTGTGGGAGAAGGTTATTGTCCGGTCTTCTCTCTCTGCTAGGATTTTTGGCGATTTTTGGGGTTTATCTTTGGGAGATTTAGCTAGAGATCGAAAAGCTGCTATAGCGTAATTTCGTGTATACGTGTTGTTTTTGGATGATTTTGGTGAATTTCTTGTCGGCCTTTCTTTGTACATTCTTTCTCAATCAATAATATTCTTCTTTTATCACAAAAAAAAAAAAAAGTAAAGATCGAAAGATTGTTCAATAAGTCCTAATAGGAATGCAAAAGCATAAAATTTAAATGGAAGAAGAAACGTATGAAACAAAAAGAGAACAAAAAAAGGGAGGAAAATTGGACATCAAAGAGTCCATTTGCAACATCAAATAAGGGTATTATCGAAATGTAAAATGTCAAAACAATCAGAGGGATCCGTGCTTTTATAGATGTTACTAGGTATGAACGTCTCAGTGGGCATGTGGGGTGTATTTTTTTAAATTAAATATATCGTGGAAAGAATTGGGTGTGTGTAAACTAGATCATT
The DNA here is from genome assembly GCA_028566635.1 of Lobelia cardinalis. NCBI lineage: Eukaryota > Viridiplantae > Streptophyta > Magnoliopsida > Asterales > Campanulaceae > Lobelia > Lobelia cardinalis. Next base: position 20,520,954 of record JAOWAN010000005.1, read on the forward strand.
GATTAGACAGATAAGTGTAACATCAACTGATCTATTTCATACTATAGATGATATACATAATCCTTTTCAGTACTCATAGACTTGATAAGATGAATTTCCAACCATAATAAAGCTTTGCGTTCTTGAACTACGTGATGCCTAAGGTTGCCCTGGTGTGATGCAGCGCTTGTCTCTTATTGCTTATTGTTTTTTCTGTTTCAGGTCTTCAAAATCCATAACTACCTCGAGACCCTAAATCTTTTACTCTACTGTTTAAACCCTAACATAGCTTTTTTCTCCGCATTCTGCATCAATACTAGGCTAAGCGTAACAGTCCTGCATCAAAATGTCAATAAACGACAATTACCTTAAAATTGAATAGCACGTCAACACCAGAAATACTGCTGATTTGGTAGGGTTTTCCCATGAGGCTAGAACATGAAGACGCTTATATGATTCAATAAGAGGATGAAGCAACTCCTGCAAACACAACCTTGTCAAAAATATGGAAAAAATTATCGTCAATATCTCTAGAACCATCTACTTTTCAAAATAAAAATAGTGATATCAATATGAAATTTCAGGGGAGTACTTATAAAGAAAGGATGGGGAGTAATTTATGAGAGCGTATCCCTTGTCCTTTTGAGATTGTGTCGTACTAATAAACAGAGGGAAATCCCTTCCCGATCATGGGTCGCTAGAGTTCAAATGGAGAAAAAGTACATAAGGCTTAAAAGAGACTTTCATTACTGGTAGCCATTGTAAGTTTACATGGTAAAAATATATTGGCATTTGAAAATTGACCATTTTGCTTATGAATAATGCTAGGGTTACTGAAATTCCGTAACACGTGAGGTAGATGGATAACCACCATTAGAAAAGTCCCACGTGTTAGTAATTTCCTGACTTGAACTCATCAAATGACCTCACTGGGTAGTAAAATTTGAAGAAAAATAAAGTAATTTATCACTAGCATCACCCTTTCATTAATTCGGGTGCGCAAAAGATGGCTGATCAATACAATCATCTACCTGGTGAAATTGCCCACTCATTATGAATTGATCCATCTTTCTAGCTAACTCTGTTGTTAGTACCAGATCGATTTCTAGCGGGTGTTGCCATGTTAGGTACCTAATATGTCACAAATCAACTATATGTTCCATTAAGGTGCTATATAGCCTTAACAAGTACAAATGGAAACTATGCCAAAAATATATTATACATAAGCTTTTAAAAGGTTACACGAATTACCCAAAAATATATCTACAAGTGGCTTAACCATACGTCTTCCTTGTCCCTAACACACACACACACACACACACACTTTATTACATTATTCACAATATGTACGGAAATAATTCACGAACTAACCATCTAATCAACATCCACGGATGGGTCACACTCATTCAAGACGGCTCCTCCTTGTGCCCTGCCTAAAACCTACTTCTTGCCTCAACCAAAACTCTACTTGTATTTTCCTGTTCACGTATCAGGATGATCCGAACATAGGTACACCTAGTGTACCATTCTCGTATCTCTACTTGTAAGTGCACTTCCATTTCTTTAAGTAGATCTCCCTCTACAATAAGCTCCCTTATCATATCTCAAGCAACATATAAGCTTTCTTTACCCACATCACACCTGGCACTCAACCGGGAAACATCAATGAACTGATTTGTCTCATGCTGCTCTAAAGTTGCAAGCTCTCCCCTCGGTGCCCATTGTACTATTAAGGGGTGGGGCAGTTTGCCTAGGTCTTTAGGATTAAGTGCTCTCTCTCTGGCCAGTGCTCTACTGTAACTGCTACCTCACTCTATATCATAACAAAAAAGAAAATTAAAAACAAAACATAATGGTGAGCCTAATCACTATAATTTATTCCAAATTCCTTGAACATTCAATTATTAAAGAATGCCGAGGGCCCTATCCAAAATACAATCATCCCTGCACACCATAACATAACTATATTCACGGGGGCATTCTTTGGATGACGTATTCGGACAAACTTATTAAGTCCATTATACAACGAGGCGGGGTCGTGAGATAAGCAACGAACCTTTTGAAGGGCATGCTCAATCCTATGTGTGGTGGTTCTAGGGTTAGGATGTTTTAGAACTTCTGTTGTTTATATGAAGATATGAAAATAAAGCTCTATTTTTTATTTTTTTAGGTAACTCAACGTGTATATGCGAGTATGACTCTATGTAATAATATGTATGTCCAGGAATGTGTGTTTTGGTGTCATGTGGTTTGATGCACAATGCCATGAGAAGACAAGACTCAAAGACCCCTCAAAATATTCTGTACCGTTGTCGGTACGTAAGACTTGTACAACAGCTTGCAATTGTGTATTAATCATAGTATGAAATACTTTAAAACACTCTAAAACTTCATTTTGTGATAAGTAGGTAAATCCAAGTGAGGGCGTATATGAAAATCAATAAAAGTGAAAAACCATCTATACCCAAAACGGCCAGTAACTCGAGACGGGCCCCAAACATCAGAATGAATAACAGAAAATGGAGTCATGCTCCCCTGATTACTAATAAGATAACTAGAACATTTGTGTTTTGCTAGTTCACATAGTTCACACATAAAACTAGGCCTTCTGTATTGCTCAGATAAAGTAAGAAAAAAAATGTTTCAAAACACAAAAAGCGGGATGACAAAAACATTTATGCCATGAATGCAAAGACTTTAACAGAGAGCTAGTAGATGCATGGTGGACCATTGGTGAAGCTGTTGGCACACTCTCCAAGACATACAATTCATTGCAAAATTTACACCCCACCAATCGTCTGACTAATTGCTATGTCCCGAAAAACACTTTGGGAAGAGAAAAATGTTAGTAAACAATTGAGAGATTTTGTAATACGCTTAACAGATAATAAATTTGAGGTAAATGATGGAACATGTAAGATAAAGGTCAAGGGTAATCTAGGAGAAAAATGAATAGACCCTTTTCGGGGAATAGGTACAAGGGATCCATCTGCAACCCGAACTGTATCTTGTTCGGACACATAAGTAGACAAGCTAAACGAATTTGTCATATAATCAGAAGCTCCTGAATTAATGATCCAAGAGTTAGAAGACTGAGCAGACGTCAAGGCCGAAGTCATACTTGTATGGGAAAATGAGAAGATGTAGAAGGAGCAGAAGAGTTGGCTAACAAGCTGCGAAGTGCACTTGTCTCAGAGAGTGTCAAAGAAGCCTCCGCTACTGTTACATGAGTATATATGCCGGATGTACGTGTCTCCGATGAGAGGTAAGCAATGAAGAGAAGGTGTCCCCCTTGGTCTCAACCTCGGCCACAACCACGACCAAGATCACGGCCACGAAGGTGAGGGTGTAGGAGGAAGCATTTGTCATGAGTACGTCCGGTCTCCTGACAATGATTACACAAAGGAGAACTCTTATCAACAAAGGAGGGTACCCCCGATGGATCAGCAATAGTAATAGTAGTAGCAACAAGAGCAGAACGATCGGACGGTTCCGGATGAGAAACCACCGTATGTCGTCGAGTTTCCTCCCCCTGAATAAGATCAGGAAGTGGAACTCTTCCGATCAACTGGGCCTTACTAGGATCATAATAGACATCTAAACCGGCTATAAAATCAATCGGTCAATCTTCTTCCACAATCCTCCGATAGGCCTCCGCATCTCTTGTACATTCTACTCTAAAGGTGCGATAATGATCAAGTTCCGTCCCTGTCAGTTCAGAATAGTACTCAACTAGTAACTTGTTACCATGTAATGTCTCACGAAGTCTCTTTCTAATCTCATAAACCTTCGAATAATTGCCAAAATGCGAGTATGTCTGAGCTAACAAGCACCAAATTTCTGGAACATTGGCTAGAAAAAGGTAACTCATCTAAATATTGGGTTCCATGGAGTTAAAGAGCCAAGTTTTCACCATGGTGTAGTCATTCCCGATCATCAAGTTTCGGATCATCATCCGCAGGTTGCTTCAACCTTCCATTAATAAATTTCTGCATTCTATTGGCTTGAATCGACACTAAACAAGCTTACGACCATGTTAGAAAATTCGAGTTCGACCCAACCAATTTTAGGGGGCCAAGAACGAGGGATGAGCTTAAGTGAACTCCTCCGCTAGCAACACCGTCACTATCTTTGGAAATAGGTTTCTCTCCTTCATACATTGCAACTTAAGTGCAAGCAATCTCAACAATAATCCCAACTGCAATCAGAGAACGAAAAATTAGAATAGACCTTAGAGTTTCCGGTCTGTCAAATCTGCCTCGAAGCCAAAACACCCTTAAAACCTCACCAAAACACTACACCTCCACCAGATCAAAATTAGGACAAAAAAACGAGCCCACTTGAATTTTTGGTTGAAGGAAAGTGGTTTATGCGCCAGCAATGGTGGCACCGGCAGTCGGACAAGGTCGTGGCGCGTGGATGCGCATGGCTGCTCTGATGGGGTTGATCTTTTCACGGTAGGCTCAGTTTTTTATGGTAAACGTGATGGTACTCTCAAATCTCCATGGGTATCTCTCTAACCTCGGCTCGTGATACCAAGTCAGATTTGGTCCAAAATATAGAGAGAAACTTCTGTGATATATTCATGTTAATTGAATAGTACAATATTACAACCCTATTTCTTCCACATTTACATCTTATACTAAGCACCCCAGAATACTAATGTTATACGGTATTGACCCATTATTCTTAACACATATACATACACCGTAAAATATTTTCTTTGAGGATCTATGGGCAGCAGGCACTTGCGGAGCACTAGCAAGAGACAGAGTACCTATGCTTTAAGACCTAGATAAACCACCCCACCCCTTAACAGAAACATCAGGCACCCGAACGAAAACTTCCAACTCTTAGAGCTGCAAGAGACAAATTAGCTAGTGATGTTGCCTTGTTGAGAGCTAGGTGCGATGAGGCTGAAGAACACTACTATCTTGCTCGAGATAGGATAAGAGAGCTTAATGCAGAAGGTGATCGACTTATGCGAAAAAGGGACACTAAGTATACATATACTCGGAATGCCTCTTACGTGAACAAGAAAATAATAGTAGAGTTTTGGTTGAGGCAAGAAACAGGTTTTAGTTAGGTTGGGAAACTCCACGAGAAGCCATCTTCAGATGAGAGTGACCCATCCAAGGATGTTGATTAGATGGTTAGATAGTGAAGTATTTTTGTATGTATAGGACAACAACAAAGCCTTAATCCCAATCACTTGGGGATAAGGAAGACGTATGGCTACATTACTTGTAGATATGTTTTTGGAGTAATGAGTGTAACCTTTTAAAAGCTAACGAATAATATTTTTGAGGTATACGTGTTTGAATTCCTAGTTTTTAATGCTAAATAGCACCTTTAGTGGAACTTTCAGTTGATTTGTGATGTTTTAAGTACCTAACGTGGCAACACCCAGGGGAAATCTATCTAGTTGTGAGAATTGAGTGAGCTAGGAAGAGGGATCAATTCATAATGTGTGGGTGTCACATGAAAAGATATGGATTCTGCAACATAATTCACAATAGTTTGACAATTATATCCTTTTTGCTGAAAACCTTAAACTCAAAAGAGGAAATCCCATCAATCGTCCTTTACCTTTGACTTAAGCATGTTTTGTCCATGGACTCACTAAAGTCTTAAGAAATGATCTTCCACTCCCACAAATGTTTAGTAACCATTTCAGCACATTAAAAATGAAGCAGCTACATAGATACAAAACTCTTTAAAAACCATTAATAAACTTTACTCCAAATTTCCATATGATCTTAAACCTTCTATTAATTTTTACCACAGCTAAATTAGCATAAACATCATTAGTTCAGAGTTAAAAAAAAAAAAATATATATATATATATATATCCACTTCCCTCCCTCCCTATCATTGGGTACAACATAAGAAATAAAAACTAGAACTCAATTGAAACTACTTGAGCATCGAGAGTCTGGCATCTGAATCAATGTACATCAAGATGTAACTATAGTCATCTGCTAAATCTTCAAAATAGAACCAGCACAGGATAGTGTAAAAACTAATTACCAGATGGCACCAAGTTCCACCATTGACGAGTGTTCATTCTTACAACAAAGTGAAGTGATAGAATTGACACTTTGACCCACTATTGCACCTCAGTACACAGCGAAGACCTTTAGCAAGCTTCTTGATAGAGTCCACCAATGCTGGTGGAACACCAGAGAGTCTGTCAAGGAGTCGAGTCCCTGCTGATATGGAAACATACCATTCTAACCTCAATCAAAAAGTCTCTACAATATGGAACTTCCTTCCTACTACTAACTTCACTAGGTTAGATGATCTTTTCACATAATTCATCCTACCCAACAATAGCTATGATCTCTTGAAGCATTTGGAAGCTAGCTTGACTAGCTAGACAGTTTATTTTACGCATCCTGCAGCTGTGAGTCCCTTGAAACAGAGATAGCAAAGGTACCTTCAAAAGATTTAGGGGAAACAGAGAAGCTAAAAGCATTGCAGACAGAGACCCAAATCGCAAAGAATTTGATATGACAGGCAAGCATAGAGCACAGTTTGTTGGCTACCATCATCACCTGGTGCTCCAGACTGGCAGCCTTGGGTGATACTGGGTCAATGGGGGGAAAGCTTTTCTTTAGGTGGGTACGAAAAACCCAGAACAGGTAAAGAAAAGATCTATTACTAATAGACGGCATCTAATTGGCAAAATTTTCTAAAATTTTAATAATGAGAAGGAAATAATTTCTACTTGAACATGTTCTCATGTGCATATGACTACTCAATGATCAAACATAAAAGGCAAAAAACTATTAAAGTTGTTGGCGAGCCAAAAAAAATGGACAAACTTTTTGAAAGCAAAGACGGGGCAACTAGAAACAGCAAACGCTAAATTTAAGGTGTATTCCAATGTGCTAAGGACAAGTTCGATGTCCATTAAGGATAAGGCAAAGTATGTTGTCAAAAGAGAAGCGATATAATAAATTTCTCCTGAATGTTTAGACCACTAGCTTCTGTACCAAAAATTATCTAACATTGAATTTTGATTTTGATTATATTTTTTATATTTTTAGTAGGAACCAAAGAACCAAAAACACAAAGTTCTAGTAATAACCTTCATTACAGCTAGATTTGTATCAATGCCTTCCACTTTCACTTGGTTAACAGTTGCTTGTGCAGCTTCAGCCCTTCCTATGTATTGTTTCGAATGCTTCACTGCCCTCTCCAAGGGATTTGTTTCACCAACACAAACATCTCTGATTGGATCTACCACTTCTCCATCCACATCAACTACTTTCCGAGAAATAATTCCAAGTCTACAGAGTGTCAAAAGGGAAAATGGGAGTACGAACTTCCCTTTTGAATTTGGAGAGCCTACCGATTCACGTCGAGAAGAGCTGGCATTCACTAGCAAGCGATTCGAGAGAGTTTCCAAGATCTTATCTCCCCCAGGAAGGGTTTCAGCCAAATTAAAACACAGCAATGATTTATACTGGGAAGAGAAGATTTTAAATGCTTCTCTGACTGCACGATAGCGTAAGATACCCAAAACTGCCCTTGCAAGTGCTTCAGATTGCTGAACATCTTTAAGTTTATACTTTCTCATGAACTTGTGAGCATGCAGAATCTCAAGAGAAATGTCCAACCAATAGTCCCGACGAGAACTGCCTTTAAATTCAGGGAACTCCAGATATACAGGCTCTGCCCTGTACATGATTTCAGCCCAATTTATTAAAATGACTCGAGTATATGCACACTTTGAAGAAATAACATGAACAAACCATACATAGATGTCGACTTGTACATCACAGCTTTATCAAAAAGACGGGCACCCAAAGGTCCAGTTAAATCAGGCTTAATGACCTGCTCCATATCCGTGGCCAAATCATATCTCACAGCTTTATCATACATACCTACCCCCAAAGACTCGAAGTATAGGGCATAATTGGTCAAAGTCAGTCGTCCTGTCAAATTAAGAACGTTATACTAAATGAAAAAGAAGACCACGTATGATATAACTTAAAGAACATAACTACCATGTGAAATATAAGTTCACATGGGATGATACTGAGAACAAACAATTGGAAGTTGCAACCAAAAAGAAAAGAAAGAAAAAAGAAGCGGCCAATAAAGTTCCGGACACAAATAATTTGCAAAATCTAGGACAACAATAGAGACACATGTTATTGCAAATATGTAAGGTTTTACAGTCATATACTCGTGAGCCATGTTTATCTTTTAACTCTCACATCGTTCTTATTACCCATGCTATTCCAAAATTTGTTGAAACATTCCATGTTATCGTACTTGTGGCCTTATGGGTGTATTTTTCCGAAAGATTACACTAAACATTATCTTACAAAATGAGCTTCGCCTTATGACAACCACCAAATAGTCTCTAACAACATTAAAACTCCACAAACTACCTGTAAAGCTCATTAAACCCTACAACCATAAAAACTTTTTGCAATGCCAAATAACAAGAAATTAACCCCACCCCCCCAATCCCACCAAAGGATACAAACAACCCAACTACTTACGCAAGACGCAAATGCAAGCATAAGAGCATTGGAGTTAACTTATTATTAGGTTCTATTGAATTATTACTTAGGAACAAACTGCATTGTAAATCTTTATTTGGGGATTATTAGTACTTAAGTTGCCATTGTCCAAGTAGGAATAATTAGCATTCTCCGCGTTTAATTATATCATTGGGGCCCTTTAGTGTTTTAATGAGCTAATCCTAAGGCTAGAGGTGAAATAAGTTCAGCCAAACTACAACTCGTAGTTCAGAAAGTTTCACAAATGCACTAATCTCACTAAAGTGCCATCACCTTTCTAGTACAAACGTTGACTTACCAGGCCATGCAGAGATACCAGTATGTTGCAGAACTGGTTGAGTTGGAATTGTTCCATCTATGTCCAAAATGATTTCTTCCTCTCCAAGCGGAAGATAAGATATTGATTCAGGGCTATATGCGTTATTGGCAGATTTGATCACCCTGCATTAGAAGAGACAAAAGTTCAATCTAATGTGAGGTTTAACTCCCTTCAAGCCTCCTAATGGAAGCCAGTGAATATAAGAATCAGAATGATGAAGACAAGTTGAGAATGTTAAAGAAAATATGTAAAAGTCTGTAGTGTCACACATACAGATTATCTTTCACTCATTGACAGATTATGAACCTACTTAATGTTTTTTGGTTTCAAACCAGAGATACGATAAACCAGAGTAAGGAACTTAGATGTACACATTGATCATAGGAACTGGCGGGCCAAGATTTTTCATCTAATACAGATTGGAAGTGACTTAGCCAAGTATTGAGAATCACTGGCCTATGAAGCAAAATCTAACCTTAATGAGTTCTCATCCTTGTAAAGAAAATATGTACGATTATAGGTTCTCAAAGTGTCTCTTCGGTCTTAAAGGCACCTTATGCAATATTGTTTTTCTCCCAAGAGAGACGAATGAATTCTATTAAAAAAGTAGTGAAGTAAATAAAATAACTCGCCTCATGCATATAGTTAGTAGGCAAGGTAAATTTTATGCCCCAAAGATTGAAAGCATCAACTGTTACCAAATACAATAACCGATACTTTTACCTATCTGCATAAGGGCAAGTGATAGATTCACCCAGAAAAAAAACAAGTTACAAACTTTTGCAGGTCAAGTAGCTGGAGCATACTTTTCAAGGCTTCGAATGTACATGTCATAGATTAGAAAATGAAGTCGATTTCCAGAAGAAGTTGTTAATGCATCAAAAAGATTCTCAACGGTAATTATATCTGCTACAGCAGGACAGGCTGGAGCAATTCGTGCAAATGCCTCTGGCCCAACAGTTCTCATGCCATCAACCTGACAATCGTAACCAGAAGAATGAGAGGACAAATGGTCATTGAATTTATGACCCATGCAGCATGCTTAAAGAGTTGCCCTGGAAATACAAATCATATGAACGATATTGGTGAAGCTCTCAAATCATCCACACTAATGGAAGTTTTCAAACAAAAATAAAAAGACAACCTGAACAGCCATGTTTGTGGGACTTGAATAGAATAGTGACCAGCCTTCCTCATCCTCGACATCCTGTTTACAACTTGAAACGATTTCCTGTAGATCAAATAAGACGATGTGGGACTAAGAAGTGGAATGGTCTATCCCAAAAGGTAAAGCAGACCTAGAGCAACAGTCTCAAAAACTTCTAAGAAAGAACAGGAAAAATAGAAAGTTAAAAAAACAAAAGCGGGGCCTCACACTTTCAACTGTTTTATTCTCAATACCCGAGGCCTCCCATGCAAGCATCATGTCATATGTCAACTGACGAAAGTCCTTGTCACTTAAGTAATCTGGACGTCGAGTCAGAAGATGGAGCGCTTCATAGGAACAGAACTCCAGGAAACTCCTCGCATAAATTGAAGGTTGTTTGTGACTATTAGGAAGTGCGGTATCAAAACGTTGTTGTATTTCATCAGTTGAAATTTGAAGTATCCTGCTTCCATAAGCGAGGTAAGGTATCGAATATTATTTAATATCAGATGTTCTCTCAGTTGAAAACTCCAGTAACAAGATTAACAAGTTATTTGTAGCTTGGAATCTCTGTAAAGATAGTGAAAAGAACAACGTACTAATTTATTATCAACTCCTACTTACTCAGCTAACACTCTTGGTAAAAAATCAACAAATAGACTCTTAACTCAAGATATAAATTTTCTAAAATCAGTAAAGATGAATGACCATAGCAGAAACAATACTCCTAACAACAATCTTCTAAATCGCAGATCCCACTTGGCTATATATACTTTAGAAGATGACGAATACAACTGTTGTGAGGAAGACAGTTGATGTGTCCATCTTGTAATGTGTAAACTTAGTAAACTCCTCCTTCGTATGTGTATCAGGCAGAGTAAACTTTTCTGTGAACTACAGATACTGTTCTGCTTATGTTGATAGACAGTGGTGCTATGCTGCTGGTTTTGTATGGATAATGATGGTACTAACAGGAATATGATTCTGCTGTTGTTGCTGAGAAATAAGTTTAGGACATAGGTACCTGAAATGACGAATTCCTTAGGATTTTCTCTTCTTTTTTCCATAGTCTTTAAAAAAAAAAGGAGTAAGCTACACAATTAAAACACGCACCTAGGTCCTTTACGACCTTCACAAGTTCTACCACCATGGGTACCACCTTGAAAACTTCCACAATCTCCATCTCTACCTCCACTGTAGCCAATGTCCTTGAAACTGGAGCCGACGTCTCACAAACCTCCACATATGATGAACTATCATTCCTGGTTGCATTCATAACCCTTTCAAAAGCATCTAATAGAGTACACAAAGTCCTTAGCCAACAGTAGCCTAGACTGAGTCACCTCAAGCTCCTCATTTAAGCCCATATTCAACCAAACATCAATAACATTTAGCATTGGGATCTCATCTCCGCTACATCATTTAAGATAGAATCTTCACCAATGCTCTTGAAATCATAGTACTACTCCGAATATAAAGCACTTGCAGGCTTGGGCGATGAGCTTGCTGTGACAGATTATGTAATATGTTCCAATCACCTGACCTGGAAAACCACTTATGCAGGAGATCACACAACTCTTGACTATGTTATACTCTTGCATAGACATTACGATCCTAATAAATAATAATACGATTCATAGTCCTGGAAAACAAAACTTATCATCATCCTTCCATGGCTTCTATCGCGTCGATAGCACAACATTCAACAAGATCCCATTCTCCACATAGACCACTCATGTTCACCTATATCAAGAACCTCCGCTCTGCAAAGTTAAATCCATCTGCCTCCAATATAAAGTTGATCAACCTAGATTGGGTGGACACAATATTATACTTTGTGTCACAACATTGTCAAGCGTTTTCCATCTTCTACCATAATAACATGCACCGGTACCGACCTGTCAAAAACATCCCTTCAAACAATAGCCACTGAGTTGATCGATCTTGTCAAAACAGTATTCCTAGATCAACCAACTTATCAATCTGACTCTCCTAACTACCCAACTTCCCACAGCGACTTCATCATTTAACCAACCTATCAAATTGGTCCTTGACTTGACCATCCGCCACAACAAAGCCCCCTTTAAATCCAGCTCATCATAAAATCAAAACCATAAGAAAGCTGAAAAAAAATTCCCTCCTTCCCAACATGTGCACCATTTGTTTCATAAGGATTATCCCAAAATGAGTGCTAACTATCTGATAAAGTTATTCAATTCACCTTCTCCATCTCAATTCTCATGTTTCACTGTCCGTACGCAATGCTTTAAAGGTGATTGTATACACAAGCCACTAATATTGCTTTTATGTCAACTTTTTAAACCCTTATACAGAACTAAAAATGACCCATCATTTTGAAACTATTTTGAATAGGCCCTAAAGGTATTCATGCATATATGCTTTCACGGCCTGTCCCAAAAAGAGTGTCAGAATTATGTTTCATGATCGTAAACAGATATCGACACTCATTTTAGTATGGAGTGAGCAATAAAGTGCATTATAAGAATCTAATTACTCGAAGGAAAGGAAAAAAAAGAAGAAAGAAGAGTTGGGGGGGAAATGAAAAAAATCATACTTGCAACAGCGAGAGATGACGGAATTAGTGAGGGGAGAGAGATCGGGGATGAACTTAGGGGAAGAGTTGTTAGCGACGGCAGCTGCAGCAGCAGCATCCTGCGGACGGTGGTGATCAGTGGAATTATTGAAGAAGAGTGATTTCAAGAAGAATAAGCTCTTTCCGGCCTTCTTCTGTGGGCTACCACTATTATTGTTTACTGAATATGGCGACGAACCCTTTTCCGCCTCCTTCTCCATTAATCCTCTCTCTCTCTCTCTCTCTCTCTCTCCCTCTCTCTCCCCAACCCTTTGGTATAACAAACTTCCCCTACCGCATCTCAAACCTTCATTTCTCCCACGTAAAAACTCCCACATGCTGCCATGCCATTTCATTTGTCTCATATTACATACTCTACATATTTCTTTCGTATGAAATGACTCATATCATCCATCCCTTTGTGGTTTTGGGCAAGAACCCACCCTTATCTTTCATCTCTCGCAAGTAACCCCTCAAACTATTTACAACAAATATCTTAGAAAAATATTTCGGTGCATTTGGATAGATGATTTTTGGTATAGCTTTGTTTTTGTTTTGTTTTTATTTTTTTGGTGAAACTTAAGTTATCTATATGTCGTTTAAAATTTAAATAATTACATAATAATGATGGAGAGAAAAAGAGAGAGAGAGTGTGTGTGTGATAGTTGTGATTTGATGTTGTTCGCAATATATCGAGCAAGGTCGATGGTCAAGGTTACTCGCCAAGTCTTGAGCAATGCAAGTCGCCAACGTTGCTCGCCAAGTATCGACAGGGTTAGGCGACTACTAATTTGGAGGTTTCCTCATAAGTCTCTCAAAGCCTAAGCCTGAGCTATAATGTGGTCGTCAAGGGTTTGATCGCTATGCACACATACCTTGGTAGTTAGAGTGCTATGTCGGCTTTGCGGGCAACTGTCTTCCTCGCGCCAGGGGAGCCTTACATTCCCTTATATAGCTGAGAGCTGATCTCTGTATGATCGCAACCTAGTTCTCGGGCACCCTTGTGCTTGTAGGTCATCTATACTTTTTGGTATCTTCACATATCTTCCTCGTGGAATCATCAATGAAGGTCATGTAATACTACGCACCACCAAGATATTTGTGCTTGTATGTCATCTGTACTTTTTGGTATCTTCACATATCTTCCTCGATCGTGGAGTCATCAATGAAGGTCATGTAATATTACGCACCACCAAGATATGTCATTGGAGTCGGTTCCCATAAGTTACTATGCACTAATTTCGGCTTCTGCTTCTTCAAAGGCAAACCGCTCTTCGACAAACTGACTCTCTTATATTTTCCGAACACACGATCTTCACATAAATCGACATCACTTATCTTTATGCTCAGCAATTTCGTCTTTGAACTCAGCACCTTCATCCCCCTTTGAACTCATGTATCGACAATTCCACAAATATGCATCACTCATTGATCTTGCAAGTGCAATATGTTGGTCCCACTTAGCTCAATATAGCCTAGAGGAGGAGAGAATAGCTTATTAAAATTTTCTTTACGAATGAAAACACTAAGTTAAAATCTCACACTTGAATTGATAAAGGGATTTTAGTATGCAACGGAAACGTCCTTTGTGATTTTGACTTTGAAAGGATTCTGTTTTGATAAAACCTTGTGTTAATGTGCAAATAACGAAAACCTTGGAAAGCAGATTGTTTATATCCTTAGGATTTGAGCAATGCAGAGATAAAAACAACAAGTAATAAGGCAGTAAATCAAAGCGTAAAGTAAAGCACACTTTGATTTATAGAGGTTCACCACTAACGACTACATTCTTAATCAAGTTGGTCAAACTTGAATTTTGTGAGAAGATCAACTGAATATATCATATCTATTATAGTATAGGGTTTATGCAAACATGGTGCATAAACCTTAACAATAAATAGGAAAAGTAGAACAACAAATTCAAGAAATGTGACCTATGTTTGAACGTGACTGTGTGCAGCTACGGATGTACACTCGTATGTGTTTACAATATCATTAAACAGCCTCCTTAGATCTTAATGTGAGAGGTTATCCTAAGTGTTTAGTGATCACAATAAAATCTAGACTTCTTATTTTGGCTAGCGAACAACAGGGTTGAGTACTATAAAGATCCTAATCATTCAAAGAGAATCAGTCGTTGGAGTATAAAAACTCGAACTCTTTCTCAAAGGTTAAAATATCTTGTAACTTCAGAAGCATAAGGCTTCAGCCAAATTTGAATATTGCAGAAGGTCCTCTATTTATAGGCTTCAAATCTTCAAACGGAGACCTTCTGAGCACTGTCCATGGGGACACGTGTTGTTCAATCAGAGGGCTTATTAGGAAACCAACAACGTTTTTTGTCTTCATCGGTCGGCAAATTGGTGACGAATATTTTTCTTGAATTCATTTAGTTATAGGTTGTACGATGATATGACAAGTCTCCACAAATTCGTTGAGATGTCATTTTGATGTCGTATTTGAATTTTCAATCCGGGACATAGCAGATAATACTAATCTTCAATTTTGTCTTATCGCAAATACCTTGATCAGCAGCCTTCAGCAGAAGCCTTTGTAATGATACAAAGGTAACCTTGATTTTCAAGGCTTCCGTCGAAGCACTTGGTATAATAACGTATGAAGTTACGGTTTTAACCCTGAAATGAAAATAAATTGATACCTCAGTGTTACTTCCATATTCAAAAATTGTTTCCTAGACTTTATTGAAAAATGTTTATTCCAATTGATTTGAATTTAATACTCAGATAATAAATATTAAATTAAAAATATTTTTGGCAATTAATTAAATCTAAAAGCGTATATCCTAACAATCTTCTCCTATTTGATTAATATCATGACATTTTTAACAAGATGCTAAGTCATCTTAGAGACATAATGCTAACGTATTAGGCAATATATTTAACTAGTAATTATCCTAAGTGATAAAGCGTGGTTTAACGAACCTAAATCTAACTTACGTCTGGGTTTGTTAAAACGCAATCAATATAAACCTTGAAATACATAAAAAATAATTTACATGGGCTAACAGTAAAATGTTACGACCTATAGGTAATATCTTATAGCCACTTAAGTAACTTTGTATCATGAGTAATAGCTATAAACTCTAAACCTTAAACCTTCCAACTCTTTGGATTCATTTTCCATCCGAAAGAATTGTGCGAAGGAAAGTATGTCATTTTATTGCACCGAGAAATTAATGAACCATAACTTGCAGCTTGTTCATTCTTACTTGATAACTTCACGATTTCGTTGTTCGACCCATAGGCTTTGCATTATGGAATCTTCTTCATGTCGAGAACTTTTACGACATCAAATATATATGTTAAAATAAGATATACCAATGGACACGAATAAAAAATAATAACATTTCCTTCTGCAAAGTGATTGCAAAGTAAAGTTGGGTTATATCAAACGATTCAAGTAAAGTTGCTTTTCTAGTACGTAGACATAAATGAACTCTCCATCATCATTGCAAAGCAATTGCATATCCAATATTTCTATTCTCAGCTTTATATGAGTATGCTCCTTCAATAACATAACATTAATAATCATATCCAAAAGTTAATTAATTTATTGGTAGTTTTTTGTAAATTTTCTACCAAATAATAAAAATACTCTTTAAAGAAAAAAATATATCAAAAAAATACATTAAAGGTAATTTAACTAATTTTTTAATTCAACATTTAACACACTAGAGGATTACAACTAATTAAACAAGAAATTACATTTTTTGTTGGTATTTTGCCATTTGAAATTAAAATCATAAATAATTGTCATTAGGTTGTAACATTTCGCAAAAGGCTTTGTAACATCTTTTAGATCATGTATAACTAATTACCAAACGGTTGTAACTTTAAACTTACGAACATAATGTAAAAAAATTATGATCCTATTGTAATACGTTATATTGTGCCAGTAAGTAGTTATAACATCAATTTTCATATAATTGAGCCTAATTAAGTAATAATCTAAGGTGATAATACTGGTAATTGACAAATATCACATTTAATGGTAATTATTATTTTAAAAAATTATTAAGCAATTTTTATTTTTATTTTTTGGAAAAAAATTTTATTAGAAATTCATACCAAATCTTGGTTCACTCATTACACAATGAGATTCCATTAAAATAATAATAGAATGATTACTTTTGAATAAAATAATATTAAACATGTTAGTGCAGGTTAAAACAGCTTTTGTCCACGAGCAGTTTCTTGCAAAACCAATTTTTCCGCCCACGGTTTCACTTTTTCAGTCTTGCAAAAACAACTTTTATCCTTTTCAACTTTTTAGTTGAAAAAGATTAATAACATATGAAGTCAATTTTTGATGATTTGATTTGGTTTTTTGTAATGATTAAAGTGAAAAAGTAGGAGAGAGATAGAGAGATAATGGTGGAACCTATAAAAAATCAAAAACTAAAAATGAAGATAAAACGACTTGGTGACCCAAGCCTTAGTGATAATGAATTACTTATTTAGCGTGAGCATCAATTTTTAATTGCTTATGTCTCGAAATTTAGATCACCATTATGATCAAACATGTATATCAAATTGTAGAATTTCATCAAGGCTTTTAAATCAAAAGTTAAACTATCTTAATTGATTTAGAATTGAGGAAGATAGTTTATCTTCAAATACATTATTTAATATGAAATTTGCTCGAAGATCTATTTTCATGTCGATGATAAACTTCTATTTTCTCATTGCATATTCATCTCAATATAGTTCTATGATGATTAAATATTGGGACAAAGTTGTAGAGCTTCATCATAAATGTACATTGAATAATATTTTTTTTCAAATGATGGAAAACCAAGAAAGAAAATTAAACTCAAAGTGAGGTGTCTTATGTGAAATTGGGGATGAAACCTAAGTATATATCACATTGTTTATAGATTGAATTAAGAGTTCTAATGCTTGCCTATATAAATAAATTCAGGGCACTGAAGAGCAATAATACTAATTACATGTCGAATATTTTTCAATATTTGTTGTAAGTTAATAGGAAACTATTGTGGATCCTAAAGTCAGAAATCCTGTGAAGAGAAATCAAAATTTGATGATGTGTATGGCACACTTTAAAAGATACTCCTTCCGTTCTACAATAAATAATTTCTCTTTATCATGAATAAAGAGAAATTATTAAGAATAAATTTATCAATATATATTACTCTACCCGTTCCACAATAATGAACCTTTTAGAAATTATAAATTATTTTTAAATAGTTTTCCTTTTACAAACTTATGCTCTATTTTTTCAGATGTATCCTTAATTCTCAAACCATTAATTAAAAAAAATAAAGAAACTTTTAATTTTAAAGTATTAATTAAAAGGTAAAATAAAATATAAAAAGATAATCAAGTAAATATTAATTTTTGTGCTCCATCCTTAAAGATTTACTATTATGAAACGAATGAAGTATTTCTAAATAATATATATATATGCACAAATTTAAAAAATCATTTTTCGTGGACAGGAGGGAGTAGTGTAAAAATACTATACTCCCTCCATATTTATTAGCAGTATATTGTTTCTCATAAAAATAATTGAACAATCGTATACTCCTTTAAAAAAAAACACACACACAGCACGACTTTTATTCATTTGTACTATGAAACATTTTAAAATTATTTAGTAAAAGAACACTCTTATAGGACAAACCAAAAAGAAGAGCAGAACTATCAATTTAAGGCCTCATCAGTAGATATTATGGTATAACTCAAAATGCTCACTCCACTCATTTGGGGAAGGGAAGGACCAAGCAGTGAATAAAACTGTCTTCAGCCCAGCCCCTACATTTACTTCCATATACATCAATGCTTTTCAAAAACATCAGGAAAGAGGGAAGAAGGGGGGGGGGGGGGGGGGGACAAAAAT
>JAOWAN010000005.1:20539511-20550228 GCA_028566635.1 Lobelia cardinalis
GGAAATAGACGGATTCCGTCCAAAAAACCCCAAAATGCAATAAAATTCAAACCTTAGGGCCTAAACTGCAATATCTGAAACGTGGGGGTTTGTTTAACAATTTTACGGAAACTTTAGGGCTTAAAATGCGATTAACCCAAAAATATTTGGGTACATTTTCGATCCGAAAATCTTTCGAGGTTCCTGAAATGCTCATTGATCTCTTGGAATAAAACAACCAAATGAATTGTGAACTTTTGATCCGATAGTAGGCTAGGGAATATGTTATTAAGATAATTATTTAATATAGCTTTATTATGTTTTGAATATTAATCTTTGTAAGAATATTAAGTAAGTTATCGTTAAATGGGGTTATAAATTCAAGAAAAATTCCTCATCTGCATGTAAATCTGTCAATATGAATTAAATGAGTTGAGTAATAATAAATAACAAGTTATAATAGGTTTAACATATTATAATTCATTTAATCAATCAATCAATTCAATTATGTAATAAATAAATTAAATTAAATTTAAATTAACATATTGAATACTTATTAGCACTAAAATATATTTTTACTCATTCTAATTCATAAATTTATAATTAAATGAATTGTAATGAATTGAGCTGGTTAACAGATTAAAATAAATTAGAATCTATCTTATAAAACACAGCAGCAAATGAATAGTAGCTACAGTACCCATTCAATCTCAACCATTCTTCACAAAATGATCCAAGGGTTGAAAAAGGAGCTCGGTTCCTCGGAAACGCGCGGGCGGCAGAAAAAGAGAGAGGGAAAAAGGGTGAGGGGACAGAAAGAGAAAGGAGAAAAGGGGGGAAATGGAAAAAGGGGGTGTGGGACTGGAAGTGGGGCTGAAGTTTGGCTTTTGAAAAAAAAAATTTCATATTGACAGACCTACCTGCACCTACCTGCATCATGTAAGTAGAAGTAGATTATTAACTAGAATGAATTTGCAAATAGTATCCAAAACTGAAGGAACAGAGGAACGGAAATTAGTACTACTAATTAAGTAGTTCCTTGACATCTTCTAACCAAATCAAGCATAGTAATTCAACAAACAAACTGAACTCCACTGTCATTTATTTGTGGCAGAAAATGCCCAAGGAAAATTACTTCACTATGCAGATTTTGATGACAGAGGCAGCACCAATTCGATGAAGGGCTACAACAGCATCACCGGGCGTACAAAGGTTCCTCGCCGTTGCTGATTTCAGGGCAGCTTCCAAAATGACCTCTGTCGATTCTGCATCAGTAGCCTTGGCAGATCCCTCAGCAAGAAGTGGAATCAACCCCCTGTATATAAGACTATGCCTTGCCGGGGTCTCATCACTGCAGCTCCAATCAAACGAGTCAGTCGTTAAAACTGGAACAACTACCGATAGAATTGGGACTGCTGGCCTGTACTTTGCAACCAACTTGGCTGTAGTACCGCCCCGTGTTAGCACCACAATGAGCTTTGCTCTAGCCTTGTTGGCCGCTCGGACAGCTGAAGATGCAAGGCTCTCCAATGGGCTCATTGGCAGAGGGGTTGACTTTATCATCTCCTTGAAGATAACCCCATAGTCCAGAGAGGATTCTGCCTCGATACAGATACGGGCCATGATCTTCACCGCAACCTCTGGGTACGCACCAGCTGCACTCTCCCCACTAAGCATCACACAATCTGTGCCATCGAGGACAGCATTAGCAACATCTGTGGCCTCTGCTCTAGTAGGCCGGGGAGATTTAATCATCGATTCAAGCATCTGTGTGGCAGTCACCACAGGTTTGCCAGCAAGATTACATTTGTAAATCATCATTTTCTGAGCCAAGAAGATCTTCTCAACCGGGATTTCCATTCCCAGATCACCACGAGCAACCATGAACGAGTCCGTTTCGCGCAAGATTTCATCAAAGTTGACAACTCCTTCCTGATTCTCAACCTACACAAATTTCAAAAACCATAATTCACTGTCAGAACAAAAGGCCATACGGGGAAATTTGACGAAAAATCAGATCTGAAGGCTGCAGAAATTTACAACCTTTGACATCAACTGAATACTTTTGGCATGAGGCCCAAGGACCTTGCGCACATTCACAAGATCTGAACCTTTACGCACAAATGAGAGAGCAATCATATCAATATTATTAGGAACACCCCATCCCAAGATGTCTTCCTTGTCCTTCTCTGTAAGTGTAGGAAGATCCACCACAACGCCCGGTAGATTCACATTCTTCCTCTCACCTAGCATAGCAGTGTTCTCACAACGGCATCTCACTGTCCCAACAGCTGGATCACATGATAGGACGGTAAGGGTAATGGTGCCATCTGCGCACAAGATAGTATTTCCTGGCTTCAAGTCCACAGGCAACTTTTTGTAGCTCATTGAGATCGTCTTCTCATCACCTTTTATCTCGTAATCTGTGGTTATAGTAATTTCATTACCTTCCTTAAGTTGAACAGGTTTCCCATCCTTCAGAAAACCGGTTCGTATCTCAGGCCCCTGCAGAAAAGCACATGGTACACTTGTTCAACCTTAAGCAGGTAAAGAACTAACAGAAAATCTACTTGCATTCCGACTATGCCACAAGGTATTATTGGTTACAACAGCTGAGAATAATCATGCATATATTTCCCAGATCTAGAGCATGTAATATAAATGCTCTAGGCTGCAAAAGCATGTAAGAGTTAAGATGGATGCAAGGTAAAACTAGTGAAGATGGGCTTCTCAATGAACAGAAACGTGAGATGGCAGAATATGCCCAAATAGCATAAAAAATCAGAGTAAATCGCTTGAGAAGTTGCATGCTGCCACATCCTTCATGATGAGTGTGGATCTCTATGGCATTCCTGAACAACCTTGAGCCATTGGATGCCATAGTTGCAGATGGAAATGAGCCATACGCACGAAGGAGAAAGTGAAAAGAAGTTGCACCTAATCAGTTGTTTCATAGTATAGTCTATCTCCCCGACATTATGGCTTCCATTATCATCAAAGTTGACCCTCCATACAGAAAAAACAAAAAGAGAAAGAAAAACCTAATAAACCGTTCAAGTCACCTTCTTCACCCACTGTAGAGACATACTTGGAACCAGTGCCATCATCCTAAAGACGCTGCAGTACATAGACTGTTGCTGCCGTCGTTTAACCGGAGAAAACCCTTGGAATTTAAAGACCTTATTTTGATTTCGAATTTCTTATGATTATTGCATACAAACCAGCTAGGTCTAGTTCAAACCCACAACCAGTTGAAACCAGGTTCTCATTGACGAAACTGAAGAGTGAACTCCCAGAGCAAAGGTCCAAACAGATTTCAGTCAAGAAACGAAACGCTCTTTTTTTTTTGTTCTCTTTTTAACATTTCCTTCATTATGGCTTATGTTGGGGAAGTATTGCACAGAAGCTTGCTAATCTAGATGACACTGACACAAGTCCATTAAATTATGTGTATACACACAGAACACAAGCCCAAATTGATAAGACGAAGGTCATGAAGACTCCATGATGATAACTTTGATAAAACGGATGCAAAGCTCGGGAGGAGTGAAACGAGTCAACAGCTTCATATTCTAGAAGGGGAAGCCAAACAAAAGTAACATCAAATCCAATAATTACAAGGATTAGAATTGTGACTTATAAGGATTAGAACTGTGATTTTAATATGCAGCTATAGCTGGAGTGTGGAGACTATCTAAATAGCAGGGAAGGTTAAGTTACGTCAAATTCAAATCCAAGAATTACAAGGATTAGAACTGACACTTTATCGATCTGGGTAACTTATTCAAGTTTTCCACAACTGCAAAGTTCTTTAAATGCATCATCTACTACAAAAAGAATGGGAAATGGAGAAGGAAGATGTCTTTCTAAGCTTCATTAATGATTTCTCCTTGTTCAAGATCACTCATCCTTTTGCCATTACAAAACGACAAAACCTACAGCCAACTTTTCACTGGCATAATGAGGAATGAGCCAAGTGGACTGACAAAAGAATAATGTGGGAACAATTACTCTGTGTGTGTGTGTGTGTGTGTGAAATATTTTGTTATAGTGACTTCTTCTGATTTAGTAGCTTCATTCAATTAGGGGTGGCATCTTATGATTAAATTCTATGTAATCTTATTGAAATCAAGTAGGACTAGAAGAGATAACTTTGATTTTCTTCTGATAGAAATCCTCATTCCATCCCACTAGACCATTGTCTTTGAACCTCCAGTGTGGAATCTCTAAGCCATGTTGCATTATAGATTTTAGAGATTCATATCATGCCATAAGCAACCTTTTTTTGGTTCACCATATATTTTTTTATATGTGTATAAATGGCGGACAAGAGAGAGAGAGAGAGAGAGAGAGAGAGAGAGAGAGAGAGAGAGAGAGAGAGAGAGAGAGAGAGAGGGAAGTGACGCTTTAAAGGGATAAACAACAACAATTAAAAGTATGCTAAGTGGATGACAAAAGTTTGGAATGTGGATACTTATTTTGGAGAAACCCAAAATGAATAGTGGACACTTATGTTGGAACAGGGTTATGGAGGGAGTACACTTCTAATCACCCCTACCTTCCGTATTCAAGAATACTTAAATCAGCCAAATAACATAAAATTAAATGACAAACAGCAATTTACTTGAGAATGCACTATAAGGAAAGAAGATTTATGAGCTTAGCAATTCAGTTTCCACAGAGTGTCCACAGAATCCCATTAAATTAGAGTAATTTTCTTCTATGATAGCTCATGCCTAGGTTAAGTTAAAAAAATACATATATTTGGATTTGTGCATTCAAAGTAACCTTCCAACTAAAAATCAACATATGCAATAAATGGAGCATAGCACCAGAAGATCAAAATAAACCATCGAATAGAATCTTCTGAGCTGAACCAAGATTGCAGAAAACAAGTACAATAAATGTGCTGGAAATACTATGGTTGCATATACATGCGCAAATCACGTTTTTTCAGTAGCTTCTAAAGGAATGTGAACCAAACATATCTGCAAGTGATACGAACAAAACATTATAGGGCAATTTAAACGGAGCTGAGAACACGGCCAAATCCCTCACCTTGGTATCAAGCATGACTGCACACAAGATCTGTGTGTTATGCATTGCAATCTTGAGAGAGTTCAGTGTCTCCTGATGGTACTCATGGGTTCCATGGGAGAAATTAAAACGGGCCACATTCATCCCTGCCCTCAGAAGCTTCTCGAGCATAGGCACCGACCGGGAAGATGGGCCCAGGGTGCACACAATCTTGGTCTTTGGAATACGCCCATCATTTGGAAGCTCCTTCAAGATCCCCGCAATGTCTATGTTTGACATTTTGAGCACTACTTTTAACCCAATATGTTAAATTGGTTTATATACTACAACACATGGAAAAATAAGTTAGGACCAGAAATGCTACTGCATCAATGCAGAATAAGTTGATAAACAAAATTAGTAAATACACCTGTCAGGGATTGGCAAAGAAAAGTAAGGATAAATTACAGAAGCATACGCATAAAATGAGACTAGACAAACTGTGAGGTTTTAGGTTCGATCACTTCTCATGCTCCCTTAGGGCCAACAAAGAAAACGAAAAAGAAAAAAGGACTAGATCCCTCACGACTTGAGCACAGTAGAGTCTATGGTTTAAAAGTTCAGAAATTAAAATCCAACCAGAATAAAACACTCGGGAAAAGGTATGGCTCATATTAATAACTGGACTTCTTGAAGTAGAGTCAACTTTTTTCCTTTTCTATTTCCATAACATAAAGACGGGCAACGAAACTAAGTACGTACTTCGTCCTAAAAGAGAATAGTCCCCTTTTCACTAACAATTTGATTAAACTTTGACCAAATTTTTATTTTTTTTAAAAAAAACTACCTGTTATTGCATTTATATAAAAATTTTATTTACTTAATATTCTTATAATAATTAGAAGTTTAAAGTATCTTAAATAGTGGCTCAATATTGTATAATGCTTGATTTTTCAATAAGGAAATGAGACTATATGTTTCGGAAACGGAGGGAAATATTTTTAATTTTAAATATTGGAGGAGAGATATAACTTATCCTCATCCTTATTCCATAATAAATATAATTTCCCTCCAACAAAGACATGAGCCCGTTAGAAAAAGAGAAGGGGTTATGCTAGATCAAGTGGTCATTTGATACAAAGGGAGTAGTAAATTAAAAAAAAAAAAAGAGGACCGCAAAGATCTAAAGAAGTAGAAAATGGGTTGCTCTCAACAAACCCACCCACTTCAGTTCAATTCAGAGCACAAATTTGTACTCCAATGCTACACAAGAAAGCTAAGTGGGGATTGGATCATAGTATGAGTATGATATACTGTCTCAAAAAGCAGATCTGGATATACAGGATGCTATTGCTAAAACCCAAACCCAATAACAAAAATAAGAGCAAAAATTAACTGAAGAAATCAAGAATAATACAAACAGAGGCACATATATCAAGTACATACACAGATTACCCAGATAAGATCAGCAAAGAAAGTGGGATTTCTAATTGAAGAAAGAAAATTTTTGAAAAATATAAAGTAAGAATCTACCGGAAATCTCAAAAGAATGGAGCTTGACTGGGGTATTCTTTGCAGCTGGGAGTAGTAATGTGATGGTTCTGCTGATAAATGGTCCAAAACCACGCTGACGTTGTCGGAATAAGTTGCACGGTGTTTGACTTTTAGTTTAAACCCCCCTCCCTCCGTAAGAAAAATTTGGAGGAATATTACCAAGATCCGACATGATTCTTTTCTTCCAATTCCATCTTGGGTTAACTATAAAAAATGCTACTTAGGTAAGTTCTATTGTTTATTTTAAATGCTTAATGCTGAAATCTAAAAATAAGTCTGAATATATTTAAAGAATTAAGAGGCAGCATCTGAAGACTGAAAGGTGAATTAGTAAAATTGTTTGATTACTGATCTAAATGAATTGTCTAAATAATATATTATCTATTTTAATCTTCTAATAAAGGTTGTTTATTGTTTATAATTGATAAAAGCAATATAAATATATTTTTATTTTAAATTGATTACTTAAAACTTAAATAATATATAATTGATCGATCTCGAATCGTCTCAATCCACGTGTCAGCTGGATAGTGGCCCAAATGTGATCCTCCGTGTCACCTGTTAGCCAGAAATAAGACAAGAAACATCTTACTTGATGAGCAAGGCTTGGCCTCGCTCGTACGCTCCGGCGTGAGAGTAAGTTCCTGTAGGAAAATGCTGTGGAACCCTAATTAGTTCTGAAGAGAACGTAAAGATGATTGCTCACAGATGTTTATAAATGCAGTGAGTGCGTGTGTGTGCTTTGGCAGCAATTTAGTATGTGAGAATGTGAAGGTACGTCCCAAGGTCCTATTAGAGGGCCTTTTATAGGTGTTGAGTAGATGACCATTGATGGCAAGGTAACCGTTTGGCTAGAATTACTCCTTCCTTGTTGCTAGGCGAGGTGGAGGCGTGGCTGTGATGAGGGAGTAACGGCAGGCGTAATTGTCTCCCTTGTTGACCGGCGGAAGACTTGGTCTTGGATAAGAAAAGTCCTCTGGCTTCCGTTTAAAGAGGTTTGACTCCTGATCAGGAGAAACAAGTGCTGGATGGCCGCCCTTGTAGGAGAGGATACAGAAAGGTGACGGGCATTTTGGATGGCCGCCTAGAATGCGCTACAAGGCGGGCTTGTGTTAGGCATGCACGCTTCGTGGAGCTGCTTGTCTGGGCGGGGAGGTCATCCATGAGGCCGCCCGTTGGGCTAAGCTCCTGGCCGCCCTGGGTGCTCCTTAGCTATAGTTGGGTTGAGTGGTGGGCCAATCTCTTGGGCCTTGACCTTTGGACTGATATTGGGCCTCAACAATGGGCCAGGGCTCATCAATAATATATTTATTATGTATATTAAATTTACTATCACTATTTATCTTATTATTTTTATATAGCTACTTAATTATGTATTACATTTGTTCTTACTTTTAATCTAAATTATTTTAAATTCTAAAAAAATTATTTATGATTACAAAATAAATTACTAATCATATTTTAAATGAGGCATGTTGTTATATTTATTTTACTGATACAATATTTTATATAAATTTATTTTTGAGAAAAAAGAAAATTATAAGTATAAAGTAGTAGAATAAAAATATAATATTTAATTGATACATATAAAACACAAATATAATCTCATTTTATTTTTATTTTAATCATAAGAACTCAAAAATGTTATATATAAAAGTACAATATAATTTCTTTAACATTTTATTAAATTAATGTACAAAGAAAAACAAATGTTATTAAATATTTATTAAAGGGATAAAATCGTTCAAAAGAGTTTCAGATGTAGGTCTTAATCATTCAGCTTTAGTTTTAAAGCTGAATGGTTAAGACATATTAAGCTGCTTTCAGATCTGAAAGAGAAAAATTAACAAACAGTCTAATTTCTCAGTTGTCTGAATAACTTACACTAAACTCCTTATCAGATGTTCATTAAGCTCAAATAAACAGCACCTTAGTATTACTTTAACTCAAAAAAAATTATCGTATTATTTTTACTTAAAAAAAAGATGTATATTATTATTTTATTAAAAAACTAGTACGTACTATCATTAATTTATCAATTTAAATTTTATTCGATTCAATTTTTACAAATTTAAATAAGATATAAATTGTTTAATATCCAATAGATATGAATGAGATGAGGTTTAAATTGATTCTTGAATTGGATGAGGTTTTAAATTGATAAATTAATGATAGTATTCATCCTTTTTTTGCATAAAAAATAGTATGATATTCTTTTTTGAATTAAAGTAATAGTACGAGACATTTTTTTATAGTTAACCCTTCGATCTTTTACTAGAATTAAATGATTATTTTGTCTCTTGAGTTAACACCTTTTTTATGTTTGGTCCTTGAGCACGAGTTTATCCCATTATTTGTGTTTTTATGAGTGTTTACCTTTCTTATTTTTTTTATTAGTTTTACAAAATTTTAGGTATCTTTTATTTTTTATTTTAATTATTATAAAATTTTTAAAATTAAATTAAAAAAATTCTCCATTCAAATGCACCGAATTTAATTAGAAATGCTATTTTGTATAATATCGTGTGATATGGTACTATTTGTAATATGGGACAAAATAATATGTGTAATATGTAGGGGTGATTTCGATATGGCAACTGTACCAAACCCTATTACCATTATCATTATCGAAATATCGGTACAACAAAATTCATTATTATTACTCTACTAATTTTTCATTACTACCAAAAATCAGTACACTGAAAGTTCGGGATAGTATGATAGAGTAATGGTAATTACTAATTTTTTGCACTAAATAAAAAAAAATGTTATGACCGAAATTGATTAAAAAATGACATAATATATTGTATATAGTTAAATAGTACATAATATTTTAATTGCATAAATTATCCAATTACCGAATGCAACTGTACAACTACATACATACTCTCAAAGAAAATGGAAAACAACGCTACGCCCTTAGCATAATTCTGAAGTCAAGGAACAACAGCAAAATAGCACACTAATATAGTCCATAATTGTGCAAAACAGTATCATAAACTATTGTTGGAATTTAAATGGCCCGAGGCTGCATATGTAATGTATAAATTATAATATTATATCCTCAAATTACTAAAATATTCTCTGATCAATACGTTAATGTTATTACCGTGGTAATAACTTTGAATATCGTTATCCTAACAAATAAAATTAGTACGGTACGGTATGATAATATAATTTGAGAATGTCTATTTGCAAAGTACATAAATACTTAGTTTAATACACAAATTTTTGTAGTAAAAATTATTTTATTAAAAAGGCATTTATACCCTTTTAACTAAAAATTTACATTTTTTACAATTAAGATCAAATTTGACTAGGTTTAATTCGTTAATAAAAATTGCTCAGGTAGGGTTTAATTCCTTCACAGGCTTGTTCAACCCTTGATTTTGCATGCTCCTCTTATTTAGAGACATTAGACCTTCGCTGCAATGCACTACCCAAAAATACATACATGAATTTCAAAGGTCAAAAACAAGATCCAAATATTAGAATGAAAGAAAAGGTTAAAAAAAAGTGGAAATAGAAAAATACAATCACAGGTAGCTATTATCATCGGATCGGTCAAAATGGAGGAGTTGATCGGCACATTTGGGGCAATCTTCCTCCTATTTGGGCAGCATAAACAAGTCATTGTAAAGCTCACCACTATACTCATTGCTTTTTTTGGTATTCTCTTTGGTTTTCATTCCATATTCTCCTATTTATGTGATAAACTTCCTCCGTCTCATGTAATATTAGAGGAGAACAATTTGTCGGACAATTTGGAGTTGGTAATTGCTTTAGATGAAATTGTGATGACATAGCCGGATTTCGCATTTACAATCAAATTAGAATAAGAAAATCAAAGAATGTAAAGCTGGAAAGATAAAAAGTTTGAGAAGGAGGGGAGGAGGAATTTCGATGATGGTGACCAGATGATCGGAAGCGACGGCTATTATTTTGCTTAGTATGAATATCATTATTATTTTGGGAGATAGATAAAAGAGGAAAATGATTGTTTTAAGGGTTAACGGCATTTTAGGCTCCAATGTTTGATCACTTTGACATTTTGGGCCCCCAGGTTCTAAAATTGGTGATTTGGGCCCTGATGTTGCAAAATTGCAGCAAACCAGACCTTTTTGTACGGAAAACGTCCAAAAATGACGAAACCTGGGGGCCCAAAATG
>JAOWAN010000005.1:20585156-20595181 GCA_028566635.1 Lobelia cardinalis
GCTGGACGGCGACGGAGGAGCGCCGACAGGTCGCCTGAGCCGGTGATGGTCGCCGGTGGATGAAGCCTGAAGGTCAGTGTCTTTCTCCCTTCTCCCTTCTTCCCTCGTTCTTCTCTCTTCCTCGCTTTCTCCTTTTTTTTCTCTTTTTTCCTTTCTGTTCCAGCTCGCCTCCCGTAAATAACCCTAAACGTAACCCCAAAAAAAAAAAAAAAAAAAAAAAACCCTAAAAGAGACTAAAAATCCAAAACGACGTCGCTGTTGGGTAAGCAGGCCGCCTCGAGCCTAGGCGCAACAACTCTAGGCGCTCGCCTGGACGAAAGGCGCGCCTATTCCATCGCCCGACGAACGCCGCCCCGCCTCGGTCCCTTAAGGCGCCCAAGGTGCGCCCGCCTGCGCCCTGCGCCTAGGCGCGCGCCTAGTCGCGCCTTTTAAAACTATGATCCATCCGCAACCCAAACCATATCCTGGTAAGAAATTGGAGCTAAACAAGCTAGAAGAATGTCATATGGTCAAATGTACAATCAAAGGCACCGGAATCAATGATCCAAGAGCTAAAGGATTGTTCGGGCATTAAGGCAGAAGTTTACATGTGTTTACAAAGTGAGAAGAAGTGGAAGGATCGGAAGGAGCGGGAGGGATGACCTGTAAGTTGCAAAGCACACTTGTCCCGGAAGGCAATAGAGGGGTAGTTGCTATCGAAGGAGGAGTATCCAAACCAAATGGGTGGGTCGCCGCTAAAGCTGAGAGGTTAGAGATGTAATGACAATTTTAACGGCCTCTGCCACGAACACAACCACGGTTACGGCCACGAAGGTAAGGATGAAGCATGAAGCACTTCTCATGAGTGGTCCTGACAATTGTCTCACATTTATGGACTCCTGTCAACAAAAGAGGATACCACGGATGGACTAGCAACTATGGTAGGACGTGTGACACTAAAACAAGGGCACAACAATCAGGCGGTTCTAATCGAGAACCCATACCATGTTGAATTTCCTCCCCTTAAATACGAGCATGACCGGTCTACCATCAGGTAGTGGAACCTTCTCCATCACGTAACCTTGATTGCATCACAGTAATCATCTCGACATACAAGAAAAACAATCATACAATCTTCTTCCACAATCTTTTGATAGGCGTGAGCATCTTGTGGACTATGGCACTCTAGAGACACGATACAGATCTAGTTCCACCCACAGTCCCATACAATGACTTGCTACCATGATCAGTCTCACACACCTCCTTCTGAATCTCATAAATTTCAGAACAATTTTCGGTGCAACAATATGCATGTGCTACCAAGCTCCATATTTCTTGAGCATAACGGAGAAAAAGATAACTCTTTTGGACATTGGGTTTCATTGAGTTATAGAGTTATGTCTTATCCCTCGCAGAGTCTTAACCATGGCATTGCCAAATTCCCTATCACCAAGCTTCGGATCATTGTCCGCATAGTTTGTAGACCTTCCATTTGAACCTCTACATTCAATTTGGTTGAATCGAGAGTAATGCTTTTGATCATGCCTAAAAATTTGATCCATTGGAACTAAGTACAAGGGTTGAGATAAGATGGGCTCCTCGACTAGCACCACCAACATCATCATTTAGAGCCGGTGGATTTTCCTTCCTCAACCATGGTAACCCAAGTAAAAGCACACTAAGAGCAACTCTCAACAAGAAATAACAAGGCAAAAATGAGAGAAGAAATTAGGCATCTAACACATTACCAGATCTGCCTCGAGAAAGAACACACAAAAAAAAAACCAGCAGCCACATAGCCAACAGATCCATAACCAGCAGAGGAAAGCAAGCAACTCCTTAAAAAATTTACGCCGAAAAAGTGATCCACGCGTCGGGGCTGCTGGTGCGTGTGGACAGAGCTACATCAAAACCGGTGGCGTGGGACTCCGCTGGAGCTCTTTTCTCAGAGCAGTCAGTTTTTATAGGGATCACCATGCGCTCAGTTTTTCGCCAACATATTTGAGAGTTTGGTGAAGGGTGCTTTGTGAATCTCTCGTTTTGTGTGTAATTAGTTTTCTGGAAAATACAATCATTTCTTTGATAAATCCACTTTGATCTCTTCATGTGTGATTATGTGAGCCCAATAAATTGACACCTTAACAAACCCACCTTTGCGAGTAATTGATTGTGTATGGATTGGAGAGATCAAGTAAATGTACCCGGGTGTATATCAAAACAATCTACTACTCCCTGAATAATTGATTGTGTATGGATTCGAGAGATTAAGTAATTGTCTCTGGGTGCAAAATGAAAATAATCTACTACTCCGTCTGTTCCACGCTCATTTTGGGACGGGCGGAGTACTTTAAGAGGACTCACAATGCAAGTCAGAGCCAAATCTGAGAGTGAGCTTTAAGACTAACTCTTAAGCTTTGGTGATGGGGTCCCAAAAACTCAAAGTCTGAGGGTGAGTCTTGAAGAACACGGAATTTGGTTCAAGACTTGGTAATTTTCAGACTCGAATACCCAATAATTGTGAGACACGTAAGTTATATGATTGTCATTTTCCAAATGCCCAAAGTTGGAAGATCTTTTTGGAACGGAGGGAGTATATCAAAACGAATATTTATTTTTCTATTTTATCGATTGCAAAAATATTTTTAGTAATAAATAATCAAATTTATAAAAACATTTGAGTGGGAAAACTATTTTTAAGGATATTTAGATAATAAGTAAATAAATAAAGTAGAATGAATAAAAGTTAGGGAAATGCGGATGGTGCCAATGGCTGAGTGAGTGAATAATGGGGCTATTTTTTTGTTAGTCTAAGACTGAGTCTAGAAGAAGTTAGTGAAATGTTGACATGGCAGAGTCTAAGAATTAGAGTGAATATAAGGGTTGTGGGTGCTCTATTTACATGGGTCATCCACATAAAGACTTTTGGGTCAGTGTGTTAACAAACAACAAAGACTTTTGGTATTGTAAGAATAATCTTCAGGCAAGGATGTGAGAACATTTGTTTGGAATTTTCTGGTAATATAAGTTATTTCAACAGATCTGTTAGTATTTTCTCTAAATTAATCCGAGCTGCTCTATATCCCAAATAATAGGTCGAGCCCTGTGCACAAGGCTCCCGCTTTTGTGACGTTCGAGGGAAAGTCGGATATAGGCAGCCTTGCCTCCGTTTTGGAGAGCCATATCCAGGACTAAAACCTGATCCGAAGCGCAGGTTTGTAAGGGCATACTGCGCCAAGCCAGACATTTAGTTGCTCTTATCCAAAAGAAAAAAATGTTTCTACTGCATCTCATATTTCTCAGTGATATGACTAAAACAAACCATGTTGAGCTTGCCATGTCCAACATAATTTCCGACAAACATGCGAGATTTCTAATAAAGCATATCCAGTCAATTTGAGGATAATAGCTTCATAAGCCTCCTTAAACAAAATGCATACCTGTGATATGATGTAATCAGCTTGCTGTTTCGCATAGTAACGCTCTGATGGATGAATTTTCCCAATGACAGGTAACAGTTCCACATCAGACAAGTAGCTAACAAGAGGATGAGAGGAAGTTTGAATATAATTAATACATTTGCCAACATACACAAGACTATCACTGCAGAGATTGTCAAAATAAAATTTCAAAATTCATAAGCAACTAAGATGTTAAGAAGTACCCATCGCCATCTTTGTCAAGCTGAGCAAACAAATTCCTTGCTGGCGACTCCAATGAATCCTGAGACTCGTGTGAAGAATTATGACTTTCTTCGCCATAGTTTCTGACCAAGTCAAATAGCCCATGAAAAAACTCTTTGAAATTAAGCTTCTCATCTTTATCTGTATCTCGTTCCCTGCGCATAACAACGCAGGGATTCACCAGCAGTTAAATACACTAGAACATCTTGTAAGTTCAATAAAAATTGAAAATTTGTCATTTGAAAGAGACGCAAAGCGCAACCCGGTCGATGAACAAGGCCAGCCAAACCAGTATGCTTAAAAAAGAAATGTTATTTTCTTCTTCTTTTTCTTTTTGATAAAAGAAGAATATCATTAATAGAGAAAGAATGTGCAAAGAAGGCGAACAAAGCCCATGAAAAAAACTCTTTGAAGTTAAGCTTCTCATCTTTATGTATCTCATTCCCTGCGCATAACAACGTAGGGATTCGCCAGCAGTTATATACACTAGAACTTTTTTTTAGTTCAATAAAAATGGAAAAATTGTCATTTGAAAAGAGACGCAAAGCAGCAACCCAGTCAATTGAACAAGGCCAGCCAAACCAGTATGCTTAAAAAAGACATGTTATTTATTTAGTTATTTTGGATAAAAGAAGAATATCATTAATAGATAAAGAATGTACAAAGGAGGCGGACAAGAAATTCACCAAGAAAACCAAAAACATGCAAACTACACAATAGTTGCTTTTCAAAGAGTCAAATCTCCCAAAGATAAATCCTGAAAAGCACCTAAACTCCTAGCACAAAGACAAGACTACACAATAATCTTCTCTCACAACATCAAAAGCGATGATTCTCAATTTCTGAAAATCCGAGAATTCCTCTCAATTCAGATGTTCCAGAATATGCAGAAAATGTCACAATCCCACAGCAAAGAAGCGTCCCTCACGACTAAAGCCCAAATGACCAATAGTAAATAACTCCTCCACATTGTGAGGCATAATGCAGATCTAACCACGTAATGCAAACAACTTTACACAAAGACTCTGAGCCATAGAGCAATGCACCATAGAGCAATGCATAAACAAATGCTCACGAGACTCACTAGCATACACATAACGCACACATCGGAGAGATGTACAATTTTGGGTGTCCCTTCTGCCGACACTCATTAGTGTTCAAACGACCAAGGACCACTAACCAAGCAAAAACTTTGAATTTAAACGAAACCTTGGATTCTAAATATAGTGCTAAAGAGGAAAGTCAAGGTGTAAATGTGGACATAAAATTTTGGTGAAACTTCCCAAAAAAAGACTAAGTCTGATCAAGAAACTAAATTACTCGATCAGATCTGAAGGGCGAAAAGAAGACAATTGAAGTAGTAACATCTTTAACAGATCTATCATCGAGACTCCTCGCAAAATGAAAATCCCACGTAATCTCCTCCCCCCCCCTCCCCGATAAGAAAAGTAGCAATAGGCGCGTTATGGAAACAAAAAGCCGAAACAATCGTGAAAAGGAGACTTTAAGCGGAAAATTCCAAATCTAGAGATCTTCATTTGAGAAAGGAGACAAATCAGAACCCCTAGTATCAATACCCTTCCCCAGTCTACAATAGATAAATCAACAATTATATTCCCTTTCCTCTCTTGAAGTACTGCCCAACACCTTGTGGAGTGAAAAGGATGCAGTTCCAGTTCACAGACATTCATGCACACGATCAATTTCAAGAGAGCAAAAATAAGTTCTTGTCATCCTGAAGACTAGCTTGTTGATGTGTTCCTGCCTACATCACAACGAACTCACACCATGCGTTCCTGCCTACCAATCCTAATTAAGAGGGCTCAACTAAACAAGAAACAAGTAAGGTCCTGACCAAATCAGTAGAGCACCCCATTCGCAGGTCCTTAAGACCCAATAAACACAACCTTAAAGCTTGTCCATTCAAAGCATTAACTAAACTCAAAACTAAAAGGCGACATGTTATGTTTGAATCAGAGATGCAAGCTGCATATATGTAACTCGTAAGACTATTGACAGTCATCATGAACAAGTAAGAGATTTCTCAAGGATTTCCTTATACGTAATTGAACTATCATAGCCCAACTTTGAGGGATAAGAAAATTAAGAGATGAGCAGACGAACCCAATTTAGAGTAGAGCATAATGTTATATTTTCCGAATAAATTAATAGAGTTATATGAAGGTAAAAATGAATACAGAAGAATAACTTCATGAAAAAGACAGCACCTTACTTCCTCCTTGCATAGCCACTTTAGTAGTTTCTGGTTACTGCTGTCAGCGGGATGCTGAAAGCTAGATATCAAAGAAAATAAATTATGGAAAGAACAAGCTAAAATTGAAAAATGGGGAATGAAGCTTTGCACACATTTTACGTTTCAAATAGACAAAATAAACTTACTCGTTGAACTCTGTTATATTCAATAGGCCATCCCCATCGGCATCTGAAGCATTGAAATGCTCCTCCTTCCACCAACCCATATCATACCCAAAAGAATTGTTATCTACATTACGAGAACCACAGAGGAAAAGTAAGAGACACATGCATATCTAAAAGATTTTAAAATGCTTCAACACTTACTCAGTACATACTCTAAATATAATTCGGACTTTACAATTTGATTAGTGTCATATTTAGCCTACTAAAGAGTCCAATTTCTTTTATCGAATGTAATTGTGTCCAAATAATTTAACGAATACATTTCTTAATTTCAATACTAGTGAATATTTTGTCCCAAACAATGATACAATTATCAAATTTAATTCAAACATAATTTTTACATTATTAATATCATTGCCACATTCATTGCTTGTCCCTCAAATTAAGATTAAAAATAAATAAATACTAATACATATGCACATATATACACATAATTATAAATATAATTAATACAAATAATTTCAATCACGAAACACGGGATCTCACAGAAATTATAATATTTTGAAGGAGAATATTTTGACAAATAATCAAATATTTACAGTTAATTTTTTTAAGTGAACTCTTTCGGTGAAACATCCCAAAACAGATTGGTGGTGCTCTTTGCCCAAAAGGGAGGGACATCAAGTATTCTTTTTAGGGATGATCTGAAATGTGTCATCTATCAAAACATGTTGAAGATCATTAGTATTAAGCCTTCCCAACACAAGAAACCATGCAAAAGCCTTAATTTGGAGGAAATGGTGGCTTTCCATAAGAAAGACGATAAAGGGAAGAAAACAGAGTTATATTAATGTATTAGAGCTTTCATGAGTGACCACTCAACAATTGACCAAAGGGATAAAGAACCCACAAACGTTTGTTAAGTCTATCAAGCAACCTATAAGCTGAAAAAGATTGAGGAGAATGACTTTCATCTAACTCCCGCTCACTAAGATGTCTCATAAGATGTAGATTCCACAAATTAGACTCTCCCCACCCCCACCCCCCCAAGAAATGAAATATAGGAGCATTTGTGAGAGATACCTGACAAGTTGAGGACAAGTACCAAGCAAAGAACCCTCCCCTGTCCAATTATCGTCCCAAAATCCTACACACTCCCCACTACCCACAAGGAGATGACGTGGGCGAAAGAGAGGATAACAAGAATGAATAAATTTCCACCAACTAGTATACGTCGTGGAAGCTCAGATGCCAGCGTTCCATCCATTTCTCCGCATGCCAAAATTGCTTTTGATAACATCTTGGCATAAGGAGTGTGGCTCCAAAGGAAACCGCCAGAGTCACTTACACTCGAGGGAGATATTGATGGTGTGATACCAAAGGTTTCTTGGGAACCTTTTGTCTTTCCTTTTCTTTTGGGAATTGTGGTGAATTGCTCCTAACCAATCCAAAGGGCAAACAAGATAAAGCAAGGGACTTAAACTATCTTCAATCTTGAAGTCAATGCGAGAACGATACTTTTTGCAACTCAATGTCAGAAACAGGATTTATTGGCCATTCGACCAGCAAAACTAGGAGCCAACAAGGAAAATAGCCATTGCATTCATATGGGTCCACATCAGAGTTCAAATAAGAAACAAAATAGCTTCTTGAACTAACCAGAATCGCGAACCCAAGTGGGAGGCTCGTATTCAGAAAAGGAAACGAACCCATCATGATTCTTGTCGTGAAGCTCCATCTCCCTCTGAGTGCGGTGCAAGACCTCCCGCTGGGTCTGCTGCAAGTTCCACTCAGTGAGCTCGTGTACTGACACGTACCCATCGGGCGGGTCAACATCAATCCTGGGGAACAGCAGCACAAGCCTGTTAGTGACATTGAACTTATCCTCGTCGTTCAGATAATCCTCTGCATCCATGAAATCCTCCCACTCCGGCTGCGACTCCATTCCAGGAGCAGCCTGGTGGGAATGGCTATTGGAGAAATGGGACGTTTCCCATTGTTTATCTTCGCGCTTGCGCTCGATGTCGGCAACTATGGGGTCAAAGGGGAAGGGGGTGTGATCGTGGTGAGAGGGGGAGGAGGAGAAATTGGAGCGGAGTTTGAGGCGGAGGCGGCGGTGGTGAGAGGGTTTGTTGGGGGTGTGGGAGATGAGGAGTAGAAGGAGGACTGCTATTGTTACGTATATTATCACTGAAACCTTACCCATCTCATAAATCAACACCACGGACACACGGCTGCTTCTGCAGCTCACTCGGCGTGTGAGGAAGAGAGAGAAAGAGATCTACGGTGACCAGATACTAGCGTTACAATGACAGCCGCCGCGCGGCACTAATACTATACTAGGAATTGCGATGATGGATTTGGCTGACGATTTTCAGTGGAAACTGATCGGACGCCGTAGAAGGAAGTGAAAGAAGTGTGAATTGTGGGAGTAGATCCGTCACTCAGTCACTGGCCCTTCGTGGAATCTGGAGGAGAGTACGAGGAACACTGAAACTCTCCCCCTATTCTTCCATTGTAGGGGGTACAAAAATGGGAAAAGTGTTCCATTGTGGGTCGGGGCGGTTTTGATCGCTTTGGATCAAAATTGTAATTAAATTAAAATTTTAGGGTGTGTGTTCTCGTGGACATTTTTGGCCCTATTTTTTTAGTTTTTGGTTTTTCTCTCTCACTGATCCCACAGTTTTCTATCTATCTTTCTTACTTTTTACTTCAATCATTACATAAACTCAAAAACTACTCATCCAAACACACCCTTAATTTTTTTATTTTTTAAAATCAATCTTTTTAACCTTTCTTAGTTTTTCAGTTTTTAAAAAATATTAATGTAATTTTTAAATTTTAATAGATAATAAAATAAATTTATATAATAGAGATTTTAAATCATAAAAAATAAATTAATTTACAAAATTTAAATGGGCATAATTCTCTATTAGAAAGTTGAATAAGTAAAAATTGAATGTTAAAAAAAGAGTGAAAATTTATATAAATACAATATTAAATATTAATAAATATAAATTCATTGATATAATAATTATATATAAATAATTTACTAAGTAAGAAATTAAATATATAGTAATAATATTATTTTGATTCGGTTCGAAAAGTGTAAATATCACGATTAAATCACAACCAAAATTACACTAAAAACCAAAATCAAATCAATACATTGGTTCGATTTTTTTTTATTGATTTCGTCGATTTAGTTCGATTGGTTTAATTTTACTTTTTTTTTGCTCAATGCTAATTGTGAGAGATTAAATAAAAATGTAAAATGTCTTGGGAGACTTCTAATTCCAAAGCTCCCCTTGTAACTCCCAATTTATAATTTTCAAAATTAAAGGCATTTTAAGATGCTTTTATTGAATCAAATTATTGTTCATTTTATTATGTACACCTTACATTCAAACAAATTAAAAGTAGTCTGGTGAGGCAAAATATCGTGTGTATCTATATTATAAGAGAGAGCACTCCTCCTGATTGGATAATTAGAACAGTAATACACAGCAATCAAAAAGCACACGTCTCAAAGAGTGTCACGAGCTTGGACGGGATGCGGATGGATTACACCTCCAGGCATTCATCTTCAAACAACTCCTCCCGTCAATCATCTTGCAACTCCAGTATAAAATAAAAATAGTAGAGACTATGGTTGTGTTTGGATGGGTGATTTATTGATTTGATTTTTGGGATTTTGTAATGATTAAAGTACAAAGTAAGAGAGAGATAGTGTCACGCCCCGAATCTCGTGACATCACGTTCTTCGGGGGTGACGTGGCAATAAACAACAATAACA
This sequence comes from Lobelia cardinalis, assembly GCA_028566635.1. Lineage (NCBI taxonomy): Eukaryota > Viridiplantae > Streptophyta > Magnoliopsida > Asterales > Campanulaceae > Lobelia > Lobelia cardinalis. Next base: position 20,594,991 of record JAOWAN010000005.1, read on the forward strand.
ATAATAACAAGATGCGGAAGCGATGACAAGTCATAATAAATATGATATCATACATAATATCTAACTAGAATCTCTCTGATCTTTTCCTTATTTAATACAATGACTAGAGAATTTGTCTATACAGGGTCATACGAATACACAACTGACTACAAGTATATCTATACGTCTTCTATGACCAGATCCTGCCAAGA
>JAOWAN010000005.1:20612716-20623227 GCA_028566635.1 Lobelia cardinalis
TGCATGTTGCTTAATCCAATAAGCAAGTGTGCCTCTTAGGAGTTAAAACTGGTTGAGTTGTCTCCGCAGTTGCTTAAGCTTCTAGCTTAAAGTAGCTTACTCAAAGAACAGTTTTGAGAAAGAAGTTAAAATTTTTCATAGGCTATTCACCCCCCCTCTAGCCTATTTTGGCCTCTTTGGGACTAACAGAGGTGGTATTATTAGAGCCCCATTAATAATTAGGGGTGATAATTTGTGATTCAATTAAATTCGTGAGTTTATAAATTTTTTAAAATTAACCTATTTAAGTGAATTATAATTATTAAATTTAAATTTATTTGACATTAATTTACTAAATATATTTAAATTTATTGATTATCACACACTTAAATAAATTAATTTTACAAATTTTATAAATCCACTGATTTAATCGAATCACAAATTGTCGTCATAGTAATAATACTACTGATACCCTGATCCCATACCCCTACCAAAAGCCCGAACGGGAATGGACCTTCAGCTGAGCATGCCGTCGCAGCATTACCTCTCACAACCTCCCTGTCTGTGTGACTGACTCCGTTTCCGACTCTCGGTTGAGCTCTCAATTCGGGCAATAATGATAGATGGTTGTCTAGATCATGATGCATCAGCATCAACAGACCACTGCTCTCTCACCACACCCTATTAACCCCCCTCCTCCTCCTTCCCTTATCAGATCACCACATTCTCAGCTGCAGCTCCCTTCTCCACTCTCATTGGGCTCACTCCACCATGCTACCAATCCTCCGGCCGCCGTCTTCCTCTCCAGTGATCCTCCTGCCGCCGCACCGCCGCTGATCATGCCTGCTGCTGCTGCTGCTTCTCCTAATGCGTCACTAGGTAGAGTGCGGCTCTCGGACCTAGTTCCTTACGATGGAGTTCCTTCGGGTCCGTACCTCAGGGCAGTCGAGGCGCTCTCCGGCTCTCTAATGAGACACAACGCCGCCGTTATTGAGCTTGGAACTGAAGACGCCTCGCTGTTGAGGTGCGGGTTGGAGTCCGCCAGGTTGTATTTCATGTTTAGGGCTCACAGTGGTGGCAGTTGGGGCAAGGGCAGTAGTGGCGGCGTTTTCATGTACCGGGCTGGCAGGTATTCCCAGTCCTTCATTTTAATTGTCCCCCCTCAGACGGTTAATTCCACAACCACCAAAGAAGCTTGATCAAAAATACCAAAAAACCTTGTCGGCCTAATATGATTTCCGTACAACTTTTATGGGCCAAAATCGCTAAGAAAAATTGTACCCATTGAAATATGTGAATAAGGCTTTAGGTGAATTTTTGGTGTACTTGTTTGTGGCTGTAGCAGCTGTAGCATTACTTGTCGAGAGAGTAATCCCAACATTTATTTCCGAATTTGTGTTGCGAGCCATTTCATAAACAAGCTATATGTCCGACCAATTGGGCACATTTTGAGGCACTGATGCCCAACTTGGGATTAAATGGCGAGGTGCCTGAATTGCAAACAACCACTTTCATGTTACTAGTTAAAACCCAACATTTCTTGGTTGTCCTAATGCTCCATTTCCCCCATGTTCCTAGTTATGAATATTGGGTCATCTTTGTGAACAAATTTGTATGGCGCATGTAAAATGTTATTGGTCTGTCTTGTGTGTGATTTACGCTAATTTTTCGTTCCGATTAGTTGAATGATCTTGTTCATGCTATGAACTTACACGGTGTTACATTACAGTTTTTCATTTCTTTTTTGTTTTTCTAAGGGGATTGTTAGTGGTTTCCCACTTACCCCCACTAGACCGCACCTCGTTGTCATTTCTTTAGTAATTGTGTAATTAACTTCTTCGGTCACTATGAACTCATCTTATGACCTCATGTTAACATCATGTTACCATGATGTTTAATTCGATGTCTCGTAGCACTCAAAATTAAGTTATCATGAGTTGCATATATATGCCCTATTCTACTGATGCATGCAGTTTAGAAAACAGGTTTTGTTTCATAAGCATTATGATTGGTGCTATTATTGGAATTATCTGTCTATGTTTTATCATACATGGAGGGTTAAGACAATTTTGAAACTCGGCCTCTTTCAGTAGTGTGAATCAAGAGATAGAGGTTGGGAGATAATCAAATTCAAAATTGACCTGCTGAAACTGCAGCTCTAACTAGGTTGGCAAAAAGGCTGATTTTAGCTGACATCCATGTTTATAGTTTGCAATATTTAGATACTCCCTCCGTTTCGTTTTAATTGTCCTGAAGCGACATAAAGCTCTCACAACATGTCACTATCGAGGACAATTAAATCGAAACGGAGGGAGTATAAGTTAAGGTTCTTTGTTCTTTGTCTTTTATTTTTATTTTCTTGTTTGTATTTTTCATGTAAGAAATTTAGGTAAAAGGTAAAGTACCTCATGTAGGATTGGCAAACCATCAACAAGTAAAAAATGAGCAAAGCTGGGCCACAAGAAGATTGATACTAAAATTCAGAAAGGAAAGCAGGCCAATCCCCTACTCATGGAAAAAGAAACTCCTCAAAAGACGGACCTTGCTTACTGCGATTTATGGGAGAAGATCGCTTTCCAGCCTTCTCTTTGAGCTAGAAGTTTTGGCGCTTTCCCGGATTTGTCTTTGGGAGATTTGTCTAGAGAATGGAGAGCTACTACACAGTAACTTGTGTAGTTTTGTTTGTTATTTGTTTGCTGTTTTTTGCTCACCTTCTTATGTAATATCTTTCTCTATCAATGATATTCTTCTTTTATCAAAAAAAAAAGAAAAAAGAAAAAGAAGGACCTTGCTAACACCCAAATAGGGGCCAAGTAGACCACTCTATTCGACAATAGACTGCGACATAGTGTGGTGTTTGAAGAATCTAGATTTTTGTGTGGCCCAGATACAACAAAAATCCCTCATTCTACAAGAAGTATTTTTCATTATCTAGCCTAAACCAAATAAGCCAATTGACAAACCTACTCCTCAAACACTCCAAATAATTTGTGCCAAAAAAGTCACGCAACCTCGCAATGTAAAAGTATATGACTGCACATATTGTATTCATTAATTTAGAGAAGGCATATGATAGGATTCCTAGAGAACTAATTTGGTGGGTGTTAGAGAAGAACAAAGTTAAAGTTCATTGATTTAATTAAAGATATGTATGATTGAGTTTCAACATTAGTTAGGACCGCGTGTGAGAGATTTTCAGTCACTACTATAAGAATACACCAAGGATTGGCCCTAAGTTCTTATCTTTTTGCCTTAGTAATGGGTGGATTAGCCCATCATAGATATACCATGGTGCATGTGATATGCTAACGATACTGTCCTCATCCAAGAAATAAAGGATGAAGTTGATTATAAGCTAGAAATTGACGAGACGCCTTAGAAGTCCAATGTTATAATATAAGTAGAAGCAAAACAAACTATACGGATTGCAACTTTAGTAGTAAAAAGAGTACTAGGGAAGATAAAGTTGGTATAGATAGTCAAGAAGTACCACATAAGACAATTTGATGTTTCGGATTAATTATTAATCAGGATGATGGATTAAAATGAGGATGGGTGAAATGGAAGGGTGCATCAGCTATGTTATGTGATTGACGTATACCATTCTAGCTGAAAAGGAAAATTTATAGTACAACTTTTTAGACTTCTGCTACAACTATTATACCGAAGCTAGTGTATGGAACGGAGTTTGGGATGTTTAGAAAGTATATGCTGACCAGATGAATGTTGCTAAAATGCGAATGCTAAGAGGGATGTGCGGTCAAACTAGGAAATAGAGGATTCAGAGTGAGTAAAGTGTGAGACGTTGAAAGTCCCGTACGAAAGAATGAGAAAGAATCATTTAAGGTGGTTCGACCACATACAACATAGGCCTCTTAATGCACCCGTTAGGAAGTATAATGGTACCAATCTCAACAAAGCTAGAGGTAGGGGGAAGAACTAACGTGGACAATCACAATTAAGAAATATATGAAGAAATGGGGTTTTGTGATGACCTAGCCTTGAACCGCATTGTACGGGGGAAAAGGATTCATCCACGCACCAAAATAAAGAGAAAAGGAAAGAAGAGATCAAGAGAAGAATCGTCGGTCCGTCCCGCTACAATGATCTTATTGTAGAGTCGAGGAAGCGAGACCCTATCCCTCATTCATAGTGTCAAGCTTTGTAACTGACTCCAAATAATTGGAATTATGGTTGAGTTGAGTCAGACTCCAGACTTAGAGGACTTCTTGCATATAACTCACCATCATGTGAAAAAATTCCTGTTAGTTCAGTTGAGCGTGGATTGCCGTGGAAGCAACCTTTTTGTGGTGGTTATCACTGGATACGGCGGGTGGTTTTGGATGTATGATGGAAATATCCAAAATTAGGTGCTTTTGACATAAAATGGTCAAATGTAGCTGTAGGGGTTCATGTTGACAGATTTTATTGTTATAATTTTCCAAGATTATTGCTCTTAATCGTTTGAATACCAATGATTGGAGGCAACGGCAGCGTCCATATAAGGCTTTAGCTCCAGATGTGTGTGTTATGTGTTTGAGGTGTAGTGACACTCATGACCATTTGTTCCTACATTGCCCGGTGACGTGGCGCGCCTTTGGAGTTCTTTGTTTGCTGTGAAAGGGGATTGTGGATGTTCTCTCGGACTATCCTGGATATGTGTGTAAATAAATATGAGGGTTTCAGCAAGGCTAAGGATGCTAGGTTCTTGTGGAGCTGTGTAGTATTTGTTTTGTTATGAAACATTTGGATAGAGAGGCATGCCTGGATCCTTAGAGATTATTGAGAGGATCTCTTTTCAGGCCTCTCTTTGGGCGCGATGTTTGGGAGCTCTTATAAGCTTCTTGTTAGTGGATTTGGCTAGGAATTGGGGATTTGCTCTTTACTCATTATAGATTTAGCTTGGATGTATTTTTGTTTTCAGCCGTATTGGCTTTTGATATTTTTGGTGGATCTCTAGTCCACCTCTTTATACTATTGTCTTCTTTCTAATAAAATTTCTTTTTTCTGTCACTTCCTTTTCCCAAGTTGATTTGTTGATCCCACACTTCTCTTTTGAACATTTGAGCTTGTATCTTTTTTGTTATCTGAAAAATTTTCCATCGTATATGTTTGTTTTGAATTGAACATTTTGATACTCAGTTTGTATATCATTTTACAGGGCTTTGGAAGATATTGATTCTTCTCCGCCATGCATGGCAGATGTTTTTAGATGTATGGGAAAGGCTGCTCGTGCTTCTTTATCTGCAATTGCTAGGCATCTTCGATTGCGAAGCGAGTAAGAATGGTGTTTTTTAGTAATCTCTTAAGTTCTCTTAGAGACCACTTGAGCACATAGTTCCATCTGTCCATAAACTTCAGCTGACATTTACTTAAATCTGAACATGTCCAGTATTTTCAACCATTTACTCGATGATAATCCTTTGCCTGCAAATGAGGCTTCTTCTTCGGTGCTTGTTGCATCCTACTCTCACGTGTCCTTGCAAATGGGAAAAGGAGCTATTGGAGGAGGGAAGCTAGCAAAGAATTTTGATGTTGAGAAGGGATTAGTGACATTGGTATCTTCAGATGCTCCTGGTCTTCAGGTATAGATTCTTCAGGTGATTTTGAATCTGTTTTCAAGAACTTGTGATGGTTTTCTTCTGCAAGTTTTAGGCGGTTTTGCTTCAGTAGCTTCATTTTAATTATTGTGGTGAACCCCATTGTCCTGGGAGTGATGATCATTACATTGAGTTGGCTGGTTGTTATATTCATTAAATCATGTCCATTAGTTTTTTTTACTTCTCCCTTAGGTTTGTGACCCCAATGGTCATTGGTACCTAGCAGATTGTGGCTCAGCTCCTGGGGACCTTTTACTGCTAACAGGGAAGGCACTCAGCCATGCTACTGCTGGTCTTCGCCCTGCTGCCTCGTATAGGGCTGCAGCTGATAGCTCTCCTGCCTCTAGTAGTGGTGGAAGGTAATTCACTGGTAATCAAGCATGCTGTTTACTAGTGCAAGTTAATCCCTGAGTTTGCATATTGAATGAGTGAAGTTTATATTTGTAGATCATCACTGGCATTTAGGCTTATGCCTCAAGGCAATGCTATTTTAGATTGCTCTCCCATAACAGCTGCTGGTCATGTCATTCCACAGAGCTATGTGCCGATCTCTGTGAGTCAGTTTATGGATGCCCTTTCTGCTGATGAAGATGTAGTGGGCAACCGCCCTGATAGTGCTTTTGTAAGTTCTCTTGAATTGAAATAGACTACAATATCTGCTCATATGTCGGCATGTACGATGGTTTTCAAACTTCTTCCACATTTTTGTGTGTGTTGTGGTAAAAAGATTAGCTGTGCTATGTTGACTTGACTCCTAAAGTTTCCAATTTTGATTTCTTTCTGAAATCCTGAGACCTGAGAATGTCTAATTTTTGCTACAATTCCTCTATGATAGCATTATTTACCTATCATCAACTAATATTGGATTTTCTTGTTACAAACTAAGTGCTGTGATGGTGTCCCTTTTCAAAATTTACTAACTATTACAGATTGTACCATCAATTGATGTTAACCACGAGAAGGCTGTCAATCATTTCTGCTCATCATTGTATGGTGGTCAATGCTACATATTTGCATGCCTTAATTTATCTCATGCATAATAACTTTGGATTAAAAAATTATTTGGTCCTTGAACTATTACTTAACAAAGCATTTGGTCCTAGATTTTTTTTTTGCTTTATGTTTGGTCCTTAAACTTTGAATACGCTTTATGAATAGTCCTTTTTTCAAATTTAGGTCAAACTTAATAAAATCCCCATTCAATATTCCGTTAGACTAACATCATACCTAACTTTTAAGGGGTCTTTGCGCCAACTTTAAAAACTAATAGATTTATTTAGTATTCCAAACTTTAAAGATTGAAAAAGATAAAAATAAAATAAAATAGCAAAACTACCGATATATTCTAGCTCAAAAAATTATTTTCTTACTTTATACTATGTAGTATATATATTAGGCAAATAAAACTTATTTTAATAAATAATGGATTAAAATCTCAATATTTTTGTTCTATTTTTATTTATTATTTATTATTTTCTTTTTATTATATATGTAATATTTAATATTATGTTTTAGTTTTATATTTATTATATTTTTTTATTTTTATATATATTTTGTTTATTTTGGTATTTTTGATTTCTTTAGGATTAAATAATTATTGTTAAACATTTGAACACCCCAAAAATCTGGTATCATGTTAGTCTAACGAAATAATGAAGGTATAATGGGGATTTTATTAAGTTTGACCTGAAAAATTGAAAAAATGACTATTCGTAAAGCGTATTTGAAGTTTAGGGACCAAACGTAAAGCAAAAAAAGATCTAGAACCAAACGTAAAGTTAAGAGATAGTTTAATGACTAAATAATTATTTAATCCTAATAACTTTTGTCAAAATGTATTTCACTGTGTTTGCCGAGTGCTAGGTTGTTGGGCTACGAGGCTTTGAATGGACAACTTTTCTGCTCATCATTGTATGGTGGTCAATGCTACATATTTGCTTGTCTTAATTTCTATCATGCACAATAACTTTTGTCAAAATGTATTTCACTGTGTTTGCCGAGTGCTAGGGTGTTGAACTATGAGGCTTTGAATGGACAACTTTTCTTCTGAGAAAACTTTATTTTGCTCTAGTACAGTTTAACATTACTATGTGATTGGGTTTGAATACATATGCATAAAGATGTCTTATACTTGGATATGGATGAACAGGTGGCTCGAAATAATTCGAACAAAGAACCTTCACTACGAAGCGTTCTCTCAGACTCATTATCGTAAGTTGGATTCTCCTTTTAGGTACAATGTGTATTCTACTTAAAGTCATAATCCGTCGTCCCAAAATAAGAGTCCTTTTTTCATTTATAGGATGTCCAAAAAAGTGTCCACATTCTAATCTTACCATTTTTGGAGGCCAAAGAAAACGATCTTAGCCACTAGATTTTCTTGGACCCACTATTAATTCATTTGTAACCGGACGTTGTTAAGTCAAATATTCTTCTAAAACTATGTGCCGAGTGAAATGAGATGTTTATTATTGGATGGAGGGAGTATTTCATTTCGCATCTTCTTATGGTGCATGATAGAGTACTTTTCGTTTAAATATTGTCAGTAGTGGTGGATAAGACCTGCTTCAGTTTCAAATTCCTGAGAAGTTTATAACTTAAAGAGTTAGAGAACTCACAAATAAAAAAGTCTAGTTTATTCATAGCTGTTATCATCTTCTCACGTCTCATCTCTGGTTATTGGTTAGGTCTGGCTATAGGGTTAGGTTTTGGGAAGACCATTGGATAGATGAGTTTTCCCTAAATGAACCTTTCCCCGTTTATGTTGGCTTTCTGATGTTCACTATGCTCCCATTTCTTCCATTTTTGGTCAGGGAGGATGCTGGGTTCTCTTGGGATTTCTACTTCACCAGGATCTTGAATGATGGAGATTCCCTTGCTGTCGCATCCTTGAATAATCAACTTTCCTCTTTCCATCCTTCTGATCTTTTTGGAGCCTTCTGGCTTGTTTTCAGCCAAGTCCTTCATGCTAATTCTTCTCTGTTCTCAAATAGAGACCGATTTCCCTCTTTACACTTTCATTTGAAGTCCAAGGATTCGTTTAAGTAAAAAGTATTTGCTTGGCTAGTAATCCTAATTGGCTGAAAACTAATGATTTGCATCAGCGGTGCTGCCCAAATAAGGCTTTATCTCCGGAATTTGGAATTATGTCTATAGACAACATCGGGACTCGTGATCATCTATTTTTGTAGTGCCATGTTGCGTGGCACCTCATGGTGCCACTTGTTTGCGGTACGAGAAGAAGTTTGGATCAATTCCCTTTCGATTCGGGATTTGTTCATGATCAGGCATCTGTGTTTTGGTTTTACGGAAGGTGCTAGAGTTTAGTCCAGGTATCTGTTTTTTAGTCCGATTTGGAACATTTGGATTGGGCGGAATGCTGGGATATTCAGGAATCAGGTGCCAAGTGTGGCTTACCTCTCTTTTGTGGGAGATCGCTTTTTCAGGCCTCTTTGGGCACAGAGTCGGGGTTTTTTTCCAAGGGTTCCTATGGCAGATGTCGTTAGGAGTTTTAGAGAGCAGCTCTGTTTAAGTTTTTCTTTGTTTTTTTTTTTTTTTTCGATTCGTTGTTTCTCCTTGTCCCGTTTTTTTCTTCCATGTTCTTAGGGCAAATCCTTGACTCACTTGTAATTCTTCCTAGTTTCTAATAAACATCTTCTTTTATCAAAAAAAGAAAAAAAAAAAAAAAGGAAGAAGAAAATCTCAAATGCCAACTGCCTTGAATAATTAGCAACAGTTTGCTAGTAATTTTAGATTTATGAATGGTATATGATGCATCTTGATAAAACTAAAAAGGTTTTTTTCATGCGTTACTTCGTAGTGGTTGGTCTTTGTCCTCATTGTAAAACCAGAATAACTAATGAAATGTCTCTGCAACTATCATATTTCTGTCATGGTTTTTTATATATTTATATTGAATAAATCTGGCTAAGGGCCGGGTAAAGTGGGCTGTGATCTAGTACCAGTAAATTTTATAGAACAACTGTTAGGTCTCATAGAATAGTGTTGGGCTTCTAAAAAAACATGCTAACAAGATGAGTGTTGCCGAAATGCAAATGCTAAGATGAATGTATGGTAAAACTTTAAAACATAAGATTTCTAATGAACAAATACAAGAAATGAAATGATAAGCTTCACTTTGGGGCTTTCTAAGGATTGTATCGAACTGCTCTGGTTAGGGATTGGAGAACTGCCACGCCCTAGATTTAATTATCTGTCCTTTTTTGTCTTATCTTCTTTTCTTTTTGTTTTTCCCCGGTGTATCCCTGGTCCGCCTTCTTGTAATTTTTACCCTGATTTTCTCTTTCTTCTTTTATCAAAAAGTTAAAAGGAAAACGAGAAATGGTAAAAGTCGTTCCTATAATAGAAAAAATGAGAGAGAATTGCCCCTTATTACTCTAGTTAAGAAGTAGGGTTTTTTGCATTTTAGGCCCCATGGTTTCCGTTAAAAGGCGAAATGGACCCCCAGGTCCGAGTTATTGCCGTTTGGGCCCTATGGTATTAATTTTATAGCCAAAAGGGCCATTTTGAATGGAAATCATCAAAAAACTAACAACAAGGACTAACATGCGATTCACGTGACTATTTAGGGAATATTTTAATCATTAACGATTTTACTAAACTTTAGGGGTGGTAAGTGTATATTTTAAAAAATAAATAAAACAAAAAAAAAAACTCCTCCCCTTCCCTCTCCCCGTTCCCTCCTCCTCCCTCCCTCACTCCCTCTCCCTCTCTCTCTCACGATCTCTCTCTCACAATTTGCTCACTCTCCCTCTCACGTCTCTCTCTGTCTCTCCCCTATCGATCTGTCTCTCTTTCTCTCTCTCACTGATCCATCCATTCTCACCCGCCATCGACCACCACCATCTCCATAGCCACCGCCACCAAGCTTCACCACCACCCACCAAATCCCGCAACCCAGATCCGTGACGA
>JAOWAN010000005.1:20626147-20679975 GCA_028566635.1 Lobelia cardinalis
CTTGTTGTTAGTTTTTTGACGATTTCTGTCAAAAATGACCTATTTCGCAATAAAAATAATACTATAGGGCTCAAACGGCAATAACTCAGACCTGGGGGTCCTTTTCGCCTTTTCACGGAAACAATGAGGCCTAAAATGCAAAAATCCCTAAGAAGTATGATGATATCAATCTTAATCATGCTAGGGGTTGGAGAGACCAAAGTTAATATGGACTTCTATATCTTAATCAAAATCATAACATATATATAAAAGCACGAATCTACTTAAGTATTTTGACAATTTTCATATTCCATACATATATAAATTAAGCTTTCCATATAAAATTTCTCCATAATTTTAGGAGCTTGCACAACTATTTGCTAAGACAATTTTTAATCGTGAGTAACTACAAATAGGCCTGTAAATGAGTAGGACCGTGCGGGCTCGAGCCGAGCTCGTCAAGTTTTCCCACGAGTCGGGCCTTCATGGGCTCGAGTTGGACCTCAAATAGGTGGGCTCAGCTTGACTCATAACTGGATCGTAAGACACTCTCGGGCTTTCGTGAGCCAAGGGATTAGCGGGCCTTGATAAGCCTTCATGAGCCTTGGCGAGTCCGGACCAATAGAGAAATGAGTCTTTTTAATCATGCATTACTGATCATGTGTTTCCTATTATAGTATTATGTGCTTTCTGAGTTAATATAATAATAATTTAATCTAAGCTAATGCGAATTATGTTTCTAAAAGATCCTCTCTAGTCTCTACTAAAATCTCTTTTCTTTTATATGGATCGGATTTTTTCTATCCTCTATGTGAAATAAATCTTATTTTCTCTAGAAAAACTAATTGGGTAAAATATTATATTTCAAATTATAATGAGTAAAGTACCCTACACTAATATGGATACTAAACAATGTCTTATTCTAAGTTCATATCGTTTTTCTCTATTTTATGAAAGTTCTTCCTCTAAGGAATATCAAATATTTAAAGTCTAAATAGACTTATGTTGACATGAACGAGTGTTCAATAGCAAAAAATAGAGTTTGGAATTTTGTAAAGTACGAGGAAAAAAAATAGGAACTTCGTAATTAGAGAAGAAATGGAAAGCTTCATAATTAAAGAAAAATTATAGGAACTTAAAAAGAATAAAGTAGGAGTAGAAATAGGAACCATAAAAGAATAATCAATTAGGAGAGTTAAAAACACTCCCTTTGTCTCACTTCAAGATATACGCTTCTTAACTCATGGTCAATTTGATTAATATCGATTTTTATTTGGTTTGAGCAAAGAATTATAACTTTTGTGAAATATATGTAAAAGTACTGAAGTTACATGTTGATGATTTCTTCAAAAAAGATACGTAATTCATGCTCAAATTTGGATGTGAAAAGTCGTCAGTTTGACTGCACATCAAACTGTAATTCTTGAAGTGGGATAGAGGTATACTGCCCCATTTAAATTAGAGTTAATGCATAGAGTTATTCATCATAAGAGAGAGAATATAAGAACCAAAAAAAAGAAAGAAAGAAGAGAATAAAGTATAAGAGAAAAAAAAAAAGTAGAAACTTCACAATTAGCGAGAAAATATAGGAACCATAAGAAAACAGATGTGTAGAATATGGCTTTGATCTTGATTAACTTAGTAATCAAATACTAACAGTTAAAATTTTGTAAAGTAGAAAAGAGAAAATAGGAACAATAAAAAGAGGTTTAGAAGTAGAGACATTTTAGAAGTAAGAATCTCTATGATTTCCATGTTTAATCTCTATGTACTTTTGTTTAATGAAATTTACATAGTTCTCTATGATGAATTTATCTATAAACTTCAAAGAAAAAGGAAAAAAAGTAAGGAATTTACTTACAAATATTTCAAAGAAATTTTTTTGGATTATTACTTTTAGTTCCTAGTATGTAGCATAAAGTTCCTACAAGATCTTAAGAAATGAAAATTGCGATAAGTGCACAAATTAATAAATTCTTGTAATCTCTGAATAAGAGTATGGTTATGAGACAAAAGGGGAATAACATGTTCGGCAGTTGGAAAGTGAGGCACAAGAAAATCTCGAGAGCCATATAGAGGTTAGTCATAGGCATAAATGAGAAATTTTGAACTCGATTTTTTTGGACTATAAGTTTCTTAATTTAACTAAGAAATTATATATCATCTTCGGATGGAAGCATATATTGTCTGAGATTAACAATTAATATAATACTACTTAGTTGAGTTTGATTATAGTAATACCAATATGCATTATATAGTATTCAATGAAGTGATTTAGAAACTCATTGTACGCTTACATTATTTTTTCTTTTAGTCTTTTTCTGTGATAAAAAAATTTGTGAAAGTGAATTTATCATAGGTAGTAAAATTATTTTCTAAAAATATTACTTCCACATGTCATTGTATGTATTAATCAAAAAGAGGTGAAGCACTTGTACCCTCCTACTCTTATAACTTTGTTAGGCCCAGCTTTATTTTGAATACCCCATTACGAATTAAAATTTAAAATTCATTCAACTATTCTACGTATTGGGTTAGACTATAATGAGTCCAAAATGGTGGATCCCAAAAACAACAACTCCATTAATTTATAAATGTTACTTTCATATTTTCAAATGCACTTATATAATACATAAGAGATTGCAAAATGGTGGATCAAGAAAAATTACTCGCGTAATTCATAAATGTAGTTTCATATTCTCAAATGTTACTTATATAAGACATATGAAATTACATTCATTGAGTGAGGTATGCTTACATTTTATGCATTTAGGAAGTAATATTTTGACCCTGAAATAATTTTACTATTTAAGATAGTGACTAGACTCATCATGAGTCCAAAATTTTGGATTTGTGTAAGAATTTCCCCCACGCATAGAGCACTCCTTATTTTCAATTACTAATAATGTTGTTTGCAGATAATGTTAAGTGTGCAAGAACGCATGTGCATATACATATAGGGTTTTGTTAGGATAGCCACTTTAGTGACCAATATTTTTGAGACCGAAATAACCTTGATCTCAGTTTGTGTAAATTTAATTCATTCTTTGGGAGCAAGGATAATTTGTTCAAATAAAAGATTGGGTCACTTGTTATGATAATTTTTAACTGGGTATCTTTTAGGGAGTATCTTAACAAGTGGCTTAATTTTTTATTTGACCAAAATTCCCTTGGTCTCAAATTTTGTAAATTTAATTCATTCTTTAAAGCGAAGACATTTTGGTCCAAAAAATATGGGTCACTTGTTAAGATGCTCCTTACGTGGGTATCCCAACAAAAGACATACTGAAACTTAGCACTTGCCTTGGGCTTTTCCTTTTCGCTTTTCTGCAGGTCTGACTCACACATATATATATGTATAGGCGTAAACATTTGCTTGTGTGTGTGTGTGGGTACAATGGCCTACTGCTACAGTCATAGCTACTCTAGCAAGGCCAAGCGCCCTGCTTGTGTGTGTGGGTACAATGGTCTACTGCTACAGTCACAGCTGCTCTATCAAGGCCAAGCGCCTGCTCAACTGGGAGAACTCAAATGCAAATGAGGCTTGGGTATTGATACCAAAACTCCAAAGGAAGTTTATAAAACAAGCATCAGATATTGGAAAAACCTCTTACGATGAATTGTTAAACAAGGGTGTCAAATTCCTTCGTGAAGCTTGCTGAACATCAAAAGTAGTTTTTTTTCCCCGGAAAAACTTAACAATACTTTTCCACAAAAAGTGTATGCTGATGGGCTGATAATGCAGCCACAGATACTGCGCACCCTGTACTCACTCACCTGCTTATCTTCTAGTCTTCCTACCTTTTCTCAGTTTGTTGCTTGCTTGCTACCTTTTCTCAGTTCCTTGTGTTGCTACCTTTTCTTAGTTGGTGATTGGCTTTGTTACTTTGTGATTTGATGCCCAAACTATTTTCATTTTTTTCCTGTTGTTTCATTTGGTTTTGCTTTTTATGTCATTCACAACCATGAACACTTACTACAAATACTTATGTTTAATCAAGTAGTGATTCATTTCATCACCATAGGCTGTTTTTTTTTTAATGATTCAGAGGTGCCTTTCTTGAAGATGCTATGCTTGTTTCATGTGGGCATTCATTCGGTGGTCTGATGCTTAGAAAGGTCCTCGAGACGGTATGCATAGCAGTTTCCCTTTTGTTTCTCCCTTTGTCTTCTTCTTCTCCTTCTTCTTCTTCTTCTTTTTCTTTATACAAATCAATTGACATTCATAATGAGGAGTGATGATTAATTTTATATCAATTAAAAACTGATTTTTGAATAATGGTTAGATCCTATTGCACAGTCATTGGAAGAATAAGTGGCTTGACAGCCTCTTGTATGCTAAAAATGCTGATATTATTCTTCATTTTGCGAGTATCTGAACTTATTCTCTTGCAATGGATTTTGTCTTCTGTGTCGCGAATAATGATCACAAATCTTACTCTTGAAGTAATCCACTTTTTGGTTCAACAGGATATCTTGGATATTTATAGAAAAATAGGACCTCATTGTCTTGATTTAACTGTGACGTTAAATGATAACATCATGGTTGCTCCCAATAAAGGCGAAACAAAATTACTTATCAAGGCTTATATTGTTCATTTTTGAAAACACTTCTTCCACTTGGAGAGTAATTTTCTTTAAATGAAATTATTTGTAGATAGAAAACTTAGCACGTGCATAGTTGGTGATGGCATACACATATTATGTTTTTGTGTGTTTTTGTGATGCTGGCTGCTGGGCAATGCATAGCATTTGAACATATAGTACCAGCTGTAGATGCTGGCTATTCTTCATTTGGTTCTTCTTACCTATCTTAGTTATGAGAATGACCTTGGCGTCAGGAAGATTGTAAATCGATGAAGGTGCTAATGTATGATTGTTATAGTGTTAGTTCTATATCTGTCAGGAAGAAGAAAAAGAGTAATCGCATGTGTCAGCCATCTTGTCCTGTTTGTCAGTTGTATATTATGCTTTTTATCAGCTTTCAAGACGCTCAAAGAGCCATTCTCTTATGCATGACAGGCAAGATGTACTCTCTGTGATACCGAAATTGAGGCTGGATCGTTGGTCCCTAATCTTGGTAAATAACTGTTCACTCTCTTTCTTCTATTTCACCCTTCTCTTCTTCCCCTCGCCAACTGCTTCGTGGCTTTGTGTTTGACCGTAGAAAATTTCAGATTCTCTCCTCATTGCCTTGTTCATGTTGTCTCTAGCTTTTGGTTTGACGTTTGGTTTTTATCGACAGCTTTAAGAGCTGCAGCGGCAGCTGTGAAGCATGAGGATGATCGCAGACTCTTCCACAATGCTGCTCTAAGAAAGCGTAGGAAAGAATTGGGAGACCATGGGGTATATGCTTTAAACTCCCGGATTTGGATGTTATGGCCTATTTGTATCCTGTGAATGCCTGCACCCTAGCATCAACGCTATACCAGATCCGTACCAGCTTGTGTGGTGTGTATAAGTACTGACATTTGAGGGTAAAACTGAAATATGGCAGGGAAACTAATGCTAGGGAACTTATAGCAGAAATTTACCAGAAAATGAGTGTCAGTTTTGGCAAGCATGTAGTTGAAATTTAAAAAAAAAATATTTACTTTCCCACGATAATTCAAGTTTGCATGAACCCATTCGAGTAAAAGTGATGATGCATTTTGTGGTAAATATAAAACTCAGTCGTGACACATATTTTTGGTCTGTGGCAATTGCAAGTAATAGAACACTTACGAAGATCCTTCTGGTGGTTTCACATAAATTGCTGAACTTATTACACTTGTACATTGTGGGGGTATCATTTTCCATTTCCATTCTCTGATAAAAAATGCTCATTACAATAAGGGATCCTTGGAACAATCAAGAGTTCAACATCAAGTCCTTTTGCTTGGGCTTGTACGGAGCTAGGACAAGAAGTCCAAATGTCTGAATTTTCTCTTATCCAGAAGTTGGTAGGCTTTAAAATGACTCATTGGAGTTTCTTTTTTGATCTAACTGGTTTAAACTTTATTATTATGAGGTTTTATGTATGACCACCAAACAGTTGGTGGTTGAATGTTGAAAGGTGCGTCCCACCTTGGTCTTTAGTTGCAACTTATTTTTACTTTAGGTGAGTGTCTAATTATGTTGTAGTGAAGGCAATGATTCAATCTTTTTATTGGGTGATACTGACATATACTGATAATTGAATTAATCATGTGTTTA
The DNA here is from genome assembly GCA_028566635.1 of Lobelia cardinalis. Taxonomy (NCBI): domain Eukaryota; kingdom Viridiplantae; phylum Streptophyta; class Magnoliopsida; order Asterales; family Campanulaceae; genus Lobelia; species Lobelia cardinalis. The sequence continues at coordinate 20,632,322 of JAOWAN010000005.1, forward strand.
GGAGACTAACATATATGCAATGAAAAATTCAGGAAAATGGAGATGTTTCCGCTGAAAATGGGCAGCATAAAGGATCGCAATATCCATTTTCAGTAAACGAAAAAGTTGTTATTAAGGTAAGTAGTGCCGCTGATTTACCTCATGGCTAGATAGTTAAATGTATGAATTTTTGCGATTATGCCTCAACACTCCAGGAATTCCAGCCTCTGTTGTCTATACCAACTCTTTTCCCCTTGTGTTGGTCAAGCAAGTCCCCACAGCTTGTTCCGTTCCAGACAGCCAATACATTAATTCCTATGTACTTTTTGTCAGTTCAATTGAGATCTTGTGACATAAATTTCTGTATTTAATATGCCCCTTGAAGGAATGCTAAAATGTCAAAAGCTAAAACTCTGCAGGGAAATAGGAGGACGCCAGATAAATTTATGGGGAAAGAAGCAATCATCACATCACAATGTCTTAATGGGTGGTCAGTTAGCTAATCTTGCTCCAACTGGGGTTACATTTTATGCGTGCATAATGTTTTAAGTAGAATATTTGGTCTCAGCTAAGGATAAAATACATCTAGATTTCATTTAAGTGGCTTGTGTAGCCCACATGTGAGTTTGCTGGTATCAGGCAAGCAATCCTTATAGTAGTATTTTTGCATACCATACAAGAAGTAACGAAGTTCAAGATTCTGATGGTGTGTTTGGATGGGTGGTTTTTTGATTTGGTTTTTGGGTTTTTGTAATGATTAAAGTAAAAGTAAGAGAGATAGATAGAAAAATTGTGGGACCAATGAGAGAGAAAAATCAAAAACCAAAAAACATACACCCAGAATTGTATGACTAGCGAGAATGGGCGGGTTCACTAGGTGTACTTTGTGGTTTTTCGTCTCCAAAAAACCCAATTTTAAGTTCACTAGGTAGGTTTCCTTAAACATAAAATTCCACTTTTCAATACAAAAACCTGTTATTTACCATTACCGTCCCATTTCCCTATTACCTATACATCTTTATTGAAACTATCGGTCACTTTTAAAAGTTAAATTTCTCTTCCTCTCCTCCTTTCTCTGTCGAGTCTCCCTCTTTCTTTCTCTCGCTAGTCGTTGACTCTGCTGTAACTGCACAAATTGTGACCACCACGCTAACAACCACCACCACCACCACTGTCATACACAGCCACCTCACCGCCGGCAAGCACACAACCACCGTTTCCACCATCGAACACTCAACCACCAGCACAAACTCGTACACTCGATCAGCTTCTCAGATCTAGCTCGTAGGCTTGGAAAGTTTTCCAGATCTGGCCGCAAATTAGCTATGATAAACTGTAGAAGGAGAGGAACGGGGCTGGACATGGGCATGAATGGAGGAGCTCGTACATGGAAAGGAAGTTGGGACGGCGATCGAGGAGATCATGCAGTTGAGGAAGGCACGGCGGAGGTGGATAACAGTGGCAGGTTGCGGCAAAGGAATGGGTTGAAGGCACAGGAAAGAGGAGGATGGAATGGGTTCGGTGATAGGTAGAGGCAGTGGAAGAGAACATTTGTGGCGGTTGAGAAAGGTTAAAGGAGGGGGTGGCGGGAAGGGGATGGCGAGTGGCAGGTCGGCGGGGAGAAAGGGTACTGGCTTAGGTAGGAGGGTGGGGAAAGAAAGTGTGGTGAAATGGTGATGGGTTATGGGTGGATGGGATGGGGAAGAGGGAAGTGCTGGGAAAATTCATGGAGGAGAGGAGTATGCAAACTTACATTAATAGGTCTGTGTATGTACTGTGCAAGTTTTTTTTTTTTGGGTTTTTGATATTAAATATGTTTTTCTTGAAAGTTAGTTTGAAAGCCAAAAGATAATGATGGTTAAGAGGGCAATATGGGTAAGTACAATGTATGAAGAGGACATAACGGAAATTGAAGGTATTTTATGAACAGTAACAAAACCATAATTCTTTGGAAGCCAAAAAAACCACAAAAAAAATGCCACCATCCAGACGGACCTTATGACATCCTTAAATATGACATGTGAAGGATCGATTATTTTGTTTCACCAAATTGGTACACACTGAATGTCAATATTCCTTCTATTCCTCAACTTAGGTTATTCAATTTGAAACCCATCATAATATATTTGGTGATTGGCTTATCAGAGTCTGGACCACCTGTATGCTGTTAAAACAGTAAGCAGATGGCATAACATGGTTTTCTTACTAGCTTATTCACAAACGTGAAAAATCAGCTTATTCACAAGCATGAAAAATCAAGTTTCTCGTGAATGTGGAGCCCATGTCTTGATAGGTGGTCGGTACTTGCATTTTGCTTGTGAGGGAGTTCTGATATTCTTATTAGTTACCTCCTATATATTGAGAAGGAGATGGGTTTTTCTGTTTGGGTGCCTGACCACTTAATGAATGGTTCTTCAATATCATATTATGATTTTGACCACTTCCTTGGTTGGTTGGGCTATTGAGACATGTATGGTGCTTCGGTGTCTTGGTAGTTGGTACTGATACCAGACAAGGATACTGTTTATGAGTAATATTATCAGTTATCTGTCTTCTGTTGCTTCAGTGCTGTGATGCTTTTCACATTTTGGGTTTACACAGGATATTTAACTTGTCCATTGCCTTTGGTCAATCTTCTGCAGGTACTTGCTGAAAATTATTGAAAGCGGAGAGAATGTACGCCTTCAATACCGTTCATTAAGGAAGATCATGACAACGTCCCAATCTGCGGAGGACAGACAGACGTCCATCACTGCCGCTTCAAATTAGTAGCTGATTGGACCCCAAATGATTCGATGTCATGCCTGCCTGCCTGCCTGATGAGTTTGGGAGATAGTAAAGTCTGGCATGGCCTTAAATTATTAATATTATTTGCTGATGCTTAGAGAACTTAAAATATTTTCCCTGTAAATTTTTTGTGTAAGATGCCATGTTTATGTAGGAATAGAATTCAGAAAGAGTCATAGGAGAACGTGTTAACTTTTTGAGAGAGGAAGAAAAAGCAGATACCATTACCAACATTTGACTCATGTTATCGTACCTGTTAAGATGGGTCAAAAATCCATTCATTTTAACTCACTTTAATTTGTTAAACAGTTTGACCTAATTTAATTCATTTAATCACGTATACATATATTAAAATGTGTAAAAAATATTTTTTTATTAGTATTCAACAGTTTAATCTGAGTTTCATTTAATCCCATTATTATTTAACTCATTTAATCGATTAATTAAATGAGTAATAATAAGTTGAACATATTGAATCGGAGTCTTTAGTTTCCATTCAGTAGAGTTAGAGCATCTCCAACCACAGCAAAATGGCTCGCTATATGCTATTTTATAGCAAGCCGCACAAATTTCGCAGCTTCAATGGGTCGTTCATAATTTGCCTCGCTTGCTATAAAATGAAATACTCGCTGGAGGGAGAGAAAATGCGTTAATCGGCCGGAGGTGTTGATCGATCAGAGGGCGTTGATCGCCCTTCTTCTTTCCTTTCCATCTCTGTTTTCAAAATCGTTTTTGAAGAATGGAACAGTTTGTTCTTTTCAATATTCCAAAAAAGTGATATTTTCTTTCTATTGGAAAAAGAAAAGAAACTATTGTTTCTCTCCTCCTATTAGGGATAAGTACTGGCAACAATTTTTTTTTTTTAATAATTATTTTGAAACGTGTGAGTTCTAGAATCAACTTCATTTTTTTTTTTTTGCATAATTGAAACAGTGTGTACATTAACAATGTGTACACGATTAATTAAAAAAATACATTAATTACTGCCAATGGTTTCATTTATTACGATGAAATATTTATTTAATGTGATGAAATGCATGTTAAAATAAATATAAAAAAGTAAGACATAGGCAACGAGATCTGATTGAACATACAATAAGATTTCTATTCTCCTCCAAACTTTTGCCACAAGTATTCAACGAGATCTGATTGATGTTGAGAATGATTTTCTCTATTTTTGATCTGGTGATGGAATTGAAGAAACTTCATGATCTCGGGTATTTGATCACGAGATACAGAAATTTTAGGAATCAAATCACTTCCATCGTACTCGATATCATCAACACCTCATTGATTCTCTATAATCATATTCTGCATTATGACACATGCATCCATAATATTTGAGAGAGTTTTTCTGTCCCAAAAATGTGCTGGTCCGCGAACAATTGCCCAACGTGATTGAAGAACTCTGAAAGCTCGCTCTACGTCTTTCCTTGCAGACTCTTGCGCCGCAACATAGTATTAATTAAAGTGATGAACCATCAGTAATTTTAAGGTGTTTTTTGGCGAGAAAATGTCACTGAAATAAGTGTAGATGAAAGAGTAAATGATCTGAGTTTTATAGTGAAGAATGTACCCGTTGGAATATACCTTATTTCTCATTAGAATACGCCCTTTAAAATATATCCGTTAGAATATACTAAAAGAATATATCATTTTAAAAATATCCTTTCGAATATACCGTAAGAATATACCCGTTGATGTGGTAAATGTTCGAATTTATAACCGTTGGAATTTTTAATATTTATTTATTAATTAATTAAAATAATTAATTATTATAGTTTTAATTAAGTATTTTTACTAAAATATATCCGAGGAATTTTAATATTAATTAATTATTTAAAATAATCAATTATTATAATTTTATTAAATTAAAATATAATTTTGTAAAAAAAATATTATTTTTGAATTAGATTTTTGTTATATTTATTATTATAATATAATAAAAAATATAATATTAAAATTATTATATTTAGTACATTATAATAGTGAAAACATATAATATGATTGTTTGCTATATATTAGCAAGTGAAGGTTGGAGATGGCAAGCATTTTGGCTTGATATATCACTATTCACTTGCTAAAATATAGCAATAACAAGTGATATATAACAAGTTTGGTTGGAGTTGCTCTTAGTAGTGTGAGCATATACGGATCATTATTGTTGTATAAAAGACAAGTAGTTTAACCTCCTTTGTGGTTTCTTACATAACTACGAGCTTTACAATCTCGACAGCATGAGTCGGACATGTTTGGCTCTGATACTAAACTGCTTTGTGCTCACTGAGTTAATACGATACTGGTGGCTTTCGAAGTTGCTCAAGAGATTATAGTTGGTTAGTTGAGCGAGCACCCGAGACTTGGCTTTAAACTTCTTCTAACCTATCTTTCAAAAAATTTAAAAGGAAACTTGAGGGAAACTAAACCTCGCGTTACAATTTTTTGGATGGTAGTTATATCATATGTTATTTGGATCATTATGTTGTGAATGAATTCTTGTTAGATTGATGAACAATATGATTAGAGATAATCATAGGGAGAAACAAGAAATAAAGAACACAGAGTTTAGGGGAGATAGTGAAGTCATATTCTCATTAATCTGATGGAGAATCCCTATCAATAAATAGGGAGCCCTAGGGTTATAAATTACACATCAGACCCTGTACTATGGAGTCTATTAGAATTAACCATCCAACTAAATATGTTTACAATACTCCCCCTTGGATATTTCTAGCTGAGCAATTATTGTGCACTACGTGTTGCCTCATTAAAACTTGCCGTGTAAAAACCCCGTGGGAAAAATAACTACGGTAAGGAAAAGAGTACACCACACAATCTTTCCAATCAACATCAAGTTGCCTCGTTAAAATCTTGTCAGTTAACAAAAATCCATTGGAAAAAATAAACTCTGGTCAAAGGGAAAAGAGTACAACATAGGTCATGAGTAATCTCTTGGATAGCTCATGAATATCTTCAGGATACGAAATATACAACAAGACGTTCCCCTTTACAGTCGTATGGACCGCGAATATCTGCCGACATTCAGCGGGTATCTACGGGATACGAGACATCGATAGGATGCTCCCCCTCAAGCAGAAGGGAGGAGAGCTTAAAAGCTTCAATCGACTCGATAACGAACATTAGTTTATATATTACTAGTGCTGATTAGAGAAAGCAGAGTAATGTGTCAACCATCATCATCTCATATCAAACGTGCTTTGTTTGCTCAAAACAAGCTACGCGTATCCTCAAACACCGTCGTATGATCATCTGCGGTAAAGAACTCACAGGAACATAAGTCATGTTAACTCGGCTTTTGGCCGTATCCATTCACAAAACACATTGTGAAGATCTCTGCTCTAAACATGACATAGTAAGGTGATGGTCGTTATCTATCTCATTGACCTACGAGACACAAGAGGATTCCGATAGTGAAACCATAACCATTAAGGAATCAAATTCTATGTGGGTTCGACAAGTTGTCACTATCGTCACACTCCACAAGCTATTGTATCCTTCAGGGATACATAGGGATTTAAACAAGTTCGTTTTTATACTTCCTCAAATGGAGTAGAAACTCAACATCATTTTAATGGTGGCGTGTTGGCGCAAAGCTCTATCTCGATAGCTATTTCATGTCTCTAATTTGGTTCAGGTTAAAGTGCATTGGGTCAAGTACAACGATGATGCGCGTATTGTACATAAGTAAGGGACTTCATACATTCACACTTCTTCGTCTGCGTTTACGCGACGGTATGAGTCTATTATAAGGGTCTGATGACCAATGAGATCTCTTGATGATTTTGCTCTATCCTTGATAGACATATTTAATATTTCATAGTTTGTTCAACCCGTAGAGAATAATTCAACTCACAGTATACCATCAAATTACTATCCACAATAGGAGATAGATTTCTCAATATACTCAAGTTTCAATTTCACATGTGGTTTCCTTATGATCATTATCGCGATCTAAATCAGCGACCTCTTTTGAGAACTATAAGAGGGATCTTAAATCTTGAAACTTGGCATTAACACACAAGGATATATCAGTATTAATTAATCTCTTTCTAAGCAAGTATGCACAACAATCTTTTGAATTGCTTCAACGGTATAAATATGTTGGTACTATCAAGTGCATGTTCCGTAGTAAGGAACTACTCGTTTTTATCCTCAAATGATTCATATGTATCTACATCCCAATAGATACACATTTGACTACTCAAGTAGGCTATATAATCAGTTCTTTGGAAAACTACCAAATTGACAAGGTAGCTGAACCTTAAGAAATTCATTGTGAGAACAAACTTCTCATCACACTCAATTATAGGGTATTTGAGAAGAGTATTGTGCCAAGAGACTTGTGATTTATTTCTTCTCATTGGGATTCCTTGCAAAGACCCTTAAGTGTGGGAAGACGATTACCAAACACTTATCGCAAAGGAATACAAAACTCATCCTGTATTGATATTTTCCTTTTGATCAGTCACCTCTACATTGGCATTCTTCAACGGAGTTAACTCTACCTTGGTACTCATCAATGGAGTGCGGTTCGATTCATCGCTATAATTTTGATTTTCGGTAGCTACCATAAATCACAAATGTTCATCGATGATAATCTCAATTTTAATGCCACATCTCATCTTTGCATGCATAGTGTATAGATATAGGCATTCGAGGCGTCTCCCAAATGTCGTCTTCCAAGACAACTCCATAACTCGGATCCGAGATTGATATTGTAAGATAGATCGAAAGTGATAGCGATGCTAGCTGTGCTAGAAGGAAATTTAGGTGTGCCGTATCATCCACTTCTGGGGATGTAAATCCTTCAAACCAATTTTCTCCCCCTCAACTGGGCATAGAGAAAATGATTGGTTAACTTCAAGTGTACCATATCCCCATGTACCCTTATAGGAACATCAACACAAACTTCTGATTGTGCGATGTGTTCTTCAGGAACTATCGTGATTCCTTGCAGGCATACATGTAGCAAGTATCCATGATCATGTCACTCTAGCTCATCTAAAGGATGAGCCTGACATCAATATTAGAGTAATCGTGATGAGACAAGGTGGGGCCGTACCACACTAATTCACGTCGTTCAATAAGAACGTAGGTGTAGACGTTCAATCCTCCCCATAACAGTGGGAAGAGTTGTCTCATTAGAGTGACGTTATGCAAAAAATTATGCAGTCATGATTGCCTATCAAGGTGGATGGTGAGTGATCTCGAAAAAATAATCATCCAATGTTGAGGCCACAACTCGGTACGGTGGGTAGTGCAATCAACACACAAACTGCTAACCTAAAATACTTGAAAAGATGCAAGCTATGGTGCATAAGGTTGGATAGCAGTTGGCCTCAACGGGACCAATAATGGGTACGTGTAATCTTTGCTCTGTCCGATGCCGAAAGAGGACTTGGTGCGCACTACCAAAGTCTCTGCAATTTCTTGCAACTCATTTCTGTATGATAGGAACATCCGACGTGTTCAACTATAATATCTAAGGATATGCAATAAGTGTCAAATGACTATGACTAAACTCCACGCCAATATCCAGTCCCTCGGATTTAAATGGATTTAAAAATGATGGATTTTCTGCCCTTACAATAGTATAGAGAGTTTAGTTTGACGGCATCCCATGTAGACAAATAATCAGGCATGTGATCATCGTTGTCATAGAACTTTAGGTTCTACGGTGGAGATAATAAATCAACACCATAATATTTTTATTTAGTTCACTGTATGGCGTAATATGTCCACAATATTTTATTTTGGGAGTTATAAAGACTGAGGAATAGTTACTGATTTTGTGCAAGGAGGATATAGGATCGTACATTTAATCAAATGTATCTTGCATGTGTAAGCAACTATGCAGTGGATCCTAGATGTATAAGTTGATGTCATGTGAATGACATTCTCAACTTATCTTCATAGTGCGCTCTTGACTATACTTATGGTAAATAGTGCACAAAATTTCAATTATTCCTCCTCAATGATTATATAAGTGTTCACTTAGGAACATAGCTCGAAATGATGTGACATCTATTTCCTTTAAAATTGGAGCTCATTATTCTATTCATGAGAGGCTGAGGTTGGGACCGTAAAAGTAGTTTTTCGGCCAGCTTTTGAAAAGAATTCATTTTACTAGGAGGAGAGGAGCGTAGCCACTCAATTGAGCAGACACGAAAGTATGAAATAGTGAAATCCTTTATTGTAGCTTCCCTAGGAAACACAACGACCAATCCTGAAAGACCACTCTTTCGTCTAAGGATGCCTAACCGCCGCATCGATCATTCGGGGGGGGGGGACTCTTGGAACGGAAACACATAAGACCTCAAAGACAAGTCTTTGGACAACTGTTTAATCTCAGTTTAGACAAACATGTATAATAAGATTGTCACAGAGGTTTTAGGTATGCATAAGGCTGCATAGATTCAACGATATTCCTCAATAACATGTATCATGCGCCAGATAAATATTCCCATTATATAAACCTGTTTGCTTTAATTCGATTGATCACATATCTAAAACATTAATGAAGGATCGAATTAAGCATTCGAGCAAACCATTGGATAAAAAGAAACGAATCTTAAGTCAAGTTAATCATCATCCAAGTGATAGAAGTACCAACGATGTCACTTTGCAGCAAAGGTCATGCCTTGCGCCAATGACAAGAGCTAGCTTTTCAAGTTTAGTTATATAACTGTGAGTTGTTTTGATTTAAGGACATCTGTAACGACCCGATTCCAAAAATTTGATCTGTTACCGTCATCCGCCCACTAATCCATCGAGCACCAAGGGGTCACTAGCCCACCACAGGCCCACCCAAAAGTCTATGGATAAGTTTGTGCTAAGCAGTAGGAGACAACCTTATAAGCCATATTAATTTTCCATTTTTACCCAATGTGGGATATGGATTATCACAATCTCTCTCACTTAAATTCTTGACGTCCTCGTCAAGGCCGAATCTATACCAAGACCGAACCTCCGGGAAGTGTAAGATTCAAGAGGTGGCTCGTACGGGCTCAAGAGTTGGCCCCCAACGCTCTTTCGACGATGTAGCACTTTGCCCCGCATAGCACTTTGTTCCACACTTCCGGCCGAAGTTTCGATCTGATACCATCTGTAACAACCCGAGTCCGAAAATTCGATTCGTTACCGTCGTCCGCTCACTAGCCCACCGAGTACCTAGGGTTCACTAGCCCACCACAGGCTCACCCAAAAGTCCATGGATAAAAGTTGATGCTAAGTGATAGTAGGGGACAACCTTATAAGCCATATTAATTTTTTATTTTCACCCAATGTGGGATATGTATTATCACAACATCGGATCTATCAATAATGGCTATGTGTAATGATCGACAATATCATCATCTCTACAAGAGGTGTGCTTCCTCTTTAGAAGGGTACTGCCATCTATATTGGTATTTCTCAACGGAGTAACTCTACGTTGGTACTCTTCCATGGATTGAAGGATTTACATAGTTATTGCTCCTATCAACATTGATATTCCTCAACGGAGTGAACTCTACGTTGGTACTATTCAATAGATTGGAAGATTTACGTATTGTTTATATTTTTCCTTTTCGAGTGGCTAACGCTTGGTCGCTCTCTCGATATTGATAGCATAAGGCTATCTATAATATTGACATATCCTTATGATTTACGATTTACAACTTGGAAGCTTATGCCCCAGGATTATACAAGATCGATTTACATAAGCAATTGTTCAATGTAATACAATGAGAAAATATTACAAAAAAAGTCGTAATCAAAATCTTATGTCAACTTTCCAGAACGATAAACAGTCCTGTTTCATTTACTACTTCTGGAGGTATAAATTTTCGATCATTTCTCAGAATTATGCATCGATTGACTCTTGGTCAAACACAATCACAAAATGATATGATAGCATAAAAGTGAGTAGAGCAAGTAAGTAATGGATTATGTCTTACTTAGTTCGGGAGGAACTTTAAGTTTCGTCTTATATTTGAACTTCAGGTTTAAATAAGTGTATAAGCTTTGAACTTCTAATACACGTGTATGAGCTTTAATCTCAAATACACGTGTATGAGCATTCATCTCTAATTCATGGTATGAGCATCGATTTCTAATACACAGGTGAACAATCGATTCACATATCAACATTTAGCATGAATATTGATCGCAATAAAATCATGGGATTTAAATATGTATATAGCAAATTCAAAGCTATAATATTTCATGTGCGATTAATAATTAAAAACTAAATGCTATATGGATGTAATATGGGGAATCAACCAATCATACGAGAATAAAATGTCACATAATTCTCAAGCAAGCTTTAAATAAACCTCATTAAATAATAAGCTCGCAAACAAATTTAATGCCTACTATTGAATATTCATAAGGGAGAACATATCTCAAGCATGTTTAATTTGGTTGAATTTAATCACAAATAATAATAGCCCATAAAAAACAATTTGAGTTTGTAAAACAAAACTCAATTTGGTCAAAATAATTTTCAATTAAATCGCTACAATTAAATTAATATAATTAATTTAATGATAAGTATTAAAAAGTCAAGGAAAATAAATTCCGACAATACACAAATTATTAATTGGAAATATTAAAATTTAAATAGTCCAAAACAATTTAAAGTGTGACAAAAATTATTTTTAAAAAAATTGGACCAAAACTGTTCTTTAAAATTGACCAAAATATAAAACGGTTTAAGGCTTCAACCCAAAAAATAACAGCCCAAGGGGGCCGAAGGCATCCCTAGGCGCGGCCCAAGGCCAGCAGTCCAGGGCGCCTAAGGCAGCCCTAGGGTGCAGCCCAAAGAAGCACGGCCCATGATGGGGGCAGCTCAGCAAGAACGGCCCATAGTCAAGCGGCCTAGAGTCGGCGGATTGGGCGCGTGAAAAAGCGGCCCAGAGTGCAAAGACTCGGCCCAGACAGGGGGAATGGCCCAAGCACGTAGCCCAGAACGCAGAAGCCCAAGGCGCGTGGGGCATGGGCGATTGGGCCAAGTGGGCGGGCGGGTTTGCAGACGGGTTAAGATAGACGAGTAAGGATACAATCCGGATAACCCGTTCGGACCGCTGCCGCCGGGTCAAGAACGCCGGTCGAGTTTACCGCCGGTTGTTGCTCCTCCGGCCACTGTTGACGGTGGTTTTTACACCGATTTAATCGGTTTTTCATGAGGGTCAGTATCCCTTTGTCAATTTGATCGAATATGACGCTTTTTATGGATTAAATCAAAACTCATATCAAGGGTTTTTCTCACCGCGGGTTCTTTGCCGTTTAGTGACGATTCCGTCGTCTTTCTCCGGCGAGTCCGATGCAGATGAGGTCGCCATGGAGAGGCGATCAAAACCCCTCAACTCTTTATCCTTGATTCAGCCGATATTCATAGAATTGATTTCACGATTTCTAGGGGAGTTTAATTCTCGATCCACTATTGGTGGTCGAATTTGCGCCACCACAACCGTCTATTGGTGGTCGCCTCACTTTTGGGGGGCAGCAGCGTTGACGGTCGTTAATGGTGGCGGCCGTTGGTGGTTTACACCATTCCATTAGATTTAGGACTTATTTGAAAGCAAATCCGTCAAAAAATTGACGGTTTTCGTTAGAAAACTAACGAATCTGTTATGATTTCGTTTAAGGTTTTGAAAAACAATTTAGATTAAAATTTCAATTCAAATATATATATAACGAAACTCATGGATTCACATTCAAAGAATATAAATCTTACCTCGATTACTCATCTACCAAAATATGTTTGACATTGGCAGTTTATTCGCGATGAATCTAAGAACGAATAAAGCAATTCGTGCTGTTAACGTGTTGTGAATGAATTCCTGTTGGATTGATAAATTAAAGATAATCGTAGGGAGAAACAAGAAATAAAGAACACAAAGTTTAGGGGAGAGAGTGGAGCCGTATTCTCATTAATCTGATGGGAGAATCCCAATCAATAAATAGGGTGTTGTAGGGTTACAAGTTACACATCAGACTCTGTACTATGTAGTCTATTAAAAATAGCATCAAACTAAATATGTTTACAACACATTCATTTTATCAAAGTTTTCGTATTTAATATGATAAAATGGTGGGTGGTGGGGGGGGGGGGAGGGGGGTGTTTTTGTGTGTGGGTATTGATGTGACTATTTGACATTAGTTTTGAGTTCAAAATTTCTGTTTTATTCGGTGTCTCATTTTTTATTCTATTTTTTTAAAATTTTATCTCAACTGTTTAAAAAATGATCCTAAAATTTTATAGTTTAACATATATGTTAGTTTTAAAAAGTATGGAATGACAGTTTCTCGCTAAATGACTACTTTCTATAAAATCTCGTATTCTGCATCCAATCCAAACAACAACACTGCAGCCCAAATCACATTTTGGGGTTTCGGCCAAAGAGAGAGAGCCAAATAGATTTTCGATGATCCGTGAAATTAGGATAGAAATTACAATCGTGTTTGGAGATTAGGGTTTATAAAGTGAGGAAGAAGAAGATAAAAGGGAAAGAAAAATATGGTTTAAACGATTAATTTATGTATTAAAAATAACATTATTATTTTAAAAGAGGGGGATAAAATAGGAATATTCGTATTTTAAAATTAGTAAAATATTTAAAAGATATATATTACATGCAATTGTGTATTATACTTAGAACTTGTGTGCTTTGTAAATAGCCGCTCCCTAAAAATAACATTATTATTTTAAAAGAGGGGGATAAAATAGGAATATTCGTATTTTAAAATTAGTAAAATATTTAAAAGATATATATTACATGCAATTGTGTATTATACTTAGAACTTGTGTGCTTTGTAAATAGCTGCTTCCCATAAGTAACTACCCTGTATTTATTCACATTAATTCAACTAACTAGCATTATTGATAAAAATCGTAAGACAAGGATGATTGATAACAAACTCTTTCCAACAAAAAACAATTATATTGTAAATATTACTCCTTTCATTTCCTAATAGTAAATCTTTTAAAAGTCAAAAATTATTTCAAAATAATTATCTTTTTAGGATATTTAATTTTTTTTTACCCATATATTTTTAAATTACCCTCATTCTCTACAATCAATAATCATTGATTCAAGGATCTTAAATGTAATTAAATAACAAAGGGCCGGGTGAAAAATTATGGAACGATAAATAACAATGATATTTTCATTAGATTTGAGGCGAAAGTGATAAATTTAAAAGGCGGTATTTAGCAAACCTTTATATTATGCTCCCAGACAAAGTTAACGGATCTAACTAGCAGTAGCCCTACGAGACTAGAAACCATTGATGTTGCTGATATCACCTGCTTAAGTAATATTCCCTCCATTTCGATTTGATTGTCCTTGATAGTGACATGTTGTGAGAGCTTTATGTCGCTTTCAGGACAATTAAAACGAAACAGATGGAGTATTATTTATCATCACCACTCGTCCCATCTATTTGTGAAATTATCCCACATTGAAACCGCAAGTGACTCTCTCAGCAAGGATGCCTTCAGTTCCCGAACAGGTGGTGGACCCAACTGCTCCAAATCATCAGGTAGATCGTCAAGATCACTTGATTCTTCTTCTTCAGCCATCCCACCACCAGCAGCAGCAAACAACCAATCACTTCTTTCCTCGCGTCGCACGAAATTATGAATAACACAAGCAGCTATGACAATATCTCTTTGAATTTGGAATGCATATTGAGGAGCAACTTTAAGGATAGGAAATCGCGATTTTAACACATCAAAAGACATCCTGATGGCTTTTTTTAAGCAAGAGTGTCGATGATTGAATAGCTCCTCTGGGGTTCTTGGTAATTGCTTGGCACCCCTAAACTCCTTGATGTAGTACCGAACACCTTCGAAAGGAGCGATGAATCCTTCCATATTCCAGTAACCGGAATCAACAAGATAGTATTTCCCTGTATCATAGTGTATCTATTTTAAACCTTCTACCTTTGTAATAACAAATATGCAATTCTTCTATTGCCCTATATATACATATATATATATATATTATTTTATAATGGACAAACCTTCAGGAATTGGTGGGAAATTCTGTTCTGGATCATCAAGGACAGCTCTTAATACACGTGAATCTGCAGCTGAGCCTTCCCAACCAGGATAAACAAATATAAACTGGAGATCAAATGTACAAGCTGCCAACACATTTTGCGACAGCTCTCCTTTTCTATTACGAAATCGAGTATGATCTTTGGCTGGAACATGTGCAAGAACATGCATTCCATCCATAAACCCGATGCAGTCCTGGAAAGTAGTAAGTTTAATAACAGAAGGGAAAAAAGCAATGCAATGTATAGCATGAAAGATTTAGTTTGGTGCCCAGAAAATAAACCTTGAAATATGGATAGAATCTGTGACTCTCAAGTACTTCTGGTGGGGTTGAGAGAGGTGGTGACTGTAGGAACTCGCGTGACAACGACTTGACTGCCTTCAAAACATTATTGAAATGCCTGCTTATTGTTTCACCCGAGTGCTGAAAGCGTTCTTGGATTACCCTGTTCCGTTCATTGTGACCAACAATGTTCAAGAAAATAGCTAATTGCTCCTCTATCATAACACCAGGGGTGTCACGCACCAGCCCTCTATGCCGAAGATAGTCAGATAACTTGTGAAAGACATGCTTATCCATCCTAAGCATTTCTCGAAACTCATCATCAGGACCATTTAGTACTTCACTCATAAATCCAGATCCCGACGGTGATACGCTAGGACGAGGAGGCTGCTTAGAAAGACTATTATAATAGTAGAAACCAGCAGTTGCAGCAATGAGTTCCATCTCATCCAATTCTAAGTCAAAATCTCCCATTCTTTGCTGATGCATCTGCAGAGATAAATTTTAAAGATAGTCGAGATGCATGTTTAATCAAGTGCACTAACTCAATTAAACAGGCGAGTGCTGCTGATATTATCTGAAGCAAGATCCACATAATAGCACTCAAAGGACAAGCAACAGCAACCAAGATGAATCTCAAAACCAATTGAGGAAATTCATTATAAGTATAAAAGCGATAAGTCAAACTAAGTACAAGATGGAAGTTATACTACTGTCGTAAGGGCTGTAAAGAATATAGAAGGTGAAACTGAAGTTCCTCAGACTACGGTGCGAGAGGAAGTGCTATATTTGCCCTGCAGCCATATCAATCGTCTTTCATTCTTAAGAGAAATGAATGTCTCTCTGGCATTATGATTTTCAAATAAATCCAGAGCAAAGAAGTAGAGGTGTTGGTCAACGCCTTGCATCTCATCCATTACCTTTATGCATCTGTTTATAGAAAATCTCTCCTCATTCTTCATAATTGCAGCTGCTCTCATTTTTGATGCAGCTGCTATCTCTAACATAGCATCAACTATAGCATCCGCAGTTGCTTTGCGACTTCGTTTTTTGCGACCTGAACTGGGCGTGGCAGACTGGCGCTTGCTGTTGTGTCCATCTACCATCAGATTCTCATCCTCTCCTGATGCTGAAGAAGCATCTTCGTCAATAAAAGCAGGATCTGCGGACATGCTTGTAGTCCTTCAATAAAAATGAACTGAGGACTTGAAAATCCAACTGTCTTCATACCAAAAGATCAACAATGACAACAGAACCCATAGTAAAATTAATTCGTTCATCTAAAATAAACTCATGAACCCACATTGACTCATCGAGTATGTAATATAGATCTAATAGTTCATCATCAAATACAACTAAATAAATTCATAAACAGAGAAGAATGCCTAGCAAAATGAATTTTGTCAGATATACAATATTCAACTTGCTAACTAAGAATAATTGCATGCAAATGGTAGTAGAGTCAAGCTACATTGGCAATCAAGTTAGCGGTATCATCTCATTAGTTTCCATTTTTTACTGGTTGCAGTTGGACCTCTCATTTCACAGATGTCAGAAATTCCTGATAATAGGATACTGTATTCAATGAAATCAATACTGACAATGAGTAAACGTATAAACCTTAAGGGCGTTTTTGGATATGTAGGTTGTGTTTGGATGGGTAGTTTTTTGATTTGATGATTGACCCTAGGTACCAATATATTTTATTTTGAGGTATTTATTCTCTATCTAACTTAACTTTGACTTCACTAATACTTCTCTTACCACTAAAGTTACAAGTCATATACTATATTTTGCTCCTACTTATTTTAAACTCTTTTAACTTCTAAAGCTTCTCTCCATTTTTCTAACTTATCATTATAACCCAGTCTTTGTTTACAACTACAAATTTTCCAGCTGTGTCAGACATAGGTTGAGAAAATGGAAAACGCAACACATCTATTAACAACTTCCACTTGCAGAATATAATTCTAATTCATAATGCTGAAATGGGAAAAACATTGTGACGGAAGGATAGTATTTCACGCACAAGAGCACACTTAGCCTGATGAAAAATTAACTTCAAAACCTCAATGTATCAAGATCACTAAATTTCAATGGTCAAACTTTTTAAGAAGTGAACCTAGTTTGTCCTCGGTAAAGAGAAGAGGGTCAGTTCATTTCAATAGTCAAACTTTTTTTTAATGTATTTATTTTACCGTGGTTATGAAGAAGGCCAGGCAAGCCTAGCTAGCCTAATCCTCAGCATTCCAATATACACAGAATATCATGATTATTTAAAGCTTAAATTTATAAATGAAACTTATTTGATTTTTATGACAAACTATAAAAAAGTAGGATCTTTTAATGCAATGGATCAATAATTGTATAGAATTATTTAAGTACTTTCCCCAGAATATAAGAGTTCCTAAATCCACCACTGTAGCTTTTACAAGCCTTCTGTTAACTAGGTGCAATATTCTTTCTTCATTTACAATGGTAAAATGGTAAGTTGAACTATGAGCATTTAAAGAATGAAAGTACCCTGAGAGTACTGACATTTTTTTAGCACATTTGAAAGTTGATAAAGTGAGACATTTTGTTAATTGACTCAATACCTCTCTCCCTTAGGAGAGGCATGTTCATACCACTTGAGCTTGAGCTCATGGGTAAAACCATAAAAATACTTGTAAAGTAGCTGAATATAAAACGTCAAAACCCACGAAAACACAAGAAAATATTAAAACTGCAACATATCAACTAAAATACGAATAAATTACATGGCCAAGATCCCTCAAAGAGGAACTATCTAATAGGTGAGACTTAATATATTCTGACCCTTAAAAACTAAGAATTAAGCTAAACTTGCATCCTGATTGATAATTGATAATATTTCCCAAAATGCTGCAACTTCTCTTCGTTATTATTTTCCTTAACTAGAAAAGTTAGGAAACACCAATACCTACTAGCTCTAAATAACGTATAGTAACTCTAAGTATCATACTAACTTACAGAGCAAATATATCCAATAAATTAAAAGCCAGAGGAAATGTGTAATCACACTGGTCCATCTAAAGCCACACCCTCCACTCCACCTATCTTGGGATTTACTTCGGGTCCTTTACCTCTCCACAGTGTAAGCTAAACTTATTGCAAAGGATCGAAATTCATAAAGCAGTAGCGCAGGCATTATCATCCCATTCAACACTTGTCAGCTGCTCAAACATGAAAAGGAATACTGACACATGGGCCTGCTAGGCCAAAGAAGTCTCAACTGTTAAAATTAGTTTCTCTTTGCTTGTCTCACTTCGGTCCCACCAATTCTCTCGCTTTCGCTCTAACCTTTTATATCACATAACAAAACTTAACCCTTTTTCTTGTTGTCGAATTCATTTCTTTTTTCAGTTGTTCCTCCCTCTCTATACTGATGTATCCTACTCATCACCAAAGAGCAACTACATTGACGATTACCCTGTATGCAGCAACGGTTCAATCATCTACAAGGGATGCCACTTAAATTACTTGCCAAAGTGTATGCAGCAACGGTTCAATCATCTACAAGGGATGCCACTTAAATTAATTGCCAAAGGAAGACCACAAAATGCACTAATATGCATACTTTAATTCAAAATTCTTTTTGGTGAGGAAAGAAAAAGAAGAAAGGAACAAGTTTCATTTTAAGAAACTAGACACAAATTAAAACCATCATTCTCCTCCACCTTTAATTTGTACTCTTTCCCTTCCAAATTAAGAATTAAAAAAGGAGTAGCATTTGACAAGTCAAACATTTATCGTCCTTTTATTGATAAATATTTCCTTTAAAGTACACTAAAACTATATCCAGTTTCGTATGACACATAAAAGAAAATCTTGTTACCAAAAATAAAGGTAATTTCTGAGGATATAATATAATGAATGCAGAATCTCCTCATCATCATGAACATTGTGACGCTCATTTTCAAATGGACGGGGTGAATTTCAAGCTTAAATTTTATAATTGCAGAGCCTTCCTTTTTTACGACAAACAAAACTAATGAGTGTTTCTTCTTTATTGGGCAGAATGAGTACTAGCAAGATGCAACCAACCAATGTATGCCCAAGCTGGAATAGAAGAAGTTGGTGTCTTAAAAATGCGAAACTGTCATAGGATCAACAGGTGGATAACAAAATAACCACTGAAACTGAAGAGTTATAGAAAAAGAGATAACTGGAGAAGTAGAAACATTTGATGAAGATAATAACTGTAAGTAGCACCCAAACGTCTTAAAATTTGGCAACAAAAACATCCTTCTTCGAAACCCAGTACACGGATCATTCAAACTTCTAATTTGCACCGATAAGTGAATCAGGGCAAAATTCAGATGACCCTCATTCCATGATCTGAGCCCCCTAAGCTGAGCATTAATCATATCAACATTCAACTCCCTTTTTTTTTTTTTTTGAACAACGATTCAACTCCCATTTATTCTGGTTTAGGCGATTGATTTCTTTACCATGTAAACAAATTAAAAAAAAAATGCAATACAAAATATTAAATTCAAAATTTAGTATTCAATAAAGCTGAGTGAAGTTCAGAAATTCTCTTTCAGAATTTATCCATGTTGCCCAAAACGTGAAAATCAGTCCATCAACAAGTTCACAAACACATTACGGAAACTTAAAAAGGTTTAAATAGATAAGAGAACGAAGGGAATCAACGGAATATTAATGTACCTGATCAGAAGAAGGAAAATCAGCAAAGAACAGGCAGATGGGTGGGTTTGTTAAACCCCTTTAGCTTCAAGAAGAATCCAAACCCTAAAACCCTCTTGGCTCAACGAAAAGGGAGGAATTTGGTTAGTCTTCAAGGTTCAGGTGGTAATTACAACTTTAATTGATAAGTTTCGAAAACTTCAATTTAGATACTTACATATTGCAAATATTTCACTTGGGTCCTATTAACTTCCATTTTTTTTCTCCTGTTTTCTATATTCATTAATTTCTCCATCCAATTTTCATTTTCATGCACACTAACTTGTAACCCCACGCCAAGCGTGAGAAGAATCACTGTGGCAGTTCACATGGATATAATTTTAGTTAATTTGACTAAATTATACATGAGGGAACGGTTATTTAAAAAAATGTTTGAACTCCAACATTAGAAGGTTTCCCAACATTATACATGCACACTAACTTGCCAACTGATCTCACCTACGAGAGGCACAAATCTAAAGGTTTTCCAAGATTCGAATCCCAACCCTGCAGGTTACCAGCATAGCAGGCACTATGTCACCCAAACCTTTGTCAACTGAGCTATGCCCCGGAGGTATGGAGCAATTATTTATAAAGCACACAATTGCTAAGTATAGTACATAATTACATGTAATATACAATTTTTAAATATTTTAGTAATTTTAAAACACTCATGTTCCTATATCCCCCTCTCAAAATAACAATCCTAATTATTCACTTCTTCATATTCTCGATCTGTGGTTCATGAGAGTTCAATCAAAAAGTTCAAGAAAAAAACATCATCCGAAGGGAACAAAGTGGGAATGATGCTTCCAAAACAAATCACAAGAGCCAGAAATAGAAACAATGGTAAAAATGATGGTGGGAAACAGAAATTTCATATCAAGAAAACTACGGATAATTATCAACATGCAAATCGATTTTGTGCAAAAGAACCAGTTCGGGAGAGGATCTTAACATACACTTGGCTACTTCCTTAGAGATTTGTAATACAATCAAGTTGAACGGAGTCGGTCATGATTCCATTCGCCTTAGATTATTTCCATTCTCTTTGGCTCCAAGCTATTCCACATGGGAGCATCACTAGCTTGGAAGATTTGGCAAAGAAATTCTTGTTGAAGTTCTTCCCACCATCAAGGTCAGCTGATGTTGCGAAGGGCTATTGCATCATTCAATCAGAACCACGGTGAACCTCTTCATGAAGCATGTGATTGATTCAAAGAACTTCTGAGACAATATCCACAACACGGGTATTCAATGCCTACTCAAATTGAGTTTTTCTACGATGGAATGAATCTTCCCACCGGAACTGTGGTAGATGCAACCGAAGGAGGTGCTTTGTTGTCTAAAATGCTAGAATCAGGTTTTAGCCTGCTAGAGGAGATGTCAGAAAACATCTATGCATGGCCAACTGAAAGGTGTTCCTTGACAAAACAAGCTACCAGGGTAGTGGATGCAGAACCGTTGACAACTATACAAATACAACTTACAGCTATATCAAATCATGTTGCTAAGTTGTCGACCACTAATGCCACAGTCGTGCACACATATTGAGCAAGGAATGGTTATGGAATGGAGTATTAGGCCCCAATTTATGTAATGGAAGACAATTTTGGGGAAGCTCATTATGTGAATAAGAGGTTTAACAATTACAGAGGGAATTAGACACAGCCACACTACCATCCTATTAATCGAAATTATGAGAACTTTTCATATGTAAATAACAGGAATGTCTACACTCCTCCGCATGTTTACCCGTACAGTCAGTTGAAAGAGAACCTAGTTTGAAGGACATAATGACTCAGTTCCAGCTTGATACCAAGACAAGAATTGAGAAAAATGATGAGAAGGTGGACGGATTGAGCAATAGCATGAAGAATCTTGAAGTTCAAGTGAGTCAAATCATTAATGCATTGAGCTCCTTACAGAAGCTTGGAATTCCTAGCAATATAGAGTCGAATTCTAAGGAACAGTATAAAGTAATTACTACAAGGAGTGGCAAGGAGACCAAGGATCTACAACCAAATCAATCAAAAGGAAAAGACAAGGAGCTGGATAAAGAAAAGGATAATTCAGGGGATAAAACTCAAGAGGTTTATGAACCGTCTATAAATATTCCCTGAAAATCCTCCTGCTACTCCTACACCTCTTCCTTTCCCTCAGAGATTTCAAAAAAAGTTGGATTATCAGTTTGCCAAGTTCTTAGAAATCTTCAAGAGTATTCAAATAAACATCCCATTTACCGAAGCTCTGGAACAGATGCCGAACTATGTGAAATTCACGAAGGAAGTTATGTCCAAGAAGAGGAGATTGGATGAGGTAGAGACAGTCAAGCTCACCGAGGAATGCAATGCAATACTTAAACTAGGATTGCCACAAATGCTTAAGGATCGAGGGAGTTCCACTGTCCCTTGTAAAATTGGTACTTGTCATTTTGATCAAGCTTCAAGTGATCTTCGTGCCAGTATTAATTTAATGTCTTTATATGTTTTTAAGAAACTGGGCCTAAGAAAAGTTCAACCCACAAGGATAAACTTACAGTTGGATGATAAATCTCTCACATATCCTAAAGGGATTACATAGAATGTGTTAGTCCAAGTAGGGAAATTCATCTTTTTGGATGACTTTGTGGTGTTAGACATGGATGAGGATCGTGAGGTCCCATTGATCTTTGGCCGACCTTTCTTAGCAATAGGTAAAGCTGTTATTGATGTTCATGAGGGTAAGTTAACCTTGAGGGTAAATGGAGAGAAAGTTGTTTTTAATATATACAGGGCAATGAAATTTCCCTCAGAGGTTAATAGCTGCATAATGATTGAAATCCTTGACGAATGCATCAATGAGTCAGTAGAAGAAACTCAAGCAATAGATCTTGTTGAATATTTCTACTAAGGATTTTAATGACATCCCTCCTCTAGGAAGAGATAGCATGTATGACAGTGTTGCTGCTCTTAATTCATTACCTTCTATGCATGCTAACACACCCTTTGAGACATTACACTCAGTCGAGGAGAAGGGTGAGAATGTTCCATCTATCCCTGCATCTCCTGTGTTGAAACCATTAACTGAGCATCTCAATTATGAATTCTTGGTGTCAAAATTCCACTTCACGAGTAATTGTTTCTGCTCATTTGAATGAATTGGAAAAAGAAAAGTTGTTGAGGGTTTTGAGGGAACGCATGGATTGCCATAGGGTTGTCCATTTCTGATATCAAAGGTATTGACCTTCTATAAATCAACATAAGATCTTTCTGGAAGATGACTATAAACCTTGTGTTCAACCCCAAAGAAGACTTAACCCTCCTATGCAGGAAGTGGTTAAGAAGGAAGTGCTTAAGTTACTTGATGTATGCATAATATATGCCACATTTGATAGTACATGGGTGAGTCCTAACCAAATTGTGCCAAAAAAGGGTGGAATGACAGTAGTGATAAATGAAAATAATGAGTTGATTCCTACTTGCACTGTTACTGGGCAACCGATTTTCCTCTTCCTTTTCTTGATCAGATGCTTGACAGGTTAGCAAGTTATTCTTATTATTGTTTTGTGGATGGTTATTTTGGATATAATCAAATTTTCATAGCACCGGAGATCAAGAGAAGACTACCTTCACTTGTCCTTACGGTACTTTTGATTTCGTAAAATGCCATTTGGTTTATGTAATGCATCTCATACCTTTCAATGTTGCATGATGGCCATATTTTCTGACATGGTAGAAGATATTATTGAAATTTTCATGGATGATTTTTCTGTAGTAGGTACTGCTTTTGATAACTGCTTGAATAATCTTGAACGAGTTTTACAATGTTAATTACGAAGACACCAACCTAGTTCTCATTCGGGAGAAATGTCATTTCATGGTTCAAAAAGGTATTGTATTAGGTCATAAGTTATCTGCCAGAGGATTAGAGGTGGATCATGCTAAGATTGAGACCATTGAGAAATTGCCTCCACCTACTAATGTAAAGGCAATAAGGAGTTTTCTTGATCATGTAGGTTTTTATCGCAGGTTTATTCAAGATTTTTCTAAAATTGCTAAACCATTAACTTGCTTGAGAAAGATGCTATTTTTACCTTTGGTGTAGTGTTGGGGAAGAAAAGGGAGAAAGTTTTTAGGGCTATATACTATGCAAGCAAAACATAAATGATGCTCAGCACAACTATATCGTCACTGAGAAGGAGATGCTAGCACTTGTGATCGCAGCCGACAAATTTCGCGCCTACGTCATTGGGACGAAAGTGATCATACACACTGACCATGCTGCCATCAGGTATCATTTCTCCAAGCAGGATGCAAGGCAAATATTGATTCAGTGGTCCTATTATTGCAAGAATTTGACTTGGAGATCAGAGATAAGAAGGGAAGTGTGAATGTTATAGCAGACCATCTATCTTATCTGGAACATCGGAAACAAGACGAGGATAGTGATGGCATCTTTGAAAACTTTCCTCATGAGAACCTATTTGCAGTGGGGAAATTGCCATGGTACGCTGATATTGTGAATTACTTGGAAAGCAGAGTGCACCCTCCAGATCTTTCGTCAGACCAAAGGAAAAAGTTTAGGTGCGACGCAAGATTCTATCTATGGGATGAACCAAATCTCTACAGTCAAAATGCGGATGGAGTGATCAGAAGATGTGTACCACAGAAACATGTACCCGTTAATCTTGACCAATTAACACCAATCATCTCCTTATGAAGGCCATTTTGGATCCACAAGGACTACAACAAAGGTACTGCAAAGTGGGTTCTATTGGCCTACCATATTTCAAGACAGTAACATTCAAGACTTGTGATCAATGCCAAAGAATTAGGAATATCTCAAAGAAGAATGAAATGAAACTGACCATGATATATGAAGTCGAGCTTTTTGATGTTGGGGGATTGATTTCATGGGACCATTCCCTATTTCAGAGGGAAAGTCTTATATTCTATTGGGACTATGTCTCGAAATGGGTGAAAGCTGCAGCAACAATAACTAATGATGCCAAGATCGTGACCAAATTTTTTCACAAGAACATTTTTACAAGATTCGGTACCCCTAGGGCTATAATTAGTGATGAGGGCCCTCATTTCTGTAACCGTGCATTTGAAGCATTGATGGTTAAGTATGGAGTCAAGCATATGAAGATATTGGCATATCATCCATAAGCCAATGGGCAAGCTGAAGTCTCTAATCGGGAAATTAAGCAGATTCTTGAGAAGACGGTAAAAATCAATCATAGGGATTGGGCTCTCAAGCTAGATGACTCACTTTGGGCATACCGTACAGCTTTCAAAACACCGATTGGTATGTCACCATATCGGTTGGTATTTGGAAAAGATTGTCATCTTCGAGTCGAGCTCGGGCACAGAGCCTATTAGGCAATGAAGAAGTTGAACTTTGCCAATCTGTATGGAAGAATCGACTTATCCAAATCGATGAAATAGAGGAGTTCTGGAATGGTGCATATGAAAATGCAAAGATCTATAAGGAAAAGACAAAGAAGTGGCATGAAAATATGATCAATCAACATGAATTCCTTCCGGGCAAAGAAGTTCTTCTTTACAAGTCAAGACTGCGATTGTTCCCAGGGAAGCTGAAATCAAGGTAGTCAGGTCCATTTGTGGTGACTGAAGTATTCCTGTATGGTACACTAGAGCTGAGAGGTAAGGAAGGAAATAAATTCAAAGTAAACGGTCAACGTGCCAAACACTACTATGGACAAGACAAAATCAGAATAGAGACAATCAAGCTGCTTGATTCCAAGTGAGTAGCAACTGAGTCGAGCTAGACAAAATCAGAATAGAGACAATCAAGCTCCTTGATTCCATGTGAGTAGCGATTGAGTCGAGCTAACGATGTTAAACAAAGGCGCTTATTGGGAGGGAACCCAATTTTTTCGTATCGTATTCTTTGATCCTAGTTTACTTTTGTTATAGATTTAATGTAAAAAAATGTGTTATTCCATGTACGTGTAATGTTTCTCTTAGTGTTTTTGTTGAACCAGGATTCAACAGGGAGCATCAAAATGCAACCGGACATCAAATGAGGGAGTTTGTACAGTTCACATGGAATTTCTGGCTGCATAACACTGAATTGGGCACTGCATCAATGTCCAGTTACTCCAGCAGTGAAAAAGAGGCTGGCATACTACACGCCACCGCTGCAGCACTGGTGTAACAGTGATGCCATGCAGTGAAAGAAAGGAGTTTGATACTGGAGCTAAGTCTGGCAATTTGGGTTAAATGGGTTATAATGGGTTGAGTTACAATAAATAACAGGTTGTAATGGGTTCAACTTATTATAACCCATTTAATTAACCAATAAACTCAATTATGTAATAAATAGATTAAGCTGAAATTAAATTATCATTTGAATACTCTTTCGTACAAAAAAAATATTTTTTACATACTCTAATATACAATTTTATTATTAAATGGGTTGAAACGGATTAAGCTGTTTAGCAGGTTAAAATGGGTTAATGGGTAACAAATTGCCAGACCTAACTGGAGCCCACCGCTGCAGCGGTGAGGTCACCGTCCCAGCGATGGCAAGGGTTTTGAAAAAGTGCCAGCGTACTGCACGCCATCGCCCCAGCGGTACGGGGTCGTGCGGCAAATAAGTTGTTCATAGATATCATACACGGTTCACGGACTTAGCCTTTCAATGTAACCCCAAAATCCTATAGTAAGCATGATTAGCAAATCTAGGAATAACTAATCTAATAGTGCACATAACAATTCTTTAACATTGTGAACCACTCCAAAATAGCTGTTTCATTTGCATACTGCTTATATTGAACTATCTCTAACCCTGAGGTTTATGTCTTCCTTTTGGAAAGCTTGTTGTTCTTTTAAGACTGACTCTGTGCTTTTACTTAATTGTCTTTAACAAAGGGTTCATAAAAGCTAGTTATAAAGTTCGTTGTTTTATTTCCCTGCCCTATACAAGTTCATTTGTCTAGAAGTCTAATAAAGCGTAGCCTTTTTAAGTTAGTGAATTTGTTTTAACATGTTATTCATCCCCTCTCCCTCTAGCCTATTTTTAGCCATTTGTGGACGAACACCTTCTCTATTCCTATTGCTACTATTTATCGTCTAGACAAAGACGAGAAAGATAAAAAGGTTGATGTCTCATTCTATCGAGGTATGATAGACTCCATTTTTTACTTAATTGCTAGTAAACCAAACATTATGTTTGTTGTTTGTGTCTATGCAAAGTTTCAAGCTGATGCAAGAGAATTACATCTTCAAGCCGTTAAGCGAATAATAAGATACTACAAATCGTGGCATAGGTTCCCAAAGTGTCTTCCTTTGATCTAAAATGTTACTCAGACGCAAACTTCGCTGCTTGTGGAGTTGATTGAAAGAGCACAAGTGAAACTTACCATTTTCTGGAAGGCAACATATATCTTGGGCAAGTAAGATCAACCGCATCTTATATTTCCCTATAATATTAATTATTTTTTTTACCTTAGTAAGATATTAGTTGAAAAAGAGAACCCTTCAAATAATTTTGTATATTTGAAAAAAAAACCCTAATAATTTTGTATATTATCTAACTAGGTAATAAAATTTAATAAAAAAAATTATGCTTACCTACTTCTTTCTTATTCATTTTATTTCTTAAAAATATATCCAATCACAAGCTAAATTGTGATTATTATTTTTAAAAAGAAAAATTACCCATGCCCAAAAGTTCTTACTGATCAATTGCTCATAAATCCAAAACAAAATCAAACCGCTTTTGTCACAGGACTTTGATCGAACACGTAGAGCGCATGGCAATTGCAGCTGGTCTAAGTTTATATGATAAAGATATCAGGTTTCCTAGCAACTTTTTTTACACATTCAAGAGCCGTCCGATCAAGTGCTACTCTGTAGTTCAAGGTATGATATGCCAAGGTGTATTTAACTTCCAAGTTATGGGTTACTTTCGCATAAGCGTGACAGATGGAGTTTTTTTTTTTTTTTTTTTTTTTTTTTGAATAGGGGATATTTTTGGTATAGAAGGGGGCGGTAGGAAAAAATTCAGGGACAAGATTTAACACCACCCTAAATCAATCCGTTCGTCGTGATAGTAAAAGTAAATAAATATATTTACAGCAAAGCTAGAGAACATTCAACACAATTGCAACTAAAATTAAACAAAATGTCACCGCGTTCAGAAAAGGTGAATCCTACTATGTATTTCTCTCCATTGAACACAATTTCAATGGCATTTCTCTCAACAATAATTTAACACGTCATCTGACTAAACTTATGACTAAACCACATGAACAAAGAGCGGTCCACAGATGCAACCAGTTTCCCATATATACAAGCATATAGTAACATCCCTGCAAGTGAAATATTTGAAACTTTTAAGAGAATGATGATAGAGAGAATCTTGCATGTTTTGAAAGAGCAGCACACACACACACACACACATCACCGATAGTATGATAAATAAATTTTGAACACAGCAGTTGACCTTATTCAAAGGTTAAGTAATTAAAAGTGATAAAATTAAACCTCTAAAATAAATCCAAAGGGTCGGCAGCGAGTACTCCATCTTCCCATTCTACATCTTTCGCATTTGCTTCCTTCCCAATAAACTGAATAGGTGCATCTAGTGGTGGTGGGTTCTGCACGCAAAAACATTATAGACATGTAAGCACTGCACTGAAGAAATGATTTTTCAGGGGTCAAAGTAATATATTTCAAAGCGGATGGAATAATTGCTACCATGCATCGGATCAGAGGCCAATTTATTTCACGAAAGAAAGGGTGCTGTTTTATTGCATTGGCGCCACCATTTGAACCTAGACGGCAGGCAGGATCCCTATTTAATAAAGCATGAATCAACTGCCTGCCCGCGAGACTTACCTGCAGTTACATTCATATGAAATCAGTTTCAAATAGCGACATAAAATAACAGGAGAGATATGAGTCCATGTTCAGGTATTCAGATCACAAGTCAGATGATAATATGAGAATAGCTTCTTCCAAATTATATTTCCTTCACAAGTTTCATGCTTCCTTGGAATAGATATCTTAGACTAGGAAGTGGGAATGGAATGGTATAATACATTTGCTGTGAATGTGCTACTTTTGTTGCTCTATTCTCGAGTAATTTTTTTCTTTTCTCTTTAAGGACATTTAAAGAAACCACCTGTCACTGTCATGCATCTTCCCAACCACACCTCCATATAGATGGTTAGAGTTAAGCTTGCACCATCTAGACGTTTCAGTTTAAGATTATTTCAATTCAACTCCATGCCCCCTCTTCAGACCTCACTTCTTATCCATTGAAACTCTCAACATATTTGAAGGAACTCGTACTTTTACAAACACGATAACTAAAACGGAAGGAGTATATCAGCAAATCTTAATTTTTTATTTGAAATGCACAAATGAAAAGAGCTTATTAGGTGAATGGTACAAGTTTATAGATTATACTTAATCAGGGTAACATGGTCTTACCGGAATGCTACTTGGAAATGTGAGATCTTTGTGCAAAATGTTGGCAAATGTCTTCTGCCTATTCTTTCCCCTGAATGGTGTTCGACCATAAAGCATCTCATACAGCAAAATACCTGAATTTAAAGTATATATAAATGTCACATACTTATTTTCCAGACCATTTAATATAGAAAAGATATGCTTCATAAAATTATAATTAACTGACAAAGTATTCGGTCTCTCTCGGAGAGGCAAAGAGGCATATGAATCAGTTTTCTCATGGCCAATTTTGTCATTTGTTTAAGAAAATGATGCAATACGCACCAACACCTCCAACATTAACATTATTGGTCGAACTCTTTTTTCCAACCCTAGGAGAATGATGTGGGGAGCAATTCGTTAATGATTATTCATTTTGTTCTTTACAACAAGTGCCCTTATGGCACCCCTTAAGAATACTTGGAGATGTTTTTCTTTGAAAATATGCTCTCAGATAATGAATAATGTTTTGAATATAGTTGTTTTCAGAAGAAAACATTTCCAAAGAAAAGTATGAAGTCTGAACTGGTACCACAAGGGCACCGCCACTGGCAAAATCCTTTCTGTTCACAACATATTTTATCTCTTGTTCGATGTTTGGTACTTTAAAAGTTTAGGGGTACTTAGAAAACAATTTAACTAGGTAAAGCTTCCTAGGACACTATATTCGTGTAATCTACATTATCTATGTTTCCTGGACATAGCTACGAGGAACCTACACGGGTGCAGATCCGGGTGCTGGATCCTCCAAAATTGTAAAGTCTTGCACCAAATGCAGCATAAAACGTCCACACCAACACCCACACACGTCGTACTGTGTTTGACACGGGTAATTTCGCAAAAGCGAATGGTCAAGGAAACATAGGATGTATATGTAACTTATCATTATAACCAGGGTTTAGCGAGTGACGTATGGTGGCTTTCCTACGGGTGTAATCCTTTAGTTACATCATGCAGATCACATCCTTTTATTGAGTGTGGATGTCAATGCAAAAGCCTTTAAATGGGGATCCTATAGGCCGTCTACATTAGCAAACTTGCCATTTTGGGAACAAAGAAATTTATCTCAACGGGTGAATGTGTGCAATGTTGCATATTATTTCAAGATTGTTTAGTGTTAGCTTGATATACATAGTTGGGTACCTAACTAATAGCTTAGGCTTTTTAGATGAGTTGGTAACTTATCATGTAAATTAGAGCTCTCGTTTGGCAAGGTCATGGGTTTAAGTCCCCCCGCTTCCATTTGTTACCTGCATTATGTGAATTTATGAGCGTACAGGGTGCCATGAGTGCACAGTGTTTGCACCCTGTTTGGTTTGTGATGCCCCCGTTGAGGCATCTTTATTAACTCTCCACGTGTGAGCGGGTCATTAGTGAGGGGGAGGGTTAACTTGATATAAATAGTTGGGTCCCCATCTAAAAGCAGCGAATATGCTATTCCATACATAAATTCTTTTTAACATTAAGTCTCTTTCAAGCAGTAACTCAACCCAAAGATGGTAGCAATAGAAGTTATACTTTGAGGTATCACTTAAAGACACCTCTTGGTCCCATTTCTGCTGCACCACAAATAAGCAAGAGTTGGTCAATATCTCTGGCTACAGGACCCCTAACTTGGTTCTGATAGTCAGTTTATTGGTGTAAGTTGTATTGAAAATTTTGTCATTTTGGATTTTATGTTCGGTTAGAGAATATTTGCGTATTAATATTAGGGGTTGCCACCTAAAACACCTCTAATGTGTAACATATGGAACTAATCAGACTTGAGTTCCGATAATTGAGAGTCTTGAATTGTTTTGAGTTACATATTTTCCTTCAACTTCCTTTATTTCTTCCGTCAAGTTTTCATCTTCCAGCCTGTAACTCTGATTCATCTTGCCCTTGCTTTTTAGGTTGGAATTTCATTTCTCTTGACCTTTCCTTTACATTGTTCTATATCATGGGGCTGCATGCTGAACCTCGAACATAATTAACTGTGACATCGTAACTAGGCATCCACTCATACACCTATTTCTTCTGCACCCGTGGTACAGCAAAACTAATGTAAGAACTAACAAATAACAGAAAAATAACACACTTAAAATACAACAAGGTTCATAAATCTTGCATTTCAATGTGCTTACCAACAGCCCACCAATCAATAGCACTACTGTGGCCTGCTCCTGTTATGATTTCCTGAAAGTTGGTCGCTATAAGTATCCAGAGTAGCATAGAATATGTAGAACAAAAAGTTACATGAATTATATCGTAATCTCATGTGGATGTCTCAAGTATTGCATTAGTGGAACAATAAGTATGGAAATAAGGTGTGATTGATTCACTAAGGAACCTAAAAAAAACTAAATGGAGATTGGTAAATGTTGAGGCCATTGTAAACAAATGGTACACATTCTTGTAAGTGAGAACAAGTGAAAACTTAGAGGATCTGTTTACCAAAGGATCTGTCAAAGAATTGGTAAAAAAGACCTTATTGGAATGGGACTGAAGCCCATTAATTAGAGTATTGATGGGAACCCAACCTTTCTCTAGTACTATCAAATTTTCAGGATCAAAAAGTAAAAACAAATCATTGATAGGTGGCTGTCATAGAAGTTTGATCGAGCATGAACATGATTTGGAGAAGCTCAAAGTTGAAAACACCTAGCAAAATCATTCCTTGTAGGAGTGCACCAGCATTTATGAAATTTAATCTTTTGTCTAACCGAGAGAGAGAGAGAGAGAGAGAGAGAGAGAGAGAGAGAGAGAGAGAGAGAGAGAGAGAGAGAGTACCACGCCCTCGCATAAAAATCTCAAAAGAACATGCAATCCAATGTTCCCTATTGTAAGTCCCCACTACATATCTCTGGCATGAATCTAAGATGACTTAGTGCTAAAATTCAGGGAAGTTATCTAGGAGAGGGTATTCATGGTAAACTCAACAGGATGGAAGAGTGCCTTCCGGTAGTATAAACACGCTTTTAAAACGTTCATCTTTCCTTGCTTAATCTTAGTCCCACTTCATACATTTAACATCCCTCGCCACATTAAGTCAGTAATCATTTGCAGCCCCTGAAGAACTAAAGGCTCACACACTAATATACATATCATTTGCAGCAAATTGTTCATGCACATTCCTGAATCGGATGGGCTAGACCACATGCGGGGTCCAACAATAATTAAACTGATTCCAGCAAAATACTTCTCAAGAATTAGCAGGCTTATGGATTTACAGATTAAATACCACACTTATTCATTAAATTTGCATCAACATCATCGCATAGTGGGTTGACATGTTTGTGTATATATCAAATTCAGAGAATAGACCAAGCACACACAGTCACTACCCGACTTCCCCTATCCCATGAATCAAGGATACTACAATTAGCATGTCAAAACGTATCTGAAACTCAAATGACTTAGGGTCCGATCAGGAGTTTGATATAAGGTGATATTGAGTGATATGATACTGTTCACAATATGAATATGAGATGATACGAGTGATATGAGTTTATGAATTAAATGACGAGAATACCCTCCCTACATCATTACTCTCCACGTGACTACTGTGCTGGACATGGACATAAGCAAACAACTATGTTTTTCAACCAGAGATACGGTACATGTGGAGCCCACCTTCTCATTTTCCTTTCTCATATAGAATACCTCACTCTCTCTCTCCAAAAAAATAACCAAGTTTCACCAGAGAAATAATTAAGTGCCGGTACCCAATTCACTCGACTCGTTCCACTCCCTCCTAATCCCAACTCTTCAAATCCCCCCATCCGCCGCTCCCTCCTTCCATTTCCTTACCTCAAACCCTTTGCAAAAACAATGGCGGCACCAACAACAACAGCGGAGCAGCTCACCACGGAAGGACCGGTCTCGATTTTTTGCTCTGCCATTGTATGAAATTCCGACGAGTTTTTATCTTCACCGGTGAACTGCAACAATGGTATGGATCTGTAACCCTGAGTATTGATTGAAACCCTACAAACCAGCTGAATCCAGCCATGGACCTCCTGAAGCACGAATTGTTGAAGGAAAGACAGAGCCTAGCCCAAGACGTAGGTGGCAGGAAGGTATTCAAACAGTTGGAGAGCGAGCAGAATCACATCTAGTAGCTTCGCGAAGAAGAGAATCGCGAGGTCGAGGCCAAACTCCTCCGGTAACGGCAGCATCAGAATCAACAAATGTCTAGTCCATATTCGTCTTCCAACAGCAACTCCAAATCAGAAGCTCAAAATTCGAAGACCGATGCTGCGTTTTCGTCGTCTTCAAAAACCCTAATTTTGCTTTGTTTGATGCATGAAATGGCCTGGGAAAGAGATGAATCCGAGAGGAGAAGAATCAATTTTGCTGTTTGTGGTGGTGAAGGTTTGAGGAGAGAGAAGGATGAGAGAGGAAGAAGGATAGAATTTAGGAGAGAGGAGAGAGAAATTAATTTAAAAATATGATGGGATATGTTTGAATTTATTTGTGAGAATGTATAGGTATAGAGGTAGTAGATGGAAAGTGTTTGATATTAATATGTGATATTGAATGATAGTTAGGTGTGATATTGAAGATATGAGTGATGTTAACGATATATTATCATATGGGGATATATTGGATCCGTGATCTGGTCCTTAATTGGACACAATAGACTGGGATACTCAAGGATACATGTCCATAAAAGCAGCACGCATCCTAACTATCAGGCTTCTGTTTCCTTTGGATATTGGTATAAGATACTATCATTACCGCCTGGCCAATTAGACATCCAACCCCTAATCGCAACGACCCAATTGCAAAAGAGGACCTCTACCAACTGAGCTATATCCCCCCGAGCTGAGTGGAGCATGCATGAAGGAGTCAGATGCTTCTTCTATTCTTTTCCCTGGCGCAGCTGGGCCATCCTAGACTTGAACCAGAGACCTCACCCATGAAGTAAATCATCGCACCTACGGTCCAACCAATTGGGAGAGAATCAATAGATTCCTTTTCGGGAGGCTTAGTCAAGTAGAACTGGGTTGCGCTGTATCTTTTGACGTGATGACAAGCTTTCAGAAACTTGAACACTACACGTGTGGCATTTTTATAACAGATAAGTGTGAAGAAAAAAAAGGATGATCTCTCATGTTTTCCTTCAGACTTATCTCTTATAAAAATGCAACACTTGTATTGTGTTAAAGTTTATTAAAACTTGTCATCACGTAAAAGATAATATCTGAAGGAAACCGAAGCCTGATGTTAGGATATGTGCAGCTTTTATGGACATGGATCCTTGAGGCTTATCTCTTATAAAAATGCAACACTTGTATTGTGTTAAAGTTTATTAAAACTTGTCATCACGTAAAAGATAATATCTGAAGGAAACCGAAGCCTGATGTTAGGATATGTGCAGCTTTTATGGACATGGATCCTTGAGTATCCAAGAGAATTAAGTCCAATCAAGTCATTTAAGTTTCAGAATTCAGATATGATTTGACAAGTTGAGTTAGTTTCCTGATTTTATAGCAGTCAGATATTTCAGTAAAGTAATTTCCTAGTTTGCTGGAATTAGGGTTCCTTATTGATCTAGAAATTGTATTTAAATATTTTATAGTATTTAGTTGCGTCCAAATCCTCATATTTAGAAGATTCGTGTTTTTGTTGTTTTTTTCCTGTGATGCCTAAGGTTGACAAGGTGTGAAACTGGGATCCATTTGTTCAATTGCTGGTTTACTTACTGTCTACTAGTATTGTTCACTGTGCCTAATACAGCTTCTACTACCTTCTGTTTTGAATCCTAAATAATCTAAAGCCCTAACCGTGATCCTCTTGGTATTTGAATCCTTTCAAACTTCCAAATTCCTGGCTGCGCCTTCTGCATCAGTTTGGCCCAACTTTTGTAGGCTCACACTTGTCCTTCATCAAGAAGTTTCCTGCTTGTCGAAACAAACCGCTGTACACTCCAAGAGCACCACACACCGTCAACAGTTCATACCACTCATTACGTCTTGATATGCATTTTCACGTGAAAGATCCTCTTCCGTGGCAAATGTGAAATGACAATGTATTCAATCATTCTGATGAGGGATTTATGAAGACCAAAGTTCGATTCAAAACAGTGTCTGAACGGATAAGTACTGGTTTACTACAGTCTACAGGTTATTGAAATTATCATATTGCTCCATGGACACAATTGAAATTGTTAGTACCAAATAAGCCTCCTTAAGAGCTCAACATTCTAAAGCCCGATTTTCTGTACAAGGAAGTACACGACACATACTTCGTTCATACAAGTTTCTCCGGAATATGCTCTCAGATCATATTTGAGGTTAAATATTAAAACAGTATTTGGACAAACCAAACCTAACAAAGAGCGCAGAAATTCACCTTCATTAGTCTACGTCTGATTAAACGATAAAGGAAGCTTAGTACATTAGAAGTATGGGCATGAAACCCCCTTACCGGAGCAATGTATTCTTCAGTCCCAACAAATGAATTTGATTGTGTAACTGGCTCTGCAATGAATATAGGGGGCGGTTGACTCCCAGATCTCCTGTTCTTTGGTAGTGAATGCTTTATAATCTGCAATAACAGAATTGACATGGTAAAAGAAATTATGTCCAATTCAGAGAATTTTTCCAACTGTAGGATCTAGCAATCATCAGGCTTGAATAGCCATTATACATGATTACAAAATCAGGGAACATTAGAGAAATTATGATCCCCAAAAAAGAGCATGTGGCATTTCTGAAGAAACTATCTCCCTCCCCAAAATTCACAGACTGGTATATGTTTACATGATAGCGTCCATAACACAATACCAATCAATTATAATGATAGCATACATATAAAAGGCAAACTCAGAAACTAAAATTCATACTTCCTCCCTCCCCAAAACTCACGAACTAGTATATGTTTACATGATAGCGTCCGTAACACAATACCAATCAATTATAATGATAGCATACATATAAAAGGTCTCCTGTTTTAATTGACACATTGTTTAGGAGAACATTTGACTTTTGAATAGTGCGGATAGGAAGAGTTTAGTAGTGGGTTCAACTACAATGTGTGGCACTAATGCTTTGATTTAGCCCAAATAGGGAAAGTTTCCAAAGTGGACGTTAATTTTAAAACACGTAAAAATAGAATAGTGGACACTTATTTTGGAACGGAGGTACTGAGTAAAAACAACAACAATTGGGGAGGGCTACATGATGCTTTAGGCAATCCAATGCCAAGTCACCATCCAGACCACCGCTTTTCGTCAATTTATTCATGATAAAATAATTATTTAACATAGAAGTATTGTGTGTTTTAGATTCTAAACTTTCAATCTTTGTAAGAATATGAAGTAAATTATTGATAATATTTTTTATAACTTCACAACAAGTCAATATCCATAAATAATTGGTCAAAGTTTAATAGTCGACCTGAAAAAGTCAAAATAGGACACTTATTTAGGGACGAGGGAGTAAGTCATAGCATATTTGAAAAAACAAAATAATTTGGCCTTTCTAGCACAGAAGAAGCAAATAGAAGAATCTCAGATTGCACGCAAATTGTCTCATACCTGGGGTTTGCATGATGTCCTAAATGATAGATCGAAGTCAGTCAACACAACATGTCCATCCTTTTGAAGTAAAATATTTTCTGGCTTCAAGTCTCGGTAAATTATTCCTGCACAGGACCACAAGTACAAGGGATGTCATGAAGAATCATAGACATATCTATAGCAAGTTAAAAGTTGAATTCTTTTGGAGGGAAGTTTTTCTCTTATTCTTCTTCTTCTATTATTATTTTTTTTCTCATAAGCACCATTTTTTTTTCATTCAAGGGCAAGTTCTTTAACTTTTTTCTCCTTATTCCATTACATAAGTCAGCGCTCATGTCATGCCATTCTATTCAAAGGACAAAAGAACTCTAATTATTCATTCTACAGAGATCAAGATAAGCGCATATAAATATATATGGCAATTGAAGGTAAGATGCTGTAGTCTTCACCGTATAACATCATGTCTTTTGAAAAAAGTGTCTATTCAACCTCTAGAAAGAGTAGGAAAAAGGAAAACAAAGAGAAGTCAAGATTAAGGTATAAGCTGCAAATTTTTTGGATTCAGGCCAGCTATAACCTTGCTCAAAGTTATGTTTTACGGAAATCTATTTGTTAGATTCAATCATTCAACTTATCAAAAAGGAAATGTATTTTTCTAAGTCTAAAAAGGGACATTATTTTCATTCTACTAAGGATGTGAAAGGTTCAGATACACGTAATAATTAATCTTTGATGGTTTGATATGAAATTGTCAAGGACTCAAGCAGTTGTCACCTAGTCAAGCAGACCTAGTTTTAGCAGCAGAGAACAAGAACAATGAAAATGGTTCCCCTCTTTTGTAGGATTAAACAAGAAAATGACTGAACTGCAGTTGCTTTTGTGGTATGATCATGACTAGTTACAGATGGATATTTGCTTACACCCAATTGTCGATACAACAGTGGGCATCTCAAACATTTTCATTGGTATTGCAACAGATCCTAAAGCCTGAATAAATGATATTATTTGCTTAGTATTAGTCAGATTTGGCCCAAGATTTATGTTAGAGAGAGAAAGTAGATCTGAGAAGAAGAGAGAGGGAAACTTTTCTTGTATATTCCTTGGAATGAAAAAATACACTCGCATCTCTACTTCTACCCATATACACATATTACACTAAACCCCCTTGAGATAAATGCTATACAATACTAACACTTTATTCACGTTACTTCTAACACTCCTCCTCAAGTTGGTCGTCGGTCTTTACATAAGGAGTACAAAGGAGATCACTAAAAATCTTCTCCTTGATAAAGTGTCGATCAATCTCGATATGCTTCGTCCAATCATGATGAACTGGATCATGGGCAATGCATATAGCTGCTTTGTTATCACAAAGCAACTTCATAGGTCTGGTTGGTAGAAATCCTAGTTCCGCAAGATCAGAATGAGTCCACGTGAGCTCGCTCACACTCAAAGCCATAGCTCTATACTTTGCCTCAGGACTGGACCTTGCAACTACGGCTTGTTTCTTACTAACGAACCAGCCCAATCAGGATCAGAATATCGTTGGACATCCAGATGATCGTGAGGTTCATGTAACACGCCTTTTCCCGGTGTAGCCTTCAAGTATCTCAATACGCGATAAACTGCATCCATGTAAGGCTCACAGGGATCATACATGTATTGACTAACCACGCCAACAGCATACGCAACGTCAGGCCTCGTATGTGCAAGGTATATAAGTCTCCCAACTAACCGTTGGTACCTCTCCTTATCAACCTTGGTGCCTACACCTCCAAGAAGCTTATAATTAGATTCAAAAGGTGAGTCTACTGGTTTGCATCCCAACATTCCCGTATTAGATAGAAGATCAAGAACATACTTTCGTTGAGAGAGAAATATCCCACAACATGATCCAGCTACCTCAATTCCAAGAAAGTACCGTAACGGACCCAAGTCTTTGACTTCAAACTCAGTTGCCAACTTCTGTTTGATTGAGCCGATCTCATCCTCATCATCACTTGTCACAATGATATCATCGACATACAAAATCAAGACTGTGATCTTGCCCCCTTGTCTCTTGACAAACATGGTATGATCAGAATTACTCTCCTTAAACCCGAACTTGATCATAGCACTGTGAAATATTCCAACCAAGCTCTACGAGATTGTTTCAGCCGGTATAAAGTCTTCTTGAGCTTACAAACTTTGACTACTGTGATGTGAGACGAGAACCCAGGAGGAGCAACCATATAGACCTCCTCCTCTAAGTTGCCACGCAAGAAGGCATTCTTCACATCCAACTGTTGAAGAATCCATCCTAGATTTGCAGCACAAGAAATTAGGATCCGAATCGAGTTCATTTTGGCTATGGGAGTAAAGGTCTCCTGATAGCCTATAAGTATGTGTGTATCTGTTGGAAACAAATCTTGCCTTATACCGTTCCACTGACCCATCTAGCTTATACTTTAAGGTGAATACCCACCTGCATCCAATAGTTTTCTTGCCCAAAGAAAGAGTCAAGAGATCCCATGTGTCACTCTTCTTCAGAGCATTCATCTCTTCAATCATAGCACTCTTCCACTACGAATCAAGTATTGCCTCTTTCCAACTCTGAGGAATAGAAACAGACGACAAAGTGGAAACAAAGGCACGATAGGAAGGGAAAACGGAATCATAAGAAACAAAGTTAGAAATAGGATGCTGAGTATATGTTCTAGCACCCTTTCTAACAGCTACAGAAAGATCAAGATCAGTAGGATTACCGATTGTATCGAAGGAAGGAGCAACTGGGGGCGGACTAACTTCCGGATTAGACAATTGAGGGGGTGAAGTAGTATTTCCATGTTGTCTGCGAGAATATGTCAACACATCTGGCCTATCAAGTCTACCAACCGGCTCCACATTAGGAGGTTTATCTCTCTCCTCCTGTCTAGGAGAATCTCAAGGTTCCTTAGGTATACGAACAAGAATAGAAACGGGATCAGAAGAAGACTCCATGTTCATTCCTTCATTATCCGTCTCTTCCTGAAGGGTTGAACGTGAGTCCGAAGAGTAATAAAGGGTCGACTCCCAAAAGGTGACATCATGACTAACAAAAACTTTACGAGTCGGACGATGATAACATTTGTACCCCTTTTGAATCGGAGAATATTCAATAAAGACACATTTAAGGGCGCGGGGATCCAATTTTCCGCGTGAAGGAGCAGTTGTGAACAAAACAAGCACATCCAAACACCCGAAGTGATAGAGGGTGCATTGAAGTGTTAAGGAGAAACGATGCTGGAATCTTAAACCGGAACCCGAGAGAGGGACGACTGTTTATTAAATATCAGATTTCTCATTTCTCTCTCTTCCATGTTCCTTCTCTACCTCCATTTGGTCCATTTTCGAATTTTTTATCATCAATAAAAGTCAAGGGTGTCTTCCCGCTTTCTTAAGAAAACAAATATACATATATTATTTTCCTTCTACAACACGAGAGAATACTTTTATGATTTGAACAGGAAAGAAAAAGTATTTGATATTTATTGTTTAATTTTTGAAAGTACTCTTTGAATGAAACATCCCAAAATAGAATAGTGGAATCTCTGCTCGAAAAGGAGGGGTACCTGTAATAAATTCTTTCGGACTCTAGTTATCATAACCTTTACGCGGGCAAAAACCACTTCTATCATATACTTCGATTGTCCTACGATAGTTACTGTTATTAATATGCGTTGAGTTACAACTCTTTGGCCTTCAATTCATGTTGGCTCATAATATTCTTCGTGCATGCCAGATGGCATTTGCCACTAATTTGATTACTTTGTCTGAGTTACAAGTGTTTCCACATGAAAATTTACAATCTGCAATTTTCCATTTTATACATATAATATATTGTAAGTCCATTCCGTGCCCGAGAGTGGTGGCAATATGAGACTCATGGGTTTATCGGGTCTATTGAATTTATATAATTTACTTATTTAAGAGATGGATAATCAATAGGTTTGAACTTATTTATATAACAAACCTATTGATTATCACTCTCTTAAATAAGTAAATTATACAAATTCAATAGATCGAATAAACCCATGGGTCTCAAATTGTCACCCCTACGAAAGTTGTTAAAAAAATTAACATTTTAATTAATATAAAAGTTAAATATCACAATTAAGTTTATCAAAATGAAATGTAATAATTATATTTAAAAAATCTCGTAAGCATAAAAGTTGGTTATATTTGAAAATTTTTTAATTGAAAAATGAGTGGAATGAGAATTGAAAATGAAGGGACTTGTGTTTAGAATAAATGGTTGCGATTGAAAATTTTAAGAGTTGATTTTATAGTAGATAATGTCGAATCAAAAATTAGGAATTGTATTATAGATTTATATATGTATGTGTATACATATACGTAGGGCTGTACATGAGCCGGATCGAGTCGAGCTTTTACGGATTTGAGTCGATCTTTTCATATTTTTTTACGAGTCGAGTTTATACGAACTCGAGTCGAACCTAAAATGACTGAGCTTGGCTTGGCTCATGATGGACTCGCAACCTGCTCGCGAGCCTTCGTGAGACTTTTCGAGCCATGAATTTTATGAACATTAACGGTTTTTTACGGACTTTTTTAGCGATTCTTGACGAACTTTTAACAAATCTTAACGAGTTTTTAATTGTGAAAATTATTAATTATGTTAAGGTTAGTAATTAACATAAGCTTATGTTAATTATGGAAATTGTGAAGCATTTCTTGATTTAATGAATTACAAGTTTTTGAGTCTTTTGTTTTGTCGAATGATATTGTGGGTACAAAGCTAGATTTGGTATTTTAATTTTTTTTCTTCTTTTTGGCAATTATTATGAACAAATGTCCTATTTAGTGATTGTGATTTTAGTCTTAATTTGGATTAAACTAGTTAAAATGAGTTGAATTACAAATTATAGTATTTTTTACAAAATTAAGCTTGTTAATGGTAAACGGGTCGAACCTTAACGAGTCGGCTCACGAGCTTTGCGAGTCGAGTCGGACTCGTAAAATATAACGAGCCGAAAAATGGAATTTGGCTTAGGCTTATGAAAATACCTCGAATCGAGTCGAGACGGGTTTAAACGAATCGAACCGAATCGAACTCACGAGCTAGCTTGGCTTGTGTACGGCTCTACGTATACGTATACGTATATACACATATATATATGTCATATATATAAAAAGTTGTTTAAATGAAAACCTAAATATGTGAACCGTGGGAACTAGCAATGATCCAACAAATTGATAGGTGTTGAATCTTAATAGATATGAGTTGAATTTGAGTTGTTATGTGCCCTATCTTTTTATTATTTTTGGTGTTAGATCTTCGTATTACTGTTTATGTTAGACCTTAATTAGTAAGTGTTAGATCTTAGGGTCCGATCACGGGTCTTATATACGGTGATATAGGATGATATGATCATGTTTACAATATGAATATAAGATGATATGAGTTTATGAAGTTAAAAAAAAAAAAACTAAATTGTCTCCATGATGTCTAAGGTTTGAATGTGAGGAGCGAATTGAAGAAAGAGGAGAGAGAATGTGACGTGAAAGGTTTAAATTGATTTGTGAGAATGTAGGTATAGAGATGAAAAGTGTTTGATATTGATATGTGAGATTAGGGTGATATTGGAGATATGAGTAATATAGATGATATGAGTAATATTATCATATTGAGATATGTTGGACTCGTGATCGAACCCTTAGTTCTTAAGTGTTCTCATAATGTTTAGGTTCTCATTTGAATAGGTTCATGTATAAATATGTAAATGTGTGTGTGTGGGAGGGGGGGAGGGGAGAGGGGTGGTTACTAGATAGTCGCCTCCCTATTTTTCTTCCTAAACTGTCACCACTTGTTTCTATTTCTAGAAGGCGGTGTCAAAATG
The DNA here is from genome assembly GCA_028566635.1 of Lobelia cardinalis. Taxonomy (NCBI): domain Eukaryota; kingdom Viridiplantae; phylum Streptophyta; class Magnoliopsida; order Asterales; family Campanulaceae; genus Lobelia; species Lobelia cardinalis. Next base: position 20,674,998 of record JAOWAN010000005.1, read on the forward strand.
TACATTGAAAAGTGTGTTCAGGAATTTAGGTACGTGGAAAGTACTCACGGATATAGTCAAGCAAATGATTGATTTCCATGCATATTTTCCAAATTCATTTCATCTAAAAAAGATAAATTGAAATTAGAGGTGAGAGCAGTATGGGAAGATATATATATATATATATATATACGCTTCTGTGACTCTGTGCGCGCACTTTATTTGAATCTAGTACAGTATGATTGTCATTATGATTACTGACTGCAGGACCATGATTCCACAAACTCAGACAATCAGGTAAAATTACTACCGTACACGTGAAATTAGAACAAAATAGTGGGTGATTGCAAATATAATAACAGAGAAAGGCAAAGTTATTTACAGGAGAAGGCGAAAACTAAATCAAATGATCAGGGAAATAAAAAACAAGGTTTTATGCCGATTAAATACCTAGACAATGAAGATATTCCAAGCCAATTATGACCTCAGCTGCGTAAAACCTGGAAAAACAGTAATTATCATAGAGGGGGATAAGTAGAGAGTACAACAATTAGTTTAATAACATGGTGATGGCCTCCGCTGTATCTTCAACCAAAAGTGTAGCATCCTCAATCAGCAATAAACAGTTGATAGCAGATCAAAGTTAAATGCGTAACACAACCAAAGATATCACAACAAATTAAATATTGCAACTACACAAGCCGTCCTTAAAATTTTCACTTTTCTCTTACTTCTGGAGACTTTATTTTTTCTTTTCCTAAAAGGTTGGGGAATAAAAGCCTTACTCCAACCCTTCATATTTTTTAATAATTAGAGCTTTAAAATGTAATAGAGAGAGCTTAAAGCCTACAAGAAGAAAGAGGCTTAAAGCCAGAGCAAGTGGAAGGATATATCTTCAACAAGATAATTGTTTCTCCTCGGTATTGTCCCCGATGGAACTTGAACCCCAAACCTCTCATTAGCAAAGAGACGGGGATACCGCTTGAGCTAAATCTCTTTGGTACAAAGTATGAGAGCACATGCTATGTGGTCCTTGTGTGTGGATGGTATTAAGTTATCTACTCCCCTAAAAGCTTAAGTTGTTAGAGATGGACTAACAATGTAAATCAAGCTTCATACTCGCCCTCCCGTTTGACCCACTTGCACACCTCCCTCCCCGATCCCCGCACTCTGCAGCACCTATACTTCTCAGCTAAATGGAAGGCACCACATGCAAGGCTGGATATAATTGTTACACATTCCAACTCCTTCCCTCCATCCCTCCCTACATCCTTCCGTCCCTCCACACTCGCCCTCCCGTTTGACCCACTTACACGCCTCCCTTCCTCTGCGATCTCTGGTCTCCCAACTCTGCAGCACCTAACTTCTCAACTAAATGGGAGGCACCACATACCAGGCTGGATATAATTGTTACATCTCTCTCTCTCTCTCTCTCTCTGTGTCTCTCTGTCTCTCTCTCTCTCTCTCTCTCTCTGTGTTTTGGTTAACCATGGTTGGAAATTGTATGTGTTTTTAAAGGGGATTAAAGAAATAAGAAAAGGGGAAAAGGGCCTGCATGGAGGTAAGTTTTAATCCCAGCCATCCGCGACACGTGGCATTCATCCTCCCTCCCTCTCTCTCTCTCTCTCTCTCTCTCTCTCTCTCTCTCTCTCTCTCTCTCTCTCTGCGCGGATATTTCTCTGAAAATTATATCGAGCGTCTAGGCACTCCTAGTAAGGAGTGTCCATAATGTACATAGAGGTTATAAATTATACACATAATAAATACATAATGCACATAATGCACATAAATTATGTTATGTACATTATTTATAACCTTTATGTACATTATGGGCACACCTTGCTAGGAGTGCCTAGGCGCTCCATATAAAAACTGATATTTCTCAGCCAAATGGGAGCCACCAAATCCTAGGCACGATATACTCGTTAAACTTTCCAACTTTCACTGTGTGGGACACTAATTTGAGTTCCGAGTGTTCTTTAAGCCGAATCAATACCTTTACCAAATGTACAAGAATTTTGCTTACTCTCAACAAACAATGAGTGAACGAGGACAATCTGTTTTGACGGACGAATTGTAGGAAGGTGCAAAGTTCAAGGACTACGGACGTAATTAACCTAAGAAAGCAACATGGTACGTGAAGGGTTGCAAGTGAGGCACATTGGTAGAAATCCTTGTGGCCCTCCAACAAAACAAACATGTATTTACAAGATTCTTCTGGACCTTTGATGGAGGCAGGATATATCAAAGCAATGGAATCTTCTATTGCAAAATACCAATTGCTTGGTGCGTTAGTTAACTTATGGGTGAAAATGAATTTGTGAATACTTATGCTTTGCCTAGACGAAGTATTTGACTCGTTTGAATCAATAATGTAGGAAAATTCAAGTTTCTATTTTTCGTATTTTAACCACAAGTAAGAAATTCATCGACATGTACCAAAAGTTGTGGTATTGGCATATTTCAAGCATACAAGTTGTCATGTCCGACTGGTAAGTTTCAGGCACCAAAATATAAGTAGTGGGCTAGTTTAGATCAGAAGAAACGCATCAACAAAGTACCTTGCAGATTCCTCTTTAAAATATTTCAGAGGCTGTTTGTCAAGCAAGGCAAATAACTCCCCTCCAGGGCAAAAGTCTGTTATCAGACAAACGTGTGTGGAAGTCTGGGGGAACAAAAACATATCAGTATGTTTGTCTTCATATGGTATCCATATTCACATAAAGAAAATTTTCTGAATATAAATACTATCAAAAAAACAATAATTAAGAACAATAAAAAGTGAAGGCACAAGCACAACCTCAGTTGAAATCGCCAGTAGGGTCTAAACCTATGCTCACAAGCTATAAGAAATAGGGAAAATACACAAAACCCATCAAATTTGAGGGGGGGAAAAAAAGTGGTATGAAACTTTGTCCATATTCTGGCAAACCCAAAACACTATAGCCGAGGAAACTCCCTTGAATGAGTTCTATACATTTACTTCACCAAGCTATCACCTATATTTTCAAACCCTTCTTGGTTGTGCTATCATGTTCTAGTTTGTAACAATAATCTATATGGACGAATCATAGCATTTTCAAATATAATAAACCACTTTCAGATAAAGGGAAGCTTGTAATGCCTAAATGTAACGACAAGGATAAAGTGTATCAGAAAATTGGAATTGAGGATCCATACTTAACCAGAAAGAAAAAAGTCATACATGTGATTATAAGAAGTGAAAAAAGAAAAACTAAAAATTACACATCAAATGATGGCAGTTACATGAGTTTAGGAATTATCATTGACATACTATGACTACTTCAAATTCAATAAAAGAAAGAAAAAAAAAAAATGGAACCTGAAACGAGGTGTATAAGGTTGGGAGGAAAGGATGATCCAGAAGTGAAATTATTTCCCTTTCAATAATTGCACGATGAACCTGCATATTTTATGATAAAATAAAATTCATAACATCATATATATAAACTAGTTGGAGTTAACAGAAAAATGCAAGTAGCATAAAGATTTCTGAATAGAATGTTTCAATGTCAGAAATGGAAAGACGCCTGAAACTAGGTGCATAAAGATTTCTGCATATTTTCTGAATGGAAAGATTTCTGAAGAGTTGCATGGATTTCTGAAAATTTGAATGCTAGACTGCACAAAAATAGAATGCCAAATGACTGTTTATACCCGTAGCTCAAAGGGCTACGTGGTCTCTTTCCCCTGTCTAGAAGCATATATGTGATGAGGTGAATACTTCACATTAATTAGTCAGCAGGCTTTATGAAACTAGTGATAGAATAAGGAGAAAACGCCTGAGGATGTAGTGAAAACGTTAGAGGCTATATAGTGCTGAGCTAACATCTTGGAATAAACTTCAGAAAGTTCTACCATAATGGTTTAATATTCCTTCAAAAAGATCAAGAAGGAAACCAAAACACAAAAACAATTGAGAAAAGAAACACGTGTGCAATACAGTGCAAAGCAATGTACGACCTAAAGCCGAGATCAATCACTCGAGTTTATGAAGAACCAGAATTACATTGATAATAAAGTTGAACCACCTCCATTTTAGTTACCATTCCAACATCTTCTTTAGAATTCTTAAATGCTACTATGTCAATCCATTTTTGTGTCTATCTCAAAGCTAGCCGTTAGGGCCGTAAATGAGCCAAATCGAGTCGAATTTTTACGAACTCGAGTCGAGCTTTTCACATTTTTTTTGCGAGTCGAACTTTCACGAATTCGAGTCGAACCCAAAGTAGTTAATCCCGGATAGCGGCGCGTAGCGGTCGACCCCGAAAGTGGGATAGCGGGATAGCGCATAGCGGGATGACCGCTTTTTGATTTTTTTTTAAATATATTTTTATATAATTAATAATCTAGAATTATATGCACGCAAACAGAATTAAAAAAAAAGGACTGAAACAAAAAAAAAAGGTTCAGTACTAGTGTTCAGATTAAAAAAAAATGACTAACAATTTAAAAGAAACGAAAAAAAGAAGAAAAGAAAAACAGATAGACAAAAACGAACAAACGAAGTCGCTGCAAAAAGAAAAAAAAATTCGTTGAACTCAAAGAGAAGAAATAAACGAAGTCGCTAAACAAGCGAAGTCGCCGACTGCGTCGGAAAAAAAGGGGCAGTCGCCGATTGCTTCGATCGATCGCCGAATGCCCTAGTTTGTTGGATCGATTTGAGGCAGCGATGAAGGAAGAGAAAAAGAAAGAAGAACGGAAGGAAGGAAGGAAGGAAGGAAGAGACGAATGGAAGAAAGAGAGGGAGAGAACTTACCTGGATGAAGTCGATGAAGTCGCCGGCCGATGAAGTCGCCAAACCTTACAGCCGCTGTTCTCAGCCAATGATTAAAAAACGAGCCCTAATTCTCAGCCGTTGTGTGACAGTGAGAGGAGAGAAGAACGAAGTCGCGAATTGAGTCTTTCATGCCTAGGAACTACGCGTATTTACTATCTTACCCTCAGTGTTCATGAATTTCCCCTAAATATTAAGGGG
>JAOWAN010000006.1:25631-53665 GCA_028566635.1 Lobelia cardinalis
AGAGAGATAAACTGATGTGACTTCAAATATCAAATATCAAATATCAAGAAAATCGGATTCATGATCCAAGCGTTAATGTAATTTAGAGATGATACAAACATCCAAAGCTATGTCCTTAAAATATGTGAAATGTTTTTTTTTTTGGGATGGAGAGAGTATTATACTATTATATACAAAATCCTTTAAATAACATGGCTTTGATCCCAATTCAAGTTGCTGGAGGAAAGTAATTTGTATGTATAAGTAGTACCCTTACAGAAATACATTTAACGGAGGGAAAGAGGGAGCAGTCTAATATGGTGAAGGTTCATGTGACAAGTACTTTTGGCAGTGTGGGTGGGAACAAACTGGGGGGGAGGGGAGAGCTAATTAAGTAGATTTGCTGCTTTCATATGTTCAATTCAAGCAAGTTTGTCTTTGTACTTGAGTTATGCGGTTATGTTGTATGCTTCAAGTTTTTCTCTCCCTTACACGTTCATTTGTCTTGATGACAGCTGCGAGGGCAATGGAGGTGCTGAACTTCACTCCTCTCAATGGAAAGCCTATTAGGATTATGTATTCTCACCGAGACCCTAGTATACGTAAAAGTGGCTCTGGAAATATATTTATCAAGGTCTTCTTTTGCTCTTTATTTCTTTCTTTCTATTTGTTTCCATCATTTTCTTCTTAACCTAATCAAGTGCTTTCTGTTCATTTGGACTTGACAGAATTTGGACAAGGCGATAGACCACAAAGGACTACATGACACATTTTCTGCCTTTGGGAACATCCTCTCTTGCAAGATAGCCACAGATTCCTCTGGCCAGTCAAAGGGTTATGGTTTTGTGCAATATGAGAGTGAAGAAGGTGCTCAAAAAGCTATTGAGAAGCTAAATGGTATGCTATTAAATGACAAGCAAGTGTATGTTGGACCCTTCCTTCGTAAACAAGAAAGAGATATGGCAGTGGACAAGACCAAGTTTACTAACGTGTTTGTAAAGAATTTGGCCGAATCAACCACGGATGAGGACCTAAGGAAAACATTTAGTGAATATGGACCAATCACTAGTTCTGTTGTGATGAGGGACGGGGATGGAAATTCCAAATGCTTTGGATTTGTTAACTTTGAAAATGCTGAGGATGCTGCTAGAGCTGTAGATTCTCTTAACGGGCAGAAGTTTGATAATAAAGAGTGGTTTGTAGGGAAGGCCCAGAAGAAAACTGAGAGGGAGGTTGAATTGAAAAATCGATTTGAACAGAGTGTGAAGGAGGCTGTGGACAAATCACAAGGGTTAAATCTATATATAAAGAATTTAGATGATAGTGTTACTGACGATAACCTTAAGGACTTGTTTACTCCCTATGGTACTATAACCTCATGCAAGGTTTGTACAATCCATTATCAGAAAGTTTCTTCTACAGATTTTCTTGCAACAGGTACAGTCTCATTACAATCTTTTTCATCTATGTGAGCAGGTTATGCGAGATCCTAATGGAACGAGTAAAGGATCAGGGTTTGTTGCGTTTTCAACTTCCGAAGAAGCTTCTAGAGCAGTAAGTGGAGGCATCTGCATGCATTTACTTATAGATTGCTGTAGCATAACCTGTTTGTTGTCTTTCTTTGTAGCTTTCGGAGATGAATGGCAAGATGATTGCTAGCAAGCCACTTTATGTTGCACTTGCACAGCGCAAAGAAGATAGAAGGGCACGATTGCAGGTAATTTCTGAGTGTTCTGGTATGGTGTATCGAAAAACGTCACAGGAACGTGGGAAAAGGATGATTTCAATATGGTCATTCTATCACTGTACTTTTCCTAGAAAATTTTCATTTTCTACTAAGTTTGTCTTAGAAAGATGAATGGCTATTGAAATATGAAACCTAGGGTCTTCGGTCGGTTTTGAGTATGGAATGCAAATTCATAAGATGAGGCTGACTATGCAGTAGAACTAGAAACAGTAATAGTAGAAGTGGACAATTTTTAAGTTGGTAGAAGTAGAAGTAACTCCAAGATTGATGGTGGAAAAAATGCAACTGTATATGAGAGTGATGTGTCTCCGTAAAAGTGCATATCAGCAAGAGCAGTAATAACATTCATAGATGGATCTAGGACCAGCTAAAGCAAAAATGGTTTTGAGAAATATATGATTGCGCTTTGTAGTTTAAAGGGGAATATCAAGATGATGGAAATTAAGTGACAAAAAGACCCTTGTGCTTGTACCCAACTTACCGTTTGTTCTGCACATGCAGTAAGGCCTTACTGAGTTGAGTGTCTGAGTTTTATCTGTTTTTTGTTCTATATGCGCTTACATTTTCTGCAAACTGATAATGTTTTTTTTCAGGCACAATTTTCTCAGATGCGCCCAATTACAATGGCACCTTCTGTTGCTCCCCGTATGCCAATGTACCCTCCTGGTGGTCCAGGTCTAGGGCAGCAGATATTCTATGGTCAAGCGCAGCCTACCTTCATCCCTCCGCAAGTAATCCCACTTTCTGTAGCGCGTATTCACTTGTATCTTATTCAACTGACTAGATCGATGTTTTATCATATCGCTTGCGATCTGTTGTATGCTTTCTTGTCGCCGGTGATCTAATGTCGATGTGTTATCGTTCACCAGTGACCTGGTATATGCTTTCTTACTCTAGATATCTGATATAACCTTATCATCACTAGCGAGCTAGTCGACCTCGGGAAGTGGAGCAAAGCATCCCTTCCGTTCCAGCCCGGTGTCCTTTTGTTGTTATTCCTAGTTGCTCTTGAGCCTAGGAAGGTAGAGCGAACCGGTGATCCCTGGAATAAGAATAGAGTAGTGCCTCTCTTATATTATAGTAACACCTCTACAAATTAATAGTGTTAGGACCATGTAAATTTATTAAGTCAGATTCATGTATTATTTAAATTAGAAAGTTCAATGTACATATATTTATATTTATGAGAGTGAGGTAATGATATTCATTGTTTTGAATATAATAATTATAAACAATAGATGCAAGTGACTGGTATTGAACTTTATTTGAGATCTGCAATTTTAGAGAATTATTAATTTATGAGATTGATGGGACTGTAGATTTATTTAAGGGCCTTCTTAAAAATTATTGAAATTACTCTGCAAACTGTTCCAAGTTGGGTGCGGGAAAAATATTTTAGTAGTGAATTTATTAATTTATCGAGTAGTGGTTTATGGGGTTTTACCTGTAGATGATAATTTTCTCATTCCAAGTAAAGGGTACAATTTACATTTTGTTTGGTTAATTTTTGACCTAAGATTTATAGATATTTACTTGTCCTTACAAAGTTGAAAGAGTTGCAATCATGGTACTTTTAATGTAGTTTATAATGGATATCGATTATTGTTTTGACATATGCCATTGACCTATAAATTTAGAAAGTAGATTTTTCCAGAGGAACAGTGTGGATTTAATCTTTCCCCCCAGCATAAGTCCTGGTTGAAGCAAGACATGTACTTGTAGTTTCTAAATAAGTGTCCTCGTGTATATAGTAAATGTGGCTCGGGTTTTGAGTTGCCAGATCACATATCTACCCTATTATACTAATAAGCCTGTTAAAACATATTCATTCGATCTGCAAATAATGACCATTCCCAGCAGTTTTCTTGTAGAATGTTGGAGATACTCCATTGACATATTGTAAAATACATTCCATGTTTAAATAAAAGGATGCAAAACTTTACCAGCGGAGGTTGCAGGTAGGGATGGCAATTTTCTCATAACCCGACCCGAACTCGATGATGCCCGCCCCGAAAACCCGATTTCCTCATACTTTTTAAAGACCCGATCGGGTTAGGGGCGGGTTCGGGTTTAGGTTCCACCCCGCCCCGTTCCGACTAGTGTTATGTCCATTTTTAAAAAAATATGTACATAGTATATATATTGAAAATGGAATATTCATAGACTTTAAATGTTTAAATTGAGTTAAAAATTTCAAAAAAAATGATTTTGAATTCAAATTATGAAAAAAATTAATTTTTTATGAATGCGTGCGGGGCGGGTTTGGGTCTTTGCCATTTCGGGGCGGGGCGGGTTCGTGCGGGGGTGAGAAAGTCGGTCGGGTCCGGTTTGGAGATACCCGCCCCTAACCCGCCCCGTTGCCATCCCTAGTTGCAGGTCTCCACTTGCCATAGTCATGTATCTATTGGCAAGAATAGGTTCAGCTCGGCAAAAGCTGAATGAAAGAACTGATTTTAAGAGCCAATCATAACATATTGTGTTGTAAGTCGATTCTGTTTGAAGTCATGCTGCCGGCACACTAGTTGATATACATGCATCTTTTTGAAGTTTTTGTGTAACATGGAAAAGGATGGAGCAATTAATACAGGGCTTTTACGGGGTACTACCATAGAGAATGTTCATTATGTTTAGAGGGAACATTTGGCAATTGTCAGTCAGGTTCTCTAATGAATTAAGAAATCTAATCACCCTTTGATTTAGCGTTTTGGGGGTTAGTTTAGTTTTGACCTCATGATACAGGCACTCAATTGATTAGTATAGTAAAATGCACAAATTTTAATTACCTTTATCATATGTGTTATCATCAAAGCATTATTAAAAAGTTCTTTGGTTTTGTATTCTTTCTCTATTTCATAATAAAATTTCTTCTTTTATCAAAGAATAATAGATATTTATGTATATATATATATGTATTGATATATTCCTTTTATTTGGAGGGCGGGGGAAATTGGGGAAGAGATCAATTACATACTATGAAATCATAAAATGTAGCTCTAAATTGTAACGTACATTTCTAATATCAATTTTGGTTTGTTTGTAAACTTCTTTTTCCAATAATTTGTGCATAGCATGGGTGTTCTTTTTTCCATTTTTGCGCTTGTGCCTCTTCCCCCCTTGTTGTATTGCTGTATAATGCTAGATATGATTTATCCAATGTTCTTCAGTAGGACAAGTTAATGATCAGTTCTCTATGGTTGTGTTATACACTGTTTAGCCTGGCTTTGGGTATCAGCAGCAACTTGTCCCAGGTATGAGGCCTGGTGGGGCTCCTATGCCGAACTTTTTCGTGCCAATGGTTCAGCAGGGGCAGCAGGGACAACGTCCTGGTGGCAGACGTGCAGGAGCTGTTCCTGCTCAGCAGAATCAACAAGTTCCTCTTATGCAGCAGCAGGTTGGTGGCACTTTTTATTTGCTCTCTTCCTTCCCGGGTTTATCTAAATATTTATGCATGTATTATGTTTGTGTGGAACTCACGGATCATATGGGTAACAGATGATGCCACGGGGGCGAGTCTACCGTTATCCACCTGTGCGTGGTCTTCCTGATGTTTCCATTCCTGGTATGGCTGGAGGCATGCTTTCTGTTCCATATGACATGGGAGGCATGCAGTTGCGCGATGCTGGAATAGCTCAGCCAATTCCAATTGGGGCTTTAGCTTCTGCACTGGCAAATGCTTCACCTGCTGAGCAGAGGACGGTAGGCATTCTTCATCTTCACTTTGTTTTTTTACATGTCTTTTATCTCTATTACATTACATGTCTTTTATCTCTAATGTAATAAAGTGGGAGGATTAGGTAAGATTGAAGCTCTGTCATGCTTTTTTCTGTCTTAATTTATCCGTGGCATAACTTACTAATTTTTCTTATCCATGTCTTCCAACAATGCAATAATGGCTCGAATATTGATTTTTCACCCTCAAATCCTTCCCCACCCCATTACCCACGTCTGCATCGTAGAGTAGTTATCTTCCTTTTATTTGGGCAGTTATCACTCCTTTTTTTTAGATTATCCCTCCTACTTTTCAGTAGAGCATATCTTTATCTTCGGGCCTTGAAAAAAACTGTTACCAAATGCATATATGATGTATTAGAAATTAAATGATATAATAATTAAGTTTTATTTCCACATGCATAGCATGTGCCAAGATACTAGTTATTAGAAAGTGGGAAGAAGGAAGGGAAAGGAATGGTGAATATTGAAGCCTTCTCATACTTTTATTAAATGATATAATAATTAAGTTTTATTTCCACATGCATAGCATGTGCTATGATACTAGTTATTAGAAAGTGGGAAGAAGGAAGGGAAAGGAATGGTGAATATTGAAGCCTTCTCATACTTTTCCAAATTGCAAACTTACTTTTGATTGCAGTAACAACTACTCAATTTCTTATATACTCCGCCGGTGGACCATTACTCTACAAAATTTATCCACAATCTCCATTAGCATTTAGGTACCTTGAACCATTGTATAAATAATATAGTGTATAAATAACTAAACAGAAACTATTGTTGTCCACAAATTCCTCGCCGTCCCGAATCTGTTGTCCTTTATTCCATTTTGGGATATTCCAAAAACAACAGTGCCGTTACTTTTTTCAGGAAGTTCTTAAAACCACGGTAGTTGAAGGGTCTTTATTTATTTATTTTTTGTTGGGAAGAGGGGGGGCTTAGATTTGTGATGGTTTGGATAAAAGAGACTGGAAAAGTGGCATTACTGAGGAGAGAGAAAGTGAAACGCAATTTTGTGATGAGTTGGATAAAAGAGATGGGTTAGGTTTGCAGATGTTGCAGCAAAAAGTTGCATCGGTAAACCAAATAGTCGTGATAGATATACAGAGAATTGGTTGAATGAAATAGAAAAACCAAAAGCAATACTACGAAAATAAATACGTCGCCTTGAACAAGCCCCAAGTGTCAGTGGTACCCTTTTAGCGGTTGTGAGAGATAGAAGGAAATTGCTCCCTTTATTTTGATATCTACTAGAGAGAAGTTTAGGGGAGGTTATAGTAATATGCTTTCATGATTCTCCAGGTTAGGCCCTTAAATTATTTTACCTGAGAACAACTCTCTTGAACTTTTCAACCTCAATGTAACCCCGTCAAATATTTAGCCAGCATCCCCACTCTTTTCTACTTCATTTCCCTCATCACCTCGCTAAACTCCTAACTCGCCATTCTTAATCCATCCAATTACGGTGTTGGCCCACATCTCCGGCATTATTACATGTTTCTGAGACTTCCATCTCCGCACTCGAATGCCCGCACCAAAAAATCCCAGATATGTATACATCCACGGTACAGACGCCACAATGTACACACATCCACCATCTCCTCGGTCCTAGTAAATATGGTGCAGGGCACATTTAATCTCTGGTACCAACCCAACTATCACCTGGCTTAGATTGTAACAGTATAAGTGTGGGGATTCCACCAGATCACAACGGAGAGATGAAAATTATCAGAAGAGCTGCAACAAGATATGAAGAATGATGGTAAATTCTCTTTTTGGGGCAGAGAGAGGTTTTGCCACTGCCCACACCTTCATGAAGTTAAATTATGGAACTTGCGTGTAATATTTACATTCTTATTTACTAGTCAAATAAATAGCTGCGATTTGTGTGATTGTTAAACAGATGCTGGGCGAGAATCTTTACCCGCTTGTTGAGCAGCTGGAACCTGAAGCAGCAGCGAAGGTTACTGGTATGCTTCTTGAGATGGATCAGACTGAGGTTCTGCACTTGCTCGAGTCCCCTGAAGCGCTCAAAGCAAAGGTTGCGGAGGCCATGGAAGTCCTGAGGAATGTTAGTCAGCAACAGCAGGCTGGTAGCCCAGCTGACCAACTGGCTGCATTGTCATTGACTGATGGCATTGTTTCTTAAATTTGTGACTCTCAAAGGGAGTATGTACCCATCTTTTGGAGATTCTTAGTTTGAACATTTCATTTGTCAAAACTTGGTACTGTTTTCTGTTTTGGGGGGGGGGGGGGGAATGAATTGGGTTTTGTATCCTTGCCATAACTATTACTTTATGGAGTGCTGTTTTGAAGATTAAGGCATTTATGAGTCACAACCTTTATTCTTTCTATTATTCTGGGTTGAAATAATCTTTTGGCTCGTACATTTCTGAGCTTGTGTTGTATGGTCTTTGATGGAGAATGCAGTTGGAAGCACAGTCGGCCAGCTATGGTCAGTATTACAAACAAAGTATATGTTGTTGCTGGAGACATGTCAACAGTCTCGAGTGTTGCTGAATCCTCTAATGAAAGGAAAAGCTTGAGGGTAGAGTCTTTGTAGCACTAGCTGAAGCTTCTGTTCTTGTTCCCTATCACAAAAATGGGAGTAAGAAATGGGTTCGATAAAAGAGAAACAGCTTGGGTTGTGAACTTTACTTTTACACATTATTGTTTTGCGACGTTTATTGCTCTCAGCAGATTCTGAGTTGCTGTAAGTGGCAGTTGCACCCAAGACTGTAGGCTTACTATACAGACATATTTTCGAGTTGCAAAGAAGGTGCAGGATACGGAACGTCCTCTACTGGTGAATGAATAGTGTTCTATCCTCCACCGCGGGCTCATGTTTTAGCAAGGTAGTTAAGGGTTGGCTTCCTTGACACCTCCCTGCACTGTTGGCATGGGCAGAAATGCAACTCCACGCCACTTGAACGCACCAAAATAGTGCTATTGCTGCAGTTTCAGAATACCAACTCTAGCTGTTGTTTGGAGTACAACACTAGGTGCCAATCACCGGCACGTCCGTGAACAAATTTTAACCAAGTGTTCAATATAACTTTCTTTGTTTTAAATAAGTGTTCATTTTTCACTATTTTCGATTAATTTGATTTTGAAGATTGATTTTCGAACCTCATATGTGAAGTGGGGTCCACAATCACTAGGGGCAAGTTAATAGCCGTTTTATTCGGTTGTTTACTCCTTGTAGCTTGCTTCTCCCGAGTGTGACGAGAATTTTCGATATTTGTTGATTATTGTGAGAATTTTCAACACTATGATAATTCACAAACTAATCAATTTTAAGTTTACCAATTGCTGTAAATATCAATGCTACAGTAAAACTAATCATTAGTTTTGCTTGGTTAAATACATTAAATTGATATAACTATAATATAAATTAGAGTGAAATACACTATTTATCGATTAGATGTTATAAACAGTAAAACTTTAATGGTCAAGATAAAAATACACATTTTTCACACTTTCTCTCTCACCCCCACATAACACATAATCTCATGCACTTCACACATTATCTCTCGCTCATTCACAACACTATATACACTCTTTAAGTATTCTCTTTCGTTTACAACACACAGTTCCACCAATTTTTTTTACTGAAATAAATAATTTATCATTTATCATTTTTATATAAATGTGTTATTATCTAAACCTATTTAGTTAAATTATTAATTTTTTTATTATTTTTGTATGCCACGCTATTGAATAAATTTTTTTCTAATATTTATTATAAATGATATATTGCTTAAAATTATTTAATTAATTATCTTTTCTGACTTCGTATCCTCGTGATTTTTCTGTTGTTTTAGAAAAGAAAAAGAAAACGAAAAAGAAAAAGAACTTGGAAGAGAAATAAAAAAATCAGGGTGTGTTTAGCACCAGGATTTTTGGAACAAAACATGAAAAATATTATAAAAACTTGTTCACCACTTAAGTTTTTAAAACACAAGTTTTCTCTCTCTACCTACTATTTTTACATACCCCTATATCACATTTATATCCTATTAAACATCACATCAAATCATAACTATCACACACTCTCTCTTTCTCTCTCCATCACTATCATATAAATTATTAAAAGTTAAAGGGCAAAATTATAAAACTCCTATAAAACCAAAACCAATACAAAATAAACACAAAATACAAACAAAAGTAAAACATATCAAAAAATCTCATTTCCAAATACACCCCTGAATCTGTTCAGGACACTTTCCACGACAAAGAGGCTGCATACAGCATACGTACATATTTTGCCGACTTTGTCAAAACCGACGTGGCACGTGGATTTCTCATGTAACCCATAAAAGTTAATAATCATTATGACGGGGGTATAATCGTAACCCTTAGTCCCATCCCCTCCCTCCCTCCGCCGATCCATCCATTCCAAATCCCATCCACCTCCCGTTGTTCGTAACGCGCTTTTCCCATTTCTATTAAAACCCCAAATTCTTTCCGCCGCCGCCGGCCCACCCCCCTTAACCGAGCCCTACACCCGAGGGGAGAGGTGAGACAATCCCGCCGGGATCCTAACCATGGAGATCGCACCGGCGGTTCTGGCGTCACACGACTCCGACAATTCATCCGCTTCCGCTTCCGCTTCCGGCTCCATCGATCAATCCTCGTTGTGTTCGTCTTCGACATCGAATAATGTGAAGGAGAATAATAGCAATAACAATAACAATAATAGTTTGAATTTGTCTAGCAGATACGACGATGACGACGATGAGGAGGATGTGTGCCGGATCTGTAGGAATCCAGGGGACGCGGAGAATCCGCTTAGGTATCCGTGCGCGTGTAGCGGGAGTATCAAGTTTGTTCACCAGGACTGCCTTCTCCAGTGGCTCAATCACAGCAACGCTCGTCAGTGCGAGGTATCTTCTCTAGCCTCTTCCTCTTTAATGCATATGCTTTTCAGTTACTACCATGGTATCTATATTGTCGGTTAGGGTTTGTTCGTTCACCTGTTTGTTTTTCTAGGTGGAAGGAAGCCCCTTAAGTTAGTGATTTAACAAGTGTTGAGTAAATGGAGACCAATGATGTTATTCGAAAGGAAAGGATGTTTGGGGAAGGGATATTTGATGTCTTTTGGGTAAAACCTCAGGGTTTATGTTATGATTCTGGCTGGGACATATCCTAAGCTGGGGATTATGTGTGGTCCAATTGAAGTACGGGATCTCTTGTTTAAGATAATTGATTTAACGCATTACATGTCACATGGCTTTTGGCGTATTGGTCAAGGTTCCTAACAGTTTAGGTGAATGCACTTGTAACAATTTTATTTGGTGCTCCTGGTGAGCTTCTCCATAGATTTTGATCTTTCACTATATTGAGTAGTGTAGCAGCTTATAATGCGCATAATTTTTTGTTGGTATTGTCATGAGTTGCAAGAAGAAAGAAGCTTTTGGTAGGCTTTTTAGATTTAGACCATCTGGCATTAAAATTTCGACGAGCTTTTGGTAGGCTTTCTAGATTTAGACCATCTGGCATTAAAATTTCGACGACTTATTATTTTCTTACTGCAGTCTAGAGCTGCTTTTCTTTTCTGGGGAAATTTCTGCATGTTAGGCTTGAGATGTTTAATCAATGTTAAAAGAAGTGTTCCAATCATAAAGTAGTAAAATTAAGACCGGGCCTAAGTGCATGAACTTTAACAAGGTGTATCTTAGATCTATATAAGTATCTATGTACACCTTTTAATTCGTTTTTATCATTAAGTACCCTTGGATTCACACAATTTTTCCATTAGACCTGGGTGCATTTTATTTTCTCAGTAGTCAGTTGAATGAATTGATTGGTGTCAAGCAATACCAAGTCTTGTCCACTGCTAGGACTTTTAGATAGAAAGCACTTTACCATCATAACATCGTATCATTTTCAATGCATTTACATTCTTCTGTCCCACAATGTTCTTTATGCATGAACTTAATTTAGGACTAGAATACTAGGGGCTTAAATGACTTCCATGTCAGTGTGGTCGTGGAGTTGCTCAGCTCCGTAGTTGGTTGTTTTTAGTGTAGATGAGTATAGAATACTAGAATGTGGAAACGGCATGTAAGGAGTAGTAGAGAGTAATCTAAATTCTGTAATGTGTTAAGAGTTTATCAGAGGAAATGGGGCCTTAGTTAGGGTGAATAGGACGACTGGCTTTAGCACTCCATTTAGTAGCAATTTGTAGCTCTAAATGAGGTAGTAGTAGTAGTGCTCTTATGGCTACTAGCTACCTGCTGATGTTACCTCCCCCCCTCCTCTTTTCTTTCCAGTTATGTTTATTGAATATATGGACAGCTAACTGAGTTGGTGCCAAAGTGCTTAGAGGTGAAGACGTATTAATTAGAGAGGGATTGCGGAGGGATGGTTTTGTGGAGAAGCATTGTAGATGGATGGGAAATTCGTTTACCTGAATTTAGGTAGCTGTAGCTTGGTGATGTGTGTATGCCTCAATTGGATGCAGCTCAATAAGCACTTTGGGTGCCAAGTAAAAAAAGTTAAGGTTTTGGAATTGTTTCATGTTTTTGTTGAATGCAATTCACCGAGGATAGTTTAGTTTTGTATATGAATTGCTTTTGCGACTGCCGTGCCACAAGTGGAATGTTTGGTGAGGAAGGCTTTTTTTTCTTAATAGCTGGAAGGGAGAATGTGGGGGATGCGATTGGAAAATTAAAGTTCTGGTTTGGCTATGTGGTTCAGGAGTTGTAAACCTAGTGTTTGTGAATATTGAGTTTTTTGTGTGGATACATATCTGTAGTATACGGACTAATTTGGTACTATTCACTGAAAATGACCAAATGAATAGTAACTTTCCAATTCCCCCCCAAAAAAAAAAAAATCCTATTCCCTATTATTCCCTCCCTACTACCAAGTAGCACCCTCTACTTTTCCCTTCTCTTACACACCACTACTTCCTCTTTTTATCTCTTTATAATTTTTTTATATACTTAGATATTTATCTAATTTATTTTAATTTTTTTAAATATATTTTAAAATTTAATTATTGCATTTTATTTTAATTATAGATAATTTATTATTTAATTTTTGATTTTATGCCCTCGGGCATGGGCAAACACTAGTATGGTATAACCATTGCAAGTTTAGATTCTTTGTACGGTATTTGGATGGACTTTTCCTGGATACACTCGTTAGGGTTAATCTTTTGTGAACTACCACCTTCTATTTCCCCTGTACTTTAAAGCTGTTCCCCTGTTTTATCTTAGTCTTGTTTTGAAAAATTCATGGGTGTAGTTAATTGGAAATAGGCGTAGCGAGTGTACGCGTTTTCAATCAGTTATAGGCCTCATCTTGTACGGGGGCGTGCATGACACTAATTTTTGTGCTTGTCACCATACTTGAGTTTTTATTTTGGTTCCTCAGGATTGAGTTGAAGGATTGCATAAAATTTAATACTCGTTTTCGCTAGCTGCATACTGTCTGATTCCTCCTTTTAATTTTTTGTTTGCATATGCTCTCTGTGTGTGTGTGCTGAATATATCTTTGTTTTATCTAGTCTCAATTTTTTATATGTTACCTTGTATATCTGATGCAGGTATGCAAACATGCATTTGCATTTTCCCCAGTCTATGCTGAGAATGCTCCTGCGAGACTTCCTTTTCAGGAGTTTATTGTTGGGATGGCAATGAAAGCGTGCCATGTGCTACAATTCTTTTTGCGGCTTAGCTTTGTACTCAATGTTTGGCTTGTTATCATACCCTTTATTACTTTCTGGATATGGCGCTTGGCATTTGTTCGGAGTTTCGGTGAAGCTCAGAGACTATTTCTGAGTCATATCTCCACTACCGTCATTCTTACTGACTGTCTTCATGGGTTCTTACTCTCAGCAAGCATTGTCTTTATTTTTCTTGGAGCAACTTCTTTGAGGGATTATTTCAGGCACTTACGAGAAATTGGAGGACAGGATGCTGACAGAGATGACGAAGCAGACAGAAATGGTGCTCGTGTTGCAAGAAGACCACCTGCTCAAGCAAATAGAAACCTAGTTGGTGACGGGAATGGTGAAGATGCTGCTGGAGCACAAGGAATTGCTGGTGCTGGTCAAATAATCAGGAGAAATGCAGAAAATGTTGCTGCTCGGTGGGAGATGCAGGCAGCTCGTCTTGAGGCTCATGTTGAACAGATGTTTGATGGCTTGGATGATGCTGATGGTGCAGAGGATGTACCTTTTGATGAGTTAGTGGGCATGCAGGGGCCTGTTTTTCATCTGGTGGAAAATGCATTTACAGTGAGTATTTGTTTTGCTTTTGATGCGACTTAGGTTTTTGTTGTATTAAGAAGGTTCTCTAAGGTATCTGATATAAATTGTTAACGGATTGAGTTTTGTTGTATTTGATTCAAACTTCCAATTTATTTATGTAGATTAGTTGTGGTGTCATGTAAGAGTACCAGAGTTCATTTAGCGAACATGAGTCTTAGAGTGTACTTGAGCCTGGTATTGAGTGAAGTTGAGTCAGGTTGTAGGTATCCATGTTAGTGTCAGTTAAGAACTATTAGACATACAAATAATTAATATGATTTACTTGCAAGCATGAATAGATTTGCTTTCTGCAGTTTTTACAAGAAAATTAAAATATTATGTATATCCGAGCGGTTTCATCGAATTCGAGTTTAACTTTAATAAAATGAACTTTTGTAGCATTGTAGTTATGTAGATCTGGCTCCAAAACTCTTGGGTGAACTTGACTTGATTGAATATTTTTGATCTCACTATTGATGAGTCTACCTGCAATCGAGTCTAGTCAAGTTGGGTATCCCAGTTTTTTTTTATTGAAACTTTTGTTTTTTTTTGCTAGGAATATAAATTCTATTTGCTCCATCATTAATTTAAAATGATGGTTATCCGACGATCATCTAATTTTATGGACGTGGGAGTCAAGTTTGTATCAGAGGAATTTACATGGTTGACTGATCAATCTGTTTCGTAAGATGTTACCGTCTATCCACTTAAATCGTTTAGGCTCGTAAAATTGTGGAGGCTGGCCTGTGCTTATTTTTGCGTGGTTGCTTCCAAACTTGAACTCTTTTTCAACCTAGTCTTTATACAATTTCACTGTCATCTGCATTTTTGGTGATATAAATAATAAATCTGCTTTGAATATCATTGAACATGAAATGTTGTTGAATTTTCATCAATAGTCATGTTTTTTTGCTTCTTTGAGTTTATAGGCTCGATAATATGATACTCCTATAATTTCTGGTGTAGTGGTCTATTGCATCACAAATTCATTAGTCCCAGCTTTTTCTTGCAGGTTCTTGCTAGCAACATGATATTTCTTGGCGTTGTAATATTTGTGCCTTTCTCTCTTGGACGGATCATACTCCATTATTTGTCTTGGCTGTTGTCATCTGCCACTAGTCCAGTGTTATCCACAGTTGTACCACTTACTGAACAAGCGCTGTCCTTGGCAAATATCACGCTAAAGAACGCATTGACAGCTGTAGCAAATTTGACATCTGATAACCAAGAAAACAGTTTGCTTGGTCAGGTCGCGGAAATGTTGAAAGTGAACACAACTGGAGCTGTTGAAGCATCAAACAATGTTAGCACACCGATTTCAGCGGAATTACTGAAAGGGGCAGCAGCTATTGGGACATCAAGGCTATCCGATGTTACAACTCTTGCTGTTGGCTATGTATTTATATTCTCTTTGGTAATTTTCTACCTTGGAGTTGTTGCAATAATAAGGTACACTAAAGGTGAACCTTTGACTATGGGGAGGTTCTATGGTATTGCTTCAATTGCAGAGACAATTCCATCACTCTTCAGGCAGTTCCTGGCAGCAATGAGGCATTTAATGACTATGATAAAGGTAGCCTTCCTTCTGGTGATCGAGCTTGGGGTCTTTCCCCTGATGTGCGGATGGTGGTTAGATGTTTGTACCATAAGGATGTTTGGCAAGTCAATTGCTCAAAGAGTCGAGTTTTTTTCTGTCTCTCCTTTGGCGAGCTCTTTGATACACTGGGTTGTAGGAATTGTGTACATGCTACAAATATCTATCTTTGTCAGTCTTCTTCGAGGGGTATATGTTCTTCCAGATTATCCTTCCCATATTTGATATTCTGATTCATTACTTTTCGTGACTGCCTGATTAATATTTGAATGTTCTGGATAGGTTTTGCGGAACGGAGTACTTTATTTCCTTCGTGACCCAGCTGATCCTAATTACAACCCATTCCGTGATCTGATCGATGATCCTGTGCACAAGCATGCTCGTAGAGTTCTGTTGTCTGTAGCGGTTTATGGGAGCTTAATCGTGATGCTGGTATTTTTGCCAGTTAAACTTGCTATGCGAATGGCTCCATCCATCTTTCCTCTTGACATATCGTAAGTTTATATCCACGCTTTCTGATATCTTATTCTATGTTGCAGGTTCTTTGTTGGTTGTACTTCCTTTATCCTTCTTTTGCATTTTATTAGCCCTTCAACTTATACTTGATTGTCACATGCAGAGTATCTGATCCATTCACCGAGATTCCTGCTGACATGTTACTCTTTCAAATTTGCATACCATTTGCTATTGAGCATTTTAAGTTGCGGGCGACAATCAAGTCACTCCTGCGCTATTGGTTTACTGGAGTTGGTTGGGCCCTGGGATTGACAGATTTTTTACTCCCTAGACCAGGAGATAATGGTGGGCAAGAAAATGGGAATGTGGATCCAGTAAGGCAGGACAGGCTACATGTCCAACAAGGTGGCCAAGATCGAGCCCTAGTTGGATATGCGGCCCCTGATGATTTTAACAGTGCCAGGCATGGGTCTGCGAATGGTAATGTCGCAGAAGAGTATGATGGTGATGAACAATCTGATTCAGAGTAAGTACTACCATCATCACTATTGAAGTGTGAGGATGATTTCATGAAAATTGGCTCAGGGCTGGGTTGGATACACATTTTTACACTAAACTTTTGTGGTTTTCTTTTTTCTTCTAATTGGTCCCATCAGTTTCTTTTTAGATCGTTCTTACTCTTTTACTTTAATTCGATCAGTACACAAAACCATAAATGAAACTGCAAACCGGAAAAAAAAAAAAAAAAAAAACCAAATATCTAATCTAAGCCTTAGCATTAATGAAAGACTGAGGCATAACTGCAGTTTGTGTTTCCCTGTTCCAAAGCATGGACTATATGATAAAAGTACACAATAAATGGTACATGCTTGGTTCCCTTACGGAATGTCTATTTGGTATCTTTGTAGCTAATATTCAATTAAAGTGTGCTGACTTAATGCCAGTTTTCTTCTTTTTTTTTTTGGCTGGTGGAAGGATATGAACTTGTGATGAGAGAGCAAGAGACCCTTATGATTGTGTTTTATCAAGCTAGTAGAGAAATGAGTAGGTCTGAACTAGGGATATCTTAACAGTATTGAAGTGGTTAACAGAATATACAGAATCTAGTTTTGTGACATAGCACAAACAATAGCTTTACATGTGAGTAGCTTGCATAGGTTTTGATCAGCAGTTGTCTTATAAAGTTTATTTTACGCATCAAATGCAGAAATTTTTGTAGTGTATAATTGTTGCAACTTGCAAGATATCTGTATGATAGTGTAGAAGCAACCATCTCACATCATTTAGAGATGTTTCAGAAATGACAATTTTTGTGTTGGATGAGGAAGACTAAGAAACTGAAACTTAACAGATGGGTTGGGGGGAGGGGTGAAGTATACAGACCAATTTTTTTTCTTAGGGCAAAACTAACATCTTGGTAGAATTAGGTGATAGTTGAAATTCTAGTGTTGCTGTTTGATACTTTTATGCAAATTATGTCTTTTTGTTCATCTGGTATGAGAAGGAATGATGGCATCGTTTAGTTGATCTTTCCATTATTGTTGTCTCCTACCTCTCTTTAGGTTGTTGTTTTCCTTGGTATGTAGTTTGATTACCTACTATGAACTCTTCTAAGTAAAGGCATTAATGATTTGTCTGAAACACTTGCTAGCACTACTTGTGCCCATTTTGTTTGATGACCACTTCTACATCTTGCTTATCCGTACATAAGTAATTAGATTACTTCCATGAATTCAATTTAACACCATATGGTAATATCATTTAGCAGGTATGGGTTTGTGCTCCGAATCGTGCTTCTGTTGTTGGTTGCCTGGATGACACTTCTTATTTTCAATTCTGCTTTAGTTGTTATTCCCATTTCGCTTGGGCGAGCACTCTTTAATGCTGTACCCCTTCTACCCATTACTCACGGTATCAAGTGCAACGGTATTATACTGGACTTAATTGTTTGCGATCAGCCAATTCCTTTTCCACACAAATCATTTGGACTTAAATTTTTATCACTTGTTGTAGATCTGTATGCTTTTGTCATTGGAAGCTATGTCATTTGGACTGCTTTAGCTGGAGTCAGGTATTCCATGGAGCAGATCAAAACAAGGAGAGCTAAAGTTCTATTTGGCCAGATTTGGAAATGGTCTGGCATAGTTTTAAAGAGTTCTGCACTGTTGTCAATATGGGTAAGGGTCCACTGGCCTGGTTTCTTTCCATACATCATGTTTTCTCTTTTTTGACTTGTATTCCCATTGTGTTACAGATCTTCGTCATTCCAGTATTAATTGGACTGCTATTTGAGCTTTTGGTAATTGTGCCTATGCGTGTGCCAGTGGATGAAAGCCCAGTATTTCTTCTATATCAGGACTGGGCTCTTGGACTTATATTCCTTAAGATCTGGACTCGACTGGTGAGTTTGAAATTACCTCTCTTTGGTAGTCGTGGATTTAATTAGTTATGTACAGCTCAAGAAACCTTTCATATTTCACACCTTATCATCCATAGTTGAGTGATTGGGATAATCTGTCCTTGCTTATATACTGAAATAATGTGTTGCATTGTTGATCACAAATCTATATTTACTGTTAGGTACTTCTGTTGGGTCTCTTTATCTCCTAAATTTTCTCAGTGCTCCTTAGCATTTTGTATCATTGGTGATTACCAAAACTTGCAAAGAACATTTTCTCACTCCACCACTTTCACGTTAGAAATATCACTTCTTTCGGAGTATTGATTTTGGTGACACGCTCTCAAATATCTGCCCATGACGGTCAGTCAGTCAACCACTTTCACCTTAGAAATATTACGCAGGTCATGACAAGTATTTTTCACAGTCGGAAAAAAGATAATCAGAATCTTTACAAATTACAGTAATGTGTCTGTTCGATGTTTGCTCCCCCCCATTGATTCTTGCTATAGACTTTGATCAGTGGTAGTGGGAAACGGTTCTCATATGTAAATTTTCTGGGTGATAAGATTTGTTTTGCATCTGGTTTTTTGAACAGGTGATGCTGGATCACATGCTGCCTCTGGTAGATGATAGTTGGCGAGTAAAGTTTGAAAGGGTGAGAGAAGATGGTTTCTCCAGGCTGCAAGGCTTTTGGGTGCTGCGGGAGATTGTGGTTCCTATCATTATGAAGCTGCTAACTGCTCTGTGTGTTCCCTACGTGTTGGCTAGAGGCGTGTTCCCAGTATTTGGGTACCCACTAGTAGTTAACTCAGCTGTCTATAGATTTGCTTGGTTGGGTTGCCTGGGGTTCAGTTTATTGTGCTTTTGTGCCAAGAGATTCCATGTTTGGTTCACAAATCTCCACAACTCTATCCGGGATGACCGCTATCTGATTGGCCGTAGACTTCATAACTTTGGGGAAGATAGACGAGAGAGGCAAAATGAAGCTGAACCGGAAGTGCAAAATTCCAGCCCAATGAATACTGGATCGAGTGGAAATGATGGGGATGTTGGATTGAGGCAGAGACGTGCTATTCCAATAGAGGGATGAGAAATAAATATAGTTTCGAATACGTGATGTGGCCCGAGGAATGTATCCTTTTTTTCCCAACGAGGAATGTCGTCGTAACCTTTCTTCTCAAGAGCTCTAAAGGGATGCCGTTTGTGAATATGATTTGTTGGAGATTAGGTATTAGAGGATGTAATCGAATGATATTGCTTAATCTATAGAAGTGATTTTACACAGCTCGTGTGAATAAAATTAAATCTAAAACTTATAAATAACATTATGGCTAGTAATCGCATGTAACCTTCGCTAAACTTAGCCTAACTGCATTTTAGGTTCTAAAAATGGCATGAGCTTCTTTTCTTTGGATCATGTTAATTTAGTGATTAATGGTTCAAACCTTCTTTGCCCATTCGGATGTTGGTTTTAAGTGATCCCATTTCGCCAGTTTGCAACTAATTTGATCGCATAGGTGGTTTAATGTATATTCTTCCAAGTTGTGAATTGTAAGAAGTAATTAAACGAAGTAAATAATTTAGCATGATGATACTCGAGGATCGTTTTGGAATGATGATAAATCAATTTAGTTTTTCTATTTGATCAGTGTCACTTCTCCATCTATTAATATTTGAACAGTTGACATCTAATTGTAAAATTAAGGATCAACACTTGTCATCAAATTACTAACAAAAGTTACTTGAGACCCCCATTTTGGCATGAAAGTGGCTATTGAGACTCGTTATGGTTGCTCTCTCTAATTCTCCCTACTCTGTCCTTCCACATTAAAAAAGTTCTACACAGAGAGAGAGAGAGAGAGAGAGAGAGAGAGAGAGAGAGAGAGAGAGAGAGAGAGGGCAATTTCATTCATTCGCAAATACATTTTGTGACACTCATAACAGTGCAAAACTGCAAATAAATATTCTTTCACATTCCATTTCACACATTTCTACAGTTTGGTAACAGCAATATCCCTTGGGTAAGTAACATGATACAACATTCACATTTAATGTAAACTAGTGGTTTTCCAACTATTTGGTTGTTGGAGATAGGTAGTACGGAGGAGGCAAGTTCAGAGGATATTCATTCTGTTAGGAATTTGTATGCCTGCCCTCTTCAAAAGTTGAGTAGAAGCATGCTTTGCCATTGAAATGACTTCTACCTGTCACCAACAATTTGAAATCAACGTCTTAACTATTTGGTTTAACAATCTTGCTAAGGTACCAACTACAAACAGATTCGGCAATATACATTCAAATTGATTCAGGACCACATTTTAAACCTTTTTTTTTGGGGGGGGGGGGGGTCGGCACTGGTGGGCGGGGAAACGGTAACCAATGTTGGGCTTTGATGACACCGGCTTCCCAACAGATTAAAACCTTTTTACAAAGATCATCTTGGTCAAAACTAAATGAAATTGCAAACTACCATATGCACAAGGCTTTCACATTCAGGCACATTAGATGCGACACAAAGCATATGTAATGCGAGCATTCTTTTTTTTATTTCAGTTTGCTATTAAGAAAAATATATTACTACATTAACAGCTTTAGATGGCATGACATGGCATGAATTAGTGTTTAGCTTATCAGAAACATCAATAACACTTTGGCTATTACCTCATCCACAGTCAAGATTTTACCATTCTTCATAATCCAACAGCCATTGCACATCACTGAGACTATGTTTTCACTTCGCATACAATACACAAGGCTGGAGATGCTGCATTTAGATCATCAAACGGAGTTGTTAAACATATTTGAAACAAGCAATGAATTAATACAAGGAACCTTTGATAATTGAAGGGTCAAAAAGTGCGAAAAATTCGAAAAAATAAAGATCATTAACATCGTCCTTTGGGTAAAAGATTATTGAGTATTGACATCAGTAACAAGGTGTCTATACAAGAAAGTAATTCTGACTCGAGTTGGACTTCTATTTATACATTTTTGAAGGCTAAGCTAAATAAATTTCCACAGACTGAAATTTAGGGAGGTTTGAAGGATGCTGCATTTTATAAAATATCTGGGAAAAACAACTTTTGGTTTCAGATTAGAGCAGTGCAGAAAGGTCTAGACTGAATACAACAGACGATATAAAATTTATACCAGTCATGCAGTGGCACCATAGACCAAGAGGAAGGATTGATTACAATCATATCAGCCTGAGAGAATATTGGAACAAAGATCAGTCTCGTATCTGGCATAGTGTCAAAAAAGACTACTAGTTCCAAAAAGGGCAAAAGATGAAGAGGAAGAACGAGATCAAACACTTTCACGACTAAAATGAACTATAGTATCTGAAATGCATCATGATACAATTTCCATCTCAGAAGTGCAAGATAAACATGATTTCATATCAGAATTTTATGATTACAGGACTAGTAGACAACTCATAGTAATTAGTAAGTATTGCCATGAAGTCAAATAATCAATCCAACAGCCTTATTGGCAAAGGATATCTAGGCCGATTGAAATTTCTTCTATAGTTTCCACAAGTTGCCATAGTTCTTCGACGGTCTATTATCTGTTTCAACCGCATTGTATTTGTTTACTTTCACATTTTTCTCGGGCAGCAAGTAGAAGATAAAAAGGTATAGCAAAATACAGTTGGCAATTAAAACGCAGCTTATTCGGTCACAATAGAAAGCGTACATTGTTGGGGATTAGGTATTACCTCCAGAAAATGGGTCACACATCAACATAAATTGTTAAAAGTTTAGGAAAAACCAACCTTTTTCCCAACTTCAAGTGAGCCTATTTCATTGTCCCACAGTACTGATTTGGCACCATTAACAGTTGCCATTTTTAGAATTGTTTCTGCTGGAAGAGCGGTAGGATCAGTGGTACCTTTTGAATGAACCTCCCGACCTTTGTTGATAAGGGAAGCTAGGTACATCTCATCAACTGCACCGAATAAAGTAGCATTAATCTCTACCACTGGATTGGAACGAGCTTTTAGAAAAGATCATTCCACTTTGTGATCAATTTATGTTGGTTAAACTTAAAACAGATCTGGTCACTGCACTATATGTAAAACAGTGTTCTTTGCCTCTCATTACTTTGTAAAAGTGTAAATGAAAGTTACACGTTGAAGCATAAAAACGGCTCCCTTCAAAATAAAAGTTTATCAAGCTCGACACTGTTAATAAGGACTCAAAAACAACAACACGTATATCCGTGTAAATTCTTTTGCACTGTCTGGAACATATCTTGCTAGATTCAGTTTGGTAAAACCCCATCAAAGACTAATTTGATCTTCTATTCGATATCTATGGCATGCCATTAACAGCAACTGCGAATAATATGGAGTTTTAATAGCTACAGTAGGGTAAATTTTTCGAAGGTACACAATTTATGCCATTACTTGAAAAGGATGGACAGATCCAGTTAGTGTTTGTATGATAATGAGGGTAAAAATTTTCGTGAATGTGTATGTAATATGTTATATGTATATAAACGAATAAAACATTTAGAGACCAGTAGTACCTTAACTATAGTGGGAACAATGATATTTGAAATTTTCTATGATCAAGATTACATGTTTTTGGTGAGGATAGTTTTTGGGAGTCAGTGTGTGTGTGGCCAGGGTTGTTTAAAGTTGATAATGAATCAGACAGTATTATCAAGGTTTTGTCGCAGGTGATGACTAATGAGTAAATCAAGGTCTTTAAAATTCATTGAAGAGTTAACATCTAGTCTCAGGGAAGAATCTTATTCAAAAAAGTGTGTGCTAGTTTATGTTCCAAGGAGGAAAATAGTTTTTAAAATGCTGCATGAAGTTCATTGAAGGGCTTATGGGAGTCGTAACTCGTAATTATGAAAGCCAAAGTACGAACATACCAATGCTCATTCTATTATTTGATGGTGCTCCATCAGTTCCCAAGGACACACAAATTCTAGCATCAAGCATTTCCTTAATAGGTGCAAATCCAAGCATACGCATGGCAGCAGCTGGACAATGAGAGATCTTAACCCCAGCATTGGAAATAAAATCAATCTGAAAGGGGGTATAACTTCATAAGATGATTAACAGAATGCGAAAGAGAATCAGCTCAATTGAATTAGGAATATAACTTGCACTAATCAAATTTGATTCTGTGAGTACAAGTAGAGTTCAATGGCAAAAGATCGTCCACATGATATACAAAATTTATCAGAGATCATGAGCAAACATATTAAAACCTAATCTAAGATGGAATAGTCAAAGTTCAGAGTTTTTATCATAAACAATTAAAAGAAAGTGCAGCCAAAGAGCACTCATGTGGCATTTGGTTGTTCAAGGAAGAAAGATTTACCAGAACTGCATACACATGGCTAAATGAATTCCAACACACAGATTAGACTTCTCAACTACCTCAGATCTCGAAACAAGTATAGACCTCAAGACCATCTAAGAAAACGTACAATAGGAAATTACAAACATCACCAAGCAGCCAACTTAAAAGAATATACAAGAACAAAAGTGTAAGAAACATAAACATACTCCATACTTGACTCAGCCTTGGCCAAAATCACTTGGGGTTGACGAAATGAATCCTTTTATGATATTCGGTGCGGTCTAAAGCAACGTCACATAGACCATATTTCATCATATCTTTTAGTATTATGGATGTTCATGTTAGCTTTGGTCTTTCCCTACCCCTGGCTTAGTTGAGATTGAGACCATCGCACTTCCTAACGGGTGCACTAAGAGGCATAAAGATACTTCCATCATGGGGAAAAAATCTCTTGGAAATAAGATTAATAAGTTGGTCTGTAATCAAAAGTCAACTGCATCAATTCAACTACAAGTCGTAATAGAAGTACTGGTTGCGTTTGGATGAGTGATTTTTTTATTTGGTTTTTGGGGTTTTGTAATGATTATAGTAAAAAGTAAGAGAGAGATAGAGAGAAAAAGTGTGGGACCAATGAGAGAGAAAAATCAGAAATCAGAAATCCTGGGTGAAAATCACCCAGGAGAACGCAACCACTGTAATCTTCAATTTTTTGCCATGAAACTGAACAGGTTAGTTTCCAAACAACAATTTAACGGATGAAGTTGAAAAACTACCTCATTGACATTGACCCAAACAGTATGAGCTGCAAGCAAATTGCTTTGCAGAAAACTGATTTTCTCAAGGTATGTAACTGTTCCATGATCGACTTCTCGAGTGCGCATCACGAGATCATTTTCGTAAGGAATCTCTGCAACATGCTGATACAATAACGATAAACCAATAAGAACCACTTGCTTCAATAGAAAAATCAAATTATTCCAATATATGTTAATAAGATACCAGCCTGTTAGTTCACAGGCCGCCGAACTTTTATGTATGTAGAGGGAACAAGAAAAAGGAAAAAGAATTCCCATCACATGCATATGGTTTATTCTACAGGAGAATTCCACAAATATAACCAGATAAGAGTGATAATATATATGAGGCAGTTGACCCATTTCTTTTACCAATTTGCTATAGGCCGACATGAAATATGATTGAGTTAATAATGCAATGCCAACAAGATTTTTTTGTAATTACTCGCTATAAATTCTACGTCCTTCAAAAAATCAAAACAGTAGATAGCATATTTGGACGACCAGAAGGAAATACTCTATAATCTTCATGTGAAGGCTCCAAAAGGTACTCATTTACTAAGTGCCCGACTGCTAGCATTCACTACAATTGCAGCACTAAAATTATTCAAGAGGAGATTTCCCACTGCAACAAAAAGTCCACATACTCCCAATAATTATCAGGCCACTGCAAAGAAAAAATCCTTCATGCACACCAGAGAGAAATGCAATATCCGTCCTCCACATCTCAAAAACCCATCATATATGCATTTCCAGCGACAATGATATAAAACATCCGTATCTCCAAAAATCGGCTCAAAAGCATATATGAGGTAAGTATGAACAACAAAAAACATGCACGTATGCACTATGCATGCCTCTATTTATTAAGCATACACTATTTGCAGTTTCATTATCTCATGCCAATATACTTTCAAATTTCAAGCGTTCCATGAATTACAAAAACACAAACTGAATATAAGGAATCAGAATCAGAGTGCTCTTAGGAGGGAGGGAGGGTGAGAGAGAGAGAGAGAGAGAGAGAGATTTACCATGTGGATTCCTGTCTTCAATTCTTTTGCAGCCTCTTTTGTTTCAAGAAGTAATTGATCAGTTGAGTTCATAATTTGTCTTATCCCCAGCCATATTCTGATGCGCCCATCTGCTGTATTATGGTGCTTCTTGTAAAGTTCCTTTTGGGACTGTGCCCTTAAAAAGGTAACGACAAATTTGGTCACCATAGGTCGGAATAATAGAGAAATAAAAATGCAACACAACAAGAGAGAAATTTGAAACACATAAGTAAAATCCAAAAGTGGACATAACTTTATGGACGCAGACTTTCTACTGTTTTTACTTTTTTTTTTCCCTTCTTCTGCTGATTTAAAAAGAAATTTTGAAATATAAGTTTAGGTGGATAAGGAAGTCACCTTTACAACCAGGCACAAAGGATACTAACAAAAAGAATCCAAGATAAGACGGATAGCTATTGAACAAGACCCTTAACATATAAACTCTAATCCTACTGGCTAAACTAAAGACACCACCATCCTTCAGGGTCACTGCTCTCGGTAGATAACAGAGGACATCAACCTAAGCATCTCTTCAACTCCTTTGCCTCTCTTATTGACGACACACCAACTTTCATAGGCTCCCTCGACTGACTCCATTGCACCACTGTCTGAGGAAGGAGATATTCAGTATTCCCTTCTCAAGTATCAATATCCTTCCCTAGTGGTTCAATGGTCATACCACGACTCTGCTCCGTTCCCCCTTTTAAACCGTGTGTGAATTAGAGCCGGAACCACCACTTTTTGGATAGGAAGGAAGCCTTTTCAATTTAGTGACTATATCACTGAACCTGGCGTTTAGACCATAAAAGTGTCCTCAACCATGAGAAAACAGTCAAATAATGGATTTCATGAGAAAAATGATATATAATTGGAGTGCGAGACCCTGAACTGAACAAGTCGCAAGCACCACTAAAAGTAGTAAACCAAACATATCCTATTTTATGGTGTTGAAATCCACACTAAGAACAACACTTTAATTTGCTTAACTTGAGAGACTAAAACAATCATGCGTTCATGATGAATTCAGTAAGTTATAACTGCCAGGAGAAAAATTTTATGTGCTTTTTGCATTCAAAATAATATCAGCACAAGAAACCTGATCCTCTTTTTCCCCACCTGAATACAGTCATCTGTAGTCTGAATACCCCACGATGATGGCAAACCCTCACCAGAATCCATAGTTGACTGTGTCAAACATGCACGCAAGCCAAGTAACTCCACTGCCCTAGCCATTCCTGTTACATGTTGTCCTCCTGCTTCTGCAAAGCATGTGACCTAAATCCACAATGCATGAGTGAAGTAGTCAACATACAGAACTACAGATAATGGCTTAAATGCAATACATGTCCAACTTTCAACTTAAAATGCCAAAGTCTTCAATACCAACAAATAAAATAAAGAATAAGGGCTTAAAACACCAAGGTCATGTGTTACTTGTAAAGTTGCTGGGAACGGACGGAACCATCTGTCACTGATGCTATACAGTATGCGAACTCCTCTAATTTTTCTTGTAAGAAATATGAATGTCACCCTATATAAAATACAAATAACAAGGATATCTTTCATTTATTTGATTGACAAGATTAGTGGGTTGACTAATCTGTTACTAAGAATGGCTCGTCAGAAAATGATTACAATCTCAATTGACTTATGAAAAGTCAGATTGATCAATTATAGATCCATATTAGACATATATTTAACTTAAGAGGGAAATAACATTCTAACAGTTATATTATACGCCATAAGAAAAAATTACACACCGCAAAATTTTTAGTGTAACAAGCCAAACAAATTCATCTTACATATCCATTTAAAATAATAGTCCGGTTCACAAAGAAAAAGCCAAACTGCGAAGCTTTGAGTGGCAGTGTGTACAGGACAATATCATCTCCAAAAAGTTTAGCATTTCAATTGCATCAAGAAAGAAAGAAAAAAGGAGAAACCAAAGTAAGAGCATAAGTGGATAAAAACCTACACCAGAGTGAATGAGCTCGATTCCACAGAGTAGAGTGGAGATATACGAGTCTTCTTCAGTCATGTTTGACTCATAAGGCCAAATTCGTTGGTGTAACCATGTGAGCAGATCAACATCATCTGCAATCCCTCTGCCGAGTTGTTGGGAGGTATGAACATGTGTGTTAATTAACCCTATCAACAAGATCCATTACCATAATTAATTACCATTATTCATCAAATCATCCCAATTACCCACACATATCATAAACCTCTTAATACAAAATTGACAATAATAGTAAATATAATAAAAACTCATACTTGCACACCTTTCCACCAACACATAATCTCCCCCTCCCCCCACCTTATTTCATGAAATCATTGCACATTATCAACATTTGATGTCAAACTCCATACACCAAAGTTCCCATAACTACAATCATCGCACACATACACACACGTGTACACACATCTCTCTCCCACCCCTACACATGTGCACTTTGGACATGCCTAACTTATCGTCCAAAATTACAAATTTCTATACACAAAAACTCATAGTAACCGCAAATTACGGAAGATAAATACACTGCAAGCAGCATATTCATCAAATTGTTGCTAAATATCTGCATAAGTGCATATATAGTAACTTTGTATCTACAAAAGCTCATATAACCAATCCGTATATGGAGCACCTATGCGCTCCTAGCAAGGAGCGCCTATTCATTTTATTACGTTGTTTGTTCATTTT
>JAOWAN010000006.1:53765-67343 GCA_028566635.1 Lobelia cardinalis
TATACAAATATATTCCCAATTTACATATTCCTAAAATACTTTATACAAAATATGTTTAGAAACACAAAGATATACTTAGAGTATTTTAATACTCTTTCATATAGTAAGCATGAAACCAGTGTTTAAGCAAAAAAGCTATAAACAGGGGCTGAGAAAAAAATAATAATGTAAAATCAAACCAATCAAATTAAATCGTCGAAATCGATCGGAAAAAAAAAAAAACCAACCAATGTAATGAAATTGGTTTTGATTTTTAATACTATCAAAATCGAGAATATTTATTTAGTTTCGATTTAGCCGTGATATTAAACTTTTCAAAACGAATCGAACCGACCCGAAATTATACTACTACTGTATATTTAAGTTTGTTGTACTTTGTTAATTACTTATGTACACTTATATTATCAATGAATTTATATTTTATGATATTGACTATTGGATTTATCTAAATTTGCACTCTTTTCATTTACTTTCGATTTTTCTTTATTCAACTTCCATAATATAGAATTATGTTCACTTACATTTTATAAATTGAATCATATATATATATATTTATATATTTTTTTGTGATTGAAAATCTCTACTATATGAATTTATTATACCACTTATTAAAATTTGAAAAGTACGTAATTTCTTTTTAAAAATCAAAAGTTTATAAGAATCGAATAAAAAAATATAAAACAGAGGAATCAAATTTTCATATTCTCGGATTAATTTAAGTTTTGAAAAATAATAAAATTGAACTTTTAATTTAACTGTAATTTTAATTAAAAATAACTAAAATCGAACCAAATCAAACCATAATCTGGTGGTCAAGACCTTCATGGTCCAGTCTCCAAAATGGGACATAATCTTCTTCAGATTCAAAGAGTCTCTCGTGATGGCAAGAAGTGAAAGACGTTCATTCCCATCGATTTTATGGGGAAATTGGTCTGAGAATTGAATATTTGTTTTCATAGATATTTATAAAAGTTGAAGCAATTGAGATCTGAATTTTTTTCCGATAGGAATAATTTTCATATTAGCAGTAGTGAGGAATTTAGAAGTCATATTTGGCAACTCGTTTTGTGGAATCATTTGTGAGTAAAGTACTTTAAATAAAAACGTAATATAATAAATCAAATACAAAAATTAATCTCAAATTAATATATTAAAAAATAAAATTACAATTTATTAATATTAAATGTTTTCTTGCATTAACTAAATTCGAAACTCAGTTTGAGTAAACTATGCATGATACGACTTGTACGAATTGAGCGTATGTAAGAAACTCATATTTTTTCATTACAAATGATGTTTTATTTTTTGTTATATAATTTTAAAAAATGATATATCTTATTAATTAAAAGTGATTTAAATTATTTTTAAAGTGTCATGGATGGAGTTTTAAAAGATTAGGTTACGTTTGGATGGGTGATTTATTGATTTGATTTTTGAATTTTTGTAATGATTATAGTAAAAAGTAAGAGAGAGATAGAGAGAAAAAATGTGGGACTAATCAGAGAGAAAAATCAAAAATTAAATAATTTGAGTAAAAATCACCCAGTAAAACGCAACCTTAGTAAAATATAAAATAAGAATGATAGTATTTGAAGTGGAAGATATGTAACGGAAAAATGCTCCTGGACATGTATTAAATTTAAATAAAATTAATTTTATTACAAGCAAAAATGACCTAAGCGTTAAAGAGCGTGAATCCTAACCCTGCAATGCATATTTTGCGATCGAGCTTCTCTTTCGCCCGGTTTCGGTCTCAGTTTTTTTTTATTTTTTATGTAAGGGAAAAATTGGCCAGCGTCAACACAATCGGCTGCAAGTGGGACCATCACAGTTGGAACTCCCACCAACCTTCCCGCTCCCGGCACTTCCCAGCCACAGACGGTGCACAGACCACTTTCCATTTTGCACGGAACACATTATTCTTCTGTTCAACCTAATTCCTCTCAGAAAAATACAGTTAACCACCCCTCCCGCCCCCCCTTTTTTCCAAATGTGAATCTCTTCACACACACACACACACACATAGATCCAACTTTACGCAAGACTTTTATCTCATGGACTCTGTAATCTCTCTCGCCGCCCCGATTTCCGCCGGCATTCACCACCACCACTACTCACCCTGCGCCTTCTACTTCCACTCCAGCGTTTCCCTCCGACGTCCTTTCTTCTCTACGCATCCTCTCTCTCCCACGCGACTGAAATTGACCGATCGCGTTGTTGATGCTAGCCGCTTGGCCGCCGTCCATTCTACCGCCGCTGGTCCGACCAATTCCTCGCCGGTACGCCTCGCGTTTATGGAATTATACATTATCGTTCGAGTGTGTGTTTTAACATGGATGTATGCATGCCTTCTGGTTCCATTATGTCCTGTTTGTTGTAGAGGTAGTACTCTGTTCTTTTGTCGGCCAATAGGTTAAAGTATCGATTTTGGTATTATGGTACGTAAGAGGGAATTAGGGCATAGTCGAACTCAAATAGTCGTACTACATACAGCTTTTGCCGCTAAATTGTTTGGTGGCTGCATATGATATGAACATTTGCCTGTAGAAAAGGAGATTCGAGAATGAGGCACCGGGACCTATAGTATTTGACAGTGCCTCAAAATCTTAGAAAAATGCAGACCTAGGAAGACTGGGGCGTTATTCCATCTGTGGCTGAAATTTCTTGACGAAAACATTTAAATGGATCTTCAGTTAGATCATCAGAGTGTGAATCAAATTTTATGAACTGCTCACTTTTAAAATATGCAGTCCACCATAATTGGAGGAACTGGGGTATGGTTTCTCCATACCGTGGAATGCTTGTATATGTGCTTTTGTGTTTGGTAACCAATTTATGGAGTCCTGTAAACATATTTTTTGATTATACACATGCTAAACAGTGTAGCTCCATCATCTTAGCTGGAGTCATGAACTAGTGAATGCTGGAAAAGAAGGCAGGAATGTATTCTAATTGTTTAATGAATAAAGTGGGAGTGTTGACCCCTGGACTTGCTGTTTAAATTGTTTGGCTTGAAAGGAATTGGAGAGTGTTGCAATATGATCAAAACTTTAAGATGTCCGTATTGCTAGAACTAGCTATCGGGAAAAAAGACCATAGTGAATTTTATAGTTTAAAAGAAAAAGACAATATATGTAACTTTGAGTTAAAATTGAGTGCAAAGATAACTATCTTCCTATGATTAAAGCTTATTTTAGCAAAAAGTACAAGGCTAATGACATTCTACGTTTGTGGTTTAGTCCTTTTTTAAATCTTTACTTTAGCACTTTTCAGCTTATGAATGGAACAGTTTTACGAATGATGATTTATAAATGCTTTTTAGCTGCCAAATGAAATAGGGTTGATGATAAACCATTGCCTATAAGTGTAGTGGTAGTTATAAATTTCGGCTAAATCAAACAAGCCCTTAGCATCCTCAGTAGATCATTGGAAGGTGCACATTGGAATCATGATGGGACTTTTTCTATTCGAAAAACATATTATGGGACACAGAGACTACGAAAGAATTATTTCAAAACTTCAATGGGTTTATATGAAGCTTTGTAAGAATTGTGTGTGTGTGGGGGGGGGGGAGGGGTGCAATGTAGCTCAATTCCTACTGGAAACTTTAACTCCGTGTGTGGGTGGGTTGGGGAGGATTGCATCTGCTAATTTTTTCTATTTATCCTTGCTCCTTTAGCCTTTCTTTGACGGTGTTTTAAAATTTCAGCCAAAAGATGGAATTTACACAGTAGGTGATTTTATGACAAAAAAAGAGGACTTGCATGTTGTAGAATCGACGACCACTGTAGAGAAAGGTATTTCCGATGCTTAGGTTACTTTCTTTAAACAGTTTATATATTTTGAATCTTTCTCCTCATTTATTAGAGTTTGTATTGACAGCCCTGGAGACTCTCGTGGAGAAAAGAATAACTGGGTTTCCTGTTGTTGATGCGGATTGGAAATTGGTAAGTTAATAATCTTATCTGATTATTCTTTCGTGACATCCATCTTCTCCCTTATGGCTGACATTTTTACTTGATATTTGGACAAAATCTTGTTTCGGTTTTTGAATCATTCTTTGATCTTACTGGTTATATCGTTTTTGTTGTGGTTCATTAATGTATGGCTATATTCTTCTAATCATGAGATTCTTTAATGTATTTCTTTTGTCGCGCCATATCTCTGCATCAGTTTTGATTCATGATCATGGGTAGATTTCGGTCTAACCATATTTTTGAGGGCAGTGGTATCTCTGGAGCGTAGACACCTAGTATGCGTAATGCGAGAGCTTTAAAGTTGGTAGTGAGTGATGTCTTTCTATAGTTTATATCTTGGTAAACTTAATTACATCACCAACCTAAAGAAATCTGATGCATGTAGCAGATGTGCTAGAAGAGAGTACTCCCTCTGATACAATCCTTTGGGGTGATCAACATTAAGTGATGATTTCCATTT
Organism: Lobelia cardinalis; assembly: GCA_028566635.1. Lineage (NCBI taxonomy): Eukaryota > Viridiplantae > Streptophyta > Magnoliopsida > Asterales > Campanulaceae > Lobelia > Lobelia cardinalis. Next base: position 58,203 of record JAOWAN010000006.1, read on the forward strand.
AAGGAAACCCAACACTGGTTTCTAGCGACAAATTATTTATTGATCCCACAAATAAATTATAACCACTAATCATTTCTTTATTCAATTCGAATGGTGTTCCTAATACATTGTGCCAAGTCAAAATGACCTCTTGTTTTGGATCAGAGGGAATATATTTTCCTGATGAATCATTGTACCAATTTAACTTACTGTTGAGAGCAAAACGCATAAACCCAACTCAGCTCAGCCTTAGTCTGAATCAATTGGGGTTGCCTACATGAATCCTTTTCCGCCATTCCATGCAAATCAATGCCAAGTCACCACACAGGCCACAATCCTTCATATCTTTCTTAGAATACATACAAACAAGACAAAAATATAAGAAAAAAAGACACCACCACTACAGGGTTTGGGAATTAGAAGCTTGGAGGTGGCTGCATAAAGAGTTTGGCATGGGACGAATTTTGATCCGGCAATGACTGGGGTAAGCAGTGTAGTTAGGGAGTTCTGGAGCTATTCTCAGGAGGAAAAACATAGGGAGGGTGAAGAAGAAAACATATCAGAAGCTTGTGGCGATTTTTGCTAAATTTTATTGTTGAGAGTATTTTCTTTCCATTTGAGAATTGTTTTGGATAGGCTCTCAATTTTGGACTTACCTTGACTTTTAATAAGTCAATACTGAACTCATGAAGAAGAAATGCTCTTAATCTTTTCAGTTGCCATACTTAACTCACACTGTGCTCAGCTTGCGCAATTCTTTTCTATTCTAGGTTTTTTGTCCAAAATTTTCAGGAAGTCCTCTTGTTTCAGCATTTAGTTCTAATGGAAAATCGAACCACTTGATTGTATTGATGGTTGGACTTTTGCTGCAGGTTGGCGTCGTCTCCGATTATGACTTGTTAGCTCTTGACTCAATATCGGGTATTTTGTGAATTTCATATTCCAAATTTAAACTTGTTAGACGAGATTTTTTCTTTCAACCATTCATAGGTGTCTTTACTATACAGCGTATATACATACACACCACACGTAAAAATAAAATAATATATATGCACTTGTGTGTATGAATATATAATGATTCCATACGTGATTAGCTCTGTTTGAATAATTCTTTTCTTGGACTTTATACTTTTTTGTTTTACTGTAATGTTGACTGAAATTTGACAACTCTTTGATGAGATGATAGTTGTGGAGAATTTGGTGAAGTATGAATGTAATCGATGGAAAAATTCAAGTCAGTATTTATTCTGACAAATTCACTAACCAAGCAGCTAAGCTTGGTAAATTACTCATCTGGGATTGATCACCTAAACTGGTTGGAAGCCATCTTAAATGAAGAGGCAAAATAAATCTAAACATATGTAGAAAATGTTTATTATGGTTAGCTGGTTTGAGAGGTATCAACGTTCTTTACGGTGCACACTCTGTGTTACTCGTTGTAACGTTTTGTCTTGTTCTCCTGCTGGTGAACTTGTAAATCACATTGACAGATTTTGCTTCACGTCCTGCACATTCTGTGATACTTCCTGGTGGAATTCTCCAGCACAGTCATTTTCATCTTCCCGAAAGAAACTTCATTAATTTATTTGTCGGCCTACTTTGACATTTCCTATAATCGCTTATACTACAGCTGCAATTGTTTTACTTGAATGAACTGTTTATTTTATAGAATGGAGCTGTTTACGATGCTTTTGTCCTTAGTAAATACTCCCTCCATTCGGTGCAAATAATACACTTCTGAAAACTTTTTAATGTTGTACTTTTACTACTTTGTATTTTTTTAACAATTTGTAAAAAAGTTATTTTGAGTAATATTCGTCTACAATATGATTCACCATTATCACATTTTGAACAAAAAAAGAAAAAAATAGAGAAAAAAAATTATTTACATACTCTATATTTTAATTTTTGAAAGTGGTCTCTTTGACTGAAATGTCCCAAAATAGAATAGTGGACTCTTTGCCCGGAACAGAGGGAGTACTTAATGATAGCTTCAATTTAAAGGTATTCTGTTTTGGTCATGTGTAGTAACTTGCATCCCTTTTTTGGCTCAGGTGGTGCTCAAGCTGACACGAACTTGTTTCCTGATGTTGATAGCTCCTGGAAAGTATGTGAGAAGCTTCCTGTTTTTAGTTTTTTAGTATTATTGTACTGATTTACTTTGATAATGAATTTTAAAGTATGGCACATTGATTAAATGTAAATAAAGTTAGGACAAAGCTATTAGCACACTACTTTTCAATGAAGGTAGTCCACTAGAATGGCACATGAATCTTCAGGTGCAAGTGTAATGCAGTATTGTATGAGTGCTTTGATTGTAGTTTGGTTTGCTAATAGCATAGAGCAATGCTACAACCACAAAGTGAAGTGCACCAAAACTGCACAATAATGCCCTTGTTGGCAAATTTTGAATGGTGTTATTTCCTCTAGCAATAGGGTCCACAAACTTTTTAGTCAAATCACATTATGCCACCAAGGATTTTCTGCATTTTTTGAGCACTTCTCTTCCTGGCTCTAGCATTATTCAATAGCATATCCCACATTTATAAGATTATGGTAATACTGTTAATCACGAGTTCCATGTCTAAATTGAAAAGTCACTACACTTAAAGTTAGTGATTTTGAAAGTCCCATAAACTGCTAAAGAAAGCATGATTAAATGGTGTTATTTGTTTGCCATCCTTGACATCTGAAGGCACTCTGCCTCCTTTTTTTGCATCATTTTTCTTATAGTAAATTACAATGCAGACATTCAATGAGATTCAGAAACTACTTGGTAAAAATGATGGAAAAGTTGTCGGCGATCTGATGACACCTGCTCCGCTGGTTGTTCGTGAAACTACTAATCTTGAGGATGCTGTCAGGTACTTGCTTTTTTACTTTTCTATTTTGGTTTGTCAGTCTGGTAAGTTGATATATGGTTTTGGCATGTTAAATCAATCAGCCATCATTTTAGAGTGCCTTGACTAATGCTTTTCAGTGGAGGAAAGGTGGAAGGAGATGGGGGTGGGGCAGGGTGGGTAGGTAGGAAATTTCTTTCAGGCCATATCGTTTCATTTGTAAGTTCATGTACTCATGAGGAAGGAATACACTCTTTCTTTTGCATGCTACTCTTCTTGCAGCATTGATATAATCATGTAGGGTTTAACTTTACTCATAATAACATAATAGAAAAGTGTTGTGTGGGTTTGAGGGAGGGGAGGGGGGGGGGTGATCTTACTGCTGAACCTATTAGAAGAACGACTGTTTCCATTCCACTGTAGCATCTACTCCCCCTTGTCATCCTTCCACTTAATTACCCATTCGGCCTTCTGAAGAGAGCATTAAGGAAGTGGAAGTGAAAAACTGCGTAGTCGGAGTCTTTTAGATTTCGTACTTCGCTAGAATCAAAACTATGTTTGACAAAATCTTGTAGACTGTTGAAGGAAGGTTAGAGCTTGCATGCCATTAATCTCCTCATAGCTGGCACAATAAATGGTTTGGGGTGGAAAGAGTTCTATCATCAAGTTAAATGGGCAATCCCCAAAGCTCGAGCTAATGTGTCGTATCTTGTTCAACATACATCTTTTTTCAGATTTTGTTCAGATCCTCTCTTTATTGGCGATAACTTGTCTCTATCTCTTAGGCCCAATTTGGACAATCTTACCTTCACAGTGGTCACCCCCTCATTGCTATTACTGTCACTTACTATTTATATACCGCCACCCACCTCGCTTCTTCCTGTACCTCTCTTCCCACCAACTGATATCATGTAGATCTGCCCAGTTGTCCAAAGCTCCTCTGTCATCACCAGATACCAACAAGTGGAAGTCGTCCAGCAAGAAAATCCTGTACAGATTTTGGTTTATTTTTCATTGGATGGTGTGATTGATATCAGATCATGGTGCATATAGTGAGAACTAAGAAGATTAGTCATGCACACTGGCTATGAAGTTTTTATATATCCCTTGATTATTCATAGTTTCTAGGATGGGGGCAATTTCTTCATTTTTAGAGATTTCTTCATTTTTTCTTTATTATCAACCATTCACATTGGAATCTCTCTACCATGTTGCAACAGATCGTGAGTGAGGGTGTTTGGGGGGGGGGGGGGTAGGGGGCAAGTGGACTAGGTTTGATCAAGGCTTAAAGAGCCCATCCCAATTGAGTTTAATGGAGAGTGCTAGCTTTTGGATCTTCATATATTTCTCTCACATTCTCTTTTTACTTGCTGCAAAACTATGAGTCTAAGATAATTAACAGGAATAAGTAAACCGGAATTCTCACATTACTTAAAGATCTGATAACTAAGCATACTTTGGATGCATATTTCCCCTTGAACTGTAAGAAAGGTAATTACCCTTCAAATCTTGAACCCTGAATTTCGTGTAATCTTCTTATGCTCTTAGGTTATTGCTCGAAACGAAATACAGGCGTTTACCAGTTGTAGATGGTGATGGCAAGTTGGTAAGGATACTCTGCTCCTAGATTCCAGTGCCATGAGATACCTTCTGAGTGAGGGGTTCTAAGTAGTATCTTTTTGTTGTAATTTTGTGTAGGTTGGCATCATTACGAGGGGTGATGTTGTTAGAGGCGCCCTACAGATTAAACATGCTATTGAGAAGATGCAGTAGTTCCAAGATAAAAAAGTTACAGTGTTCGAGGTACTTCAGGGTAGGCCAGTAGGTAGTGGCTTGCATTACACGTGTAGGTATTTTTTATCTTCCCAGTTTTGTACAACCACTGTATAGCATTGTTCACAGTGAAAATAGTTGATTTTGTCCTAGATATTTGGATGGTGCATTCTATAGCTTATAGGTGTTAGCTATTAGCCATTGATCATCCCAAGAACCATCCTGTTATATGTATTTATTTGTGTTGATAGAAGTACAAATTTTGAATTGTATTCACTAGATCAAGGGACATTGTGCGATATACTACCAAGTTGGGGCTTTTCTTTGTTATTTGTTGGGGGGAGGGGGGGTGGATTAATTGAACTTCTGTAAGATTTGATACCGTAATTCTCAACACTATTGCAAACGTTTTCACTGAAGGAATTGAATAGACACTTTCCAGTTATGCTTTGTTATGCATCAGCAATTGTATTTTGGCGGAAGATGCTGAATATTTTGTTTCAACCACAGAAAGGCAGGAAATTGCGTGCATTATTCTTGGTTACCATCGTGGCTAAAATTGTTGGAGGACCTAGCTGAAAAGACTGAGCAGGAACAAAAGCTAAGTTGGGTGGGAGAGAAGAAAAGCCACAGATTTTGACATCACGTGAAATATCTAGTCTTTAGTCCTCTAGAATCTTTCCACCTTATATAGTTGCCAAAACTTCTTCCTTAAGTGGAGGCTTTCCTATTCCCCAATAACTGGGACTCTTAAGAGATGAGGCGAAATCTTAAGGTCTTTTTAGGACTCAAACTTACCCAACGGTCTAAAGAGGCTGTGAAATTTTTGGTTCTCAGTCTCCCGGGAGATGATCAGAACAGGCCAAATTCTTAGCTTAATTTTAGCTCTTGCCATAGGGTGAATTGCCAGCTCGCTTGTTTTACCAATGTAATATAGAAATTGCACATTCTACGCACACAATTAGGAAAGTGAAGCACATAAAGCATATTTACAGGGCACCTGACTAGGGATGTGAAGCATTTACGGGGCAAAGACATCCTATGTTCTATTAGAGGTTAGTAATTTCATCTAAAGACAAGTTATTTATGGAGCACATAACAATGAGGGGTGATATATATATATATATATATATATATATATATATATATTTAATGAGAATTTTTAGTGATTTTTCACCTATTCCAATGCAACTCGAACCCACGATTCTAGTGGAAACCGGTGAGACGTCTTACCACTAGACTGCACCTCCTTGTCCAATAAGGGGTGATGTGATGCACTAACCAGAGTCCCAACACTTTAGGGTAGTGAATGCTGTATTCCACTATTCCCCTGTAATCACCCATATGATCTAGCTGATTTAGTTCATTTTCATTCGAGGACAATTTCACGTATTAAACAATTAGTGGAAGCGTCACAATTGTGTCGTCAAAGGAGAGAGTCTCATTGGATAATTTTCTTCCAAACCAACCTCAAATATATCTTACTGAACAATTTAGCCAAACAAAAGCTGTCACAGCAATGAATTCAGTCCTCGCAAAATCCTTTACCAACCCAGGGCCTTGGCATGCATTTGCAGGCACCTGCCAACAGCCACTGGGCACGCACATGCCCCTCCAGTGTGTGTCACCTGCAGTCCCCACAACCCACCGCCCGTGCCTATATGTATGTAGCAATGGTTTTTTTTTTTTTTCCTTCTCATTATCAATCCGTTGAGCACATTTTGAAAAGACTCATTTCCTATATACTGTATAAACATAATATGCGAATGTGTTTTGTATTTTCCGTTAATTGCTTTGATTAATGCTTTCTCCTGGACTTGGGTACTTCCAGAGTGAAGCTAAACCTGCCGTTCTCAATCAGTTTTAAATTTATGACCTGAATGTATTGCTGGAGTCTTGGAAACTCTAGAAAGAAGAGTGCGGTTCAAAGATGGCCTGGTGGCCTTTTGCCCAAATCTCCGTTGAAAACTGCAATTTCCCGGTTGACATTACTACCTTAGTATTACTAGATTCTAATCAAGGCTGATCCGATCTGTACCAGTACCTACCACCCCACCTATTTATTTGAGGAGTCATAATTTCATAACGTTGAAGACTTGAAGTTCTTTTTCCTCCGGTGTCAGAAGTTTGCTGCTAGTAAAGAAATAAATTTTGTTTGTTATTCCTGTTCTACAATAAATGATCTTCTAATAAAAAAAATAAAAAAATTATTTCACACTTTAAGATTTTAAAGTTTTTTTACTCCTAATTTCTTTAATTGCTCTCTTATTTTTCAAGTTAACAATGATCATTAATTGCAATTACCTCTTCTATTATAAATGAAAAAAGACTGTCTAATAAAGATAGTTTATCAATTTATATTATTTTTTAAATATATTTGCACAAGTCTAAAATGTAACGGAAGGAGTATTATGCTAGCATATAATTTCTTCGTTTGCAGTGAAGCAAAAATTACCACTATATTCCAAACTCTCCCTGTCTCTCTCTCTCTCGGGGGGAAAAATGCTAGTCTTTGTCGGAAGAGTCGTGTTTTTGGTAAAACGTAAGTGTGCTTCTTCAATTTGCTTTCTCCTAGAAAAGGAAGTTTGATTAGTATTTTCTTTCTCAATCTTTACAATTATTTGAATGGACGTTTATTATTATAAATTGAGATTTCATCCATTTTAAAGGATCTAGTTTATGAATTCCGCAACTCTCTTTGCTAGTTTCAACTACGGATGACAATTTTTCATAATTCGATCCGAATTCGATGATGCTCAGTCCCGATTAGTGTTATGTCTATTTTTTAAAAAAAATATGTACATAATATATATTGAAAAAGGGATATTTTTATACTTTGAGTGGTTAAATTGAGTTAGAATTATATCAAAAATTAAAAAAGAATTAATTTTGAATTTAAATTATTAAAAAATGAAAATTTTATTAATGTGGATGGGGCGGGTCGGATCGGATCCGGGTCTTGTAATTGCAGGACGGGGTGTGAAAAAGTCAGGTCGGATTCGATTTTGAAAATACCCGCCCCGTTGCCATCCCTAATTTCAACTGCTGCTGTCCTTTGGACGTTTGTGGGTTTTGCCTTTTCTTTTTAGGATAAATTACAGTAAACCCCCATAATATATTCGAGTTTTACGATTTAATCAATTAATCCGACAAATAATGCCGTTAAACTAATCAATTTTCGCAGATCCCCCAATTTGAACTCAATTGAATGGTAAAAAAAGATAGAAAGTGACTGTTGTATCCTCAAATTTGTAAAGTGACTGATGAAATGTCAAATATACCCCTGAATTGGGTATTACTCCAGTAATTAGTAAATGTCTACTAAATTACCCTCTATCCTAGATGAGGGATATTAAGTTAAAAGTTACAAAAACAAAATTCATCACCAAACTCAATAATTCTTAAAATAAAAGGAGGAAAATTCTCAAGTAAACACAATAATTCTTAGGAAAAAAAAAAAGAAAGAAGAAGAAGAAGAAAAACAAATCCCTCCAGAAAACTCAATAATTCCCAAAAATATATAAATAATTAAAAAATTTTACCTACCAAAAACATTTCCAAATCCATAGGTTAATGGGGTTATCTAATTAGGGTTAAATAGTGTGAGAGGATGATTTAAAATTCTATGATACTTTAGGGGGTTTACTATAATTCACCCTTCATTCATATTCCGTCGAAAGATATGATCTTTTAAAAATTAAAGGGTTAACGTGGAGGAACTCCCTGTGGTTCACGGGTTCGAGGCTTGAGCCCCTTGTACTTTATTTGGTGAGAGATAACCCCCCGCGTCCATTTCCTGTTACTTCCATCCATTTTTTCTAACGGTGGTCTGCTGAAAGACCGAAATGCCCTTTTACAAAAGTGCTTATGTGGCAACATAAAAAGGGTAAAATAGTAATCTTTCCAAAACCCTAACCATTCCTCTCCCCCACCCCCTTCTGTCGGCTACTACCACTGTAATACCATAATTTTCATGGCTCTTGGCGAGCAACCACGGGCATGGTGCCGACCATGGAGGCATAGATGAAGATCGAACATAGGATCCCCAGAGAGCATAGGAAGCACTGGGTGGATCAGAGAACCATGTGGAAGCAGACCAGAGGTCAGCTAGCGAGCAGAGGTCAGCTGACAAGCAGACCAGAGGTTGGCTGACGAGCAGAGCATGGGTCAGGTGACGACCAGAGATCGGATGACGACCAGAGATCAGGTGACGACCAGAGCATGCCGAGCTCAGAGCATGCCGAGATGACGAGCTCAGACCATGACGAGCTCGAATCATGACGAGCTCGGACCATGATGAGCTTCGTACAGACCATTCCCCACTATGACTCTAAGGCCGGAGGTGTAGAGTTACATCAGGAGTGAATGACTGCAAGCAGTCTTCTACTTACATACAGCTTCTTGGATCTTATCACTTTGGAGCCTATATAAAGGGACCTACCCAGTAGGCAAAGGTACGCTATTCTGTAAGTCCAAACTCTCCTCTATACGTGATTCTCTAGATTGTGGAAAGGATTTGGTATTGATTATCACGCCGGAGCTGTTTGGC